>CM022944.1:55529839-56062356 GCA_012931725.1 Litsea cubeba
GCCAATATCGGGTTCATCAAAGAGAGCAAAAGGCACTCCAATCTGAACACGGGCTCAGCGATTTCCGCGAGCGCCAGTGCTCAAAAAGGAGAAGACCAAGATTTCTCTAATCTAAACCCAAAATGACGGAAGTTTTTTTTTTTGAAGCTTTTTGAAGATTTTTTTTTTTTTTTTTTTTTAAAAATCTTTTTTTTTTTTTATTTATTTTTATTATTATTTTTTTAAGATTTTTTTTTTTGAAATTTTTTTTATTTTTTTTATTTTAAATTTTAAATTTTTATTTTTAAAAATTTTATTTTTGAAAAAAAATTTATTTAAAAGACGAGAGAGTACACATAGGCCTCCTAACCCGGTCTTATGAAATCTTGATTGATAGAATTGCCCCCAGGTAAGGGTAGGATTACTTAATGAACCCGTTTGGAGGACCCTTGCCTAGAACAATCAAGCTGTCTCCACACTCTGGACAATGCTTTTCTTTGAATCAACCATGATCAAAGAACACAGTTGGTTTAACCTTAGTGGTCTATGTCTTTTTTTTTTATATTATTTTTTTTTATTTTTATGAATTCATCGAAGAGAAACAATGGCCCAAAACCTTAGTCGAACAGGCTCAACATTTCTGCAAGCGCGATGAACGATAGGAACGGATCAAGGTTTCTCAATTTTGAATCCAAATTGAGAAATCTAAAATTTTTTTTTATATATATATATATATTTTTTTTAGATTTTTAATGAACTCATCGAAGAGAAACAATGGCCCAAAACCTTAGTCGAACAGGCTCAACATTTCTGCAAGCGCGATGAACGATAGGAACGGATCAAGGTTTCTCAATTTTGAATCCAAATTGAAAAATCTGATTTTTTACTTTTTTAGATTTTTTTTTTTTAGATTTTTAATGAACTCATCGAAGAGAAACAATGGCCCAACCCCTGATCCGAACACGGTCTCGGCGATTTCCGCGAGCGCCAGTGCCCAGAAGGGAAAGGATCAAAGTTTCTCAATTTTGAATCCAAAAATGAAAAATCTGATTTTTTACTTTTTTATATTTTTTTTTTATTTTTAATGAACTCATCGAAGAGAAACAATGGCCCAACCCCTGATCCGAACACGGTCTCGGCGATTTCCGCGAGCGCCAGTGCCCAGAAGGGAAAGGATCAAAGTTTCTCAATTTTGAATCCAAAAATGAAAAATCTGATTTTTTTACTTTTTTATATTTTTTTTTATTTTTAATGAACTCATCGAAGAGAAACAATGGCCCAACCCCTGATCTGAACACGGTCTCGGCGATTTCCGCGAGCGCCAGTGCCCAGAAGGGAAAGGATCAAAGTTTCTCAATTTGAATCCAAAAATGAAAAAACTGATTTTTTTTTTGTTTTTTTTTTTTTGAAAAGAGAAAGAGTGGAAATAAATTCAAAGAATTAGAAATTTTCCAAACAAACATCTCATCTCATTTTTTTATTATGCGGAATTCAACATAGGCCACCAATTATAAAGTAGCCAAGGAATCAAGAAAAGAAATATAAGCATAGAGCAAAATATATGATATACAAATATTTCATTTCTAGCATCGTGTTCTCAAATAAACGAGTCCCACCGGGTGATGCCAGCTTGATGGACCGCGCTCCCGATGCCCGGGTTCCTACCGAGGTCGGCGGACGTGGGAGTCCGTTTGGGTCCGACCCTTTCGTAACCGGGGGGCAAAAGGGGGCGTGCATCAACATTTCTTTTTTTGTGGGTGTGTCAGATTTTCTATTTTACTTGGAATTGCAAGTGGTGATCCGGAGATCAACCTTCGCAAGTAAAAAGGAAATCAACTTCTTTCAAGTTTTCCATTGCACATATATTTAAGAAAAGAGACATTTTCTTGATTTGCCGCGAAAGGCGATTTTTTGGCATTTATAGCCGATTTTGGCGTTTATAGCCGATTTTTGGCGTTTATAGCCGATTTTGGCGTTTATAGCCGATTTACAATCCTTATCAACAATGAAATACAAGAATTGTGATTTTTGTCTCTTTTGAAAAAATACAAACTACAATGAAAAGCAAGAAAAGGAGGATCTAACTTCTCAGGAGATTGTGGGGGACTCGTTTAGATTGACGGTCGCAAGCCATATGTGGGCTTCGCCATCATCCATGCAGATGAGAACAGAGGATGCTATTGATTCGCTTGGCTTGGCTATAACCTCGGGTTTTTAGAGGACAAAGACCAAAAGGAGGTCCTATGTCCAATAAAAAGCCGAGTAGACGGGCTGAAAAGCCATATCTAAGCCATTGGAGGCAGGAGGAGAAGGCAAGGACCTTGGGGGGGGTACCCCCCAAGGGACTTTTGTCACCTTGTTGCGGTGGCCGGTGTAGAACTTCCGCAGAGTTTTCTCTCTTTTTCTTTCTCTGGATTTCTGACTGCTATCTGCTGATGTTCGTTGTGTTTTTTTTCTGATGTTTCTGATGTCCTTTCTTCTTGGAGAGCCCTCCTATTTATAGGCTTTTAGGTAGCCTTTTAGGTGGGTTTATGGGCTTTTATTGTCATTAAGCCGCATAATGGGAGGAGTTACAAAATTGAATTGTTTATTTTGTAACTCCTTTTTCTTGGCTTCTGATTGGCCGGAGGAGATTGAGGGCATTTAATCGCCTTTAATCGCCATGATGGGAGGAGTTTCATGGGTTAAATGCCATGAATCTCTTGACTTGTAACTCCCGAATGCTTGCTTCTGATTGGGCCGTCCAAAGAAATGGATTAATGACTGTAATAAAGTTAGTCAATTAATCGCATTAAGTGGTCGCCGAGCAGCTGAAGAGTCGCGGGCCGTGCCACGTCTTTTGAGATTCTTCTGTTGATGATCATCGATGGATCTTCATGTAGATCGACATCAGATGATCATGTAATTTCAGGTGTTTGTTGCCAACAGCGGGTCGGTGCCATCTGTCCTGTCGATTTCTCGATCGGTCGGGTGGAAAGCACACTTTTTTTGGTTGACCGGGTGGCGATCAATACTGTCTTCGATACTCTTGATGATTTACCCCGTGTTTTGGACGGATGTCAGAGGACTTGGTGTCTCAAAAGCATGAATTTTGGAAAGTACCAGAGGCTGGGCTCCTCGAATCGCGAAAAAAACGGCGAAAACCGGGGTTTCCGGGGCTTTCCCCGGCGACCCCGGGGTCCAAGGTCGCCGGCGACCCTGGCCCAGGGTCGCAGGGGCCTGCGACCCTGGGGGGGTTTTCCCCCTTCGTGTCCCGTTTTGCGTCCGTTTTTGCTTTTTTTCTGATTCTTTTTTCTTCTGTACTTTTCCTTGACATTTTGACCATTTATTGGCCTGATTTCTTCTTGTAGGAAACCTGATGAGAATCCTTGCATTTTATTTTGCAAAGTTTCCAATTTCCTGAGAAAGCCGAAGACTTTGTCGCGCAGAGCTGCCGATTTTCCGTCAGAAGCTGAAACTGGGCCAAACGATGTCTGAATGAACCTGAAATTTGGTGTGAAGCCTCCTGAGAAATAAATAAGACCAACCATAGGCTTTTGTTTGAGTTTCGAAGCCGTTTGGGGTCCTATCACCTGCAGACTTGCTTTTTGTCACGATGAAGGATTTCGCGGTTTGATGTGTGGTCACCGATGTCCGATTGACTTGAAATTTGACAGGGAACCTATTGGAGTCATTTTAAGATGATCCATAGGTTCTGTCTTGGAAACCATGGTCCCGAAGAGCTTTTGTCGCCGAGAGCTCCTTTTCGGCTGTCGGAGAAGCGAAGTTAGGCCAAATGATTTTGAAATGGCCCGAAACTTCTTGTGTACTCCTCTTTTGGCTGTCTGGAAGAATCTTGCAGTTTTTGTTTGATTCTGACAAGATTTGATTTTTGGAAGCAGCATTGCCTATTTATGGCAGGTTGCGACTTCATGTAGCTCTTTGGATCTTGAAAAGGCAAAGTGACATTTTTGGTGTCAACACACCCACCACCAGAAGCTCAAATTTCCTTAGAGGACAAGGACGGCAAATGAAGGTGGTCACTGTCAGGGGCGACCAGCAGGCGGCCAAGCAGTGTCTCATGGCCGTGATGCCTAGAGAGAAGGAGCCACAGCAGGTGAACATGGCCAAGTTGGAAGACGAGCCTGAAAAGGTCAGCCGCGATCCCGAAAAGAAGAGCGTTGAGGATCTGACCGAGGTCAGACTCGACCCCGCCGATCCCGAGCGCCACTTCCTGATCGGCAGCCAGCTCGCCGAGGCAGAAAAAGCCGAGCTCGTCGGTTTACTACTCAGAAACAAGGAGGTCTTTGCCTGGACCCCCTACGAGATGCCTGGCATTGACCCCGAAGTCATATGCCACAGGCTCAGTGTGGACCCTCAACACAAACCAGTAGTGCAGTTGTCACGCAGGACGGGGGTACCACAGTCAGAGGCAGTGGTCGAGGATGTTGAAAAGCTGCTGGAGGCGGAGGCAATCAAAGAAGTCAAGTATCTGAAGTGGCTGGCGAACACAGTGGTCATCAAAAAGAAGACTGGGAAGTGGAGAGTCTGCGTCGATCCTGTCCCAAAGACAGCTTCCCACTCCCAAAAATCGACTAGTTGATCGACGCCACCGCAGGCCACGAAAGGATGAGCTTCCTCGATGCCTATCAAGGCTACCACCAGATACCAATGTACGAGCCTGATGAGGAGAAGACTGCGTTCATAACGCCCAGAGGCATCTACTGTTACAAGGTTATGCCCTTTGGACTCAAGAACGCAGGGGCCACCTACCAAAGGCTGGTCACGAAGATGTTCCAGGCACAGCTAGGCAAGACGGTGGAGGTCTATATTGACGACATGGTCGTCAAGTCCAAGCAGTCCCAGGACCACCTGGCCGACCTCAGTCAGGTGTTTGACATACTTAGGGGCTTCAAGCTGAAACTCAATGCCTCCAAGTGCGCGTTCGGTGTCGGTTCAGGCAAATTCCTTGGAAGCCTGGTCACCAGAAGAGGAATCGAAGCCAATCCAAATCAGATCACGGCGATCTTGGGAATACAGAGTCCAACGACGACGAAGCAGGTCCAGAAGCTCACTGGCATGGCTGCCGCCCTCAACCGCTTCGTCAGCAGGTCATCAGATAGATGCAGGCCTTTCTTTCAACTGCTGAAGAAAAACCTGAAATTTAATTGGACACCAGAATGCGATGAAGCACTGCAAAGGCTCAAGACTTATCTCTCTTCACCTCCCCTACTCTCGACTCCGAAACAGGGAGAAGTACTCTACCTCTACCTTGCTGGTGACACCAAAAATGTCACTTTGCCTCTTCAAGATCCAAAGAGCTACATGAAGTCGCAACCTGCCATAAATAGGCAATGCTACTTCCAAAAAAATCAAATCTTTTCAGAATCAAATAGAAACTGCAAGATCCTTCAAGACAGCCAAAAGAGAAGTACACAAGAAGTTTCAGGCCATTTCAAAATCATTTGGCCTAACTTCGCTTCTCCGGCAGCTGAAAAGGAGCTCTCGGCGGCGAAGCTTTCCGGGACCATGGTTTCTAAGACAGAGCCTATGGATCATCTTAAAATGACTCCAATAGGTTCCCTGTCAAATTTCAAGTCAATCGGACATCGGTTGACCGCACATCAAGCCGCGACATCTTCATCGCGATAAAAGCAAGTCTACTGGTGATAGGTCCCCAAACGCCTTCAAAACTCAAAGAAAACCCTATGGTTGGACTTATTTATTGCTCAGCAGGTGTCACCCCAAATTTCCTGTCATTCCGATATCGTTTGACCCAGTTTCAGCTTCTGACGGAAAATCGACAGCTCTGCGCAACAAAGTCTTCGGCTTTCTCAGGAAATTGAAAACTTTGCAAAATAAAATGCAAGGATTCTCATCAGATTTTCTACAGGGAAATCAGGCCAATAAATGATCAAAAATGTCAAGGAAAAATACAGAAGAAAAAAGAATCGAAAAACAGCAAAAACGGACACAAAACGGGACAAAAGGGGGAAAACCCCCCCTCAGGGTCGCTGGGGCCCGGGATCGCCCGGTGGGCCCCGGAAACCCCATTTTTCGCCGTTTTTTCGCTATTCGAAGCGTCCGCCCTCTGGTATTTTCCAAAATTCATACTTTTGAGATACCAAATCCTCTGACATCCGTCAAAAACACGGGTTAATCATCAAGAGTATCGAAATCAACATTGATCGCCAACTGGTCAACCAAAAAAGTGTGCTTTCTACCCGACCGATCGAGAAATCGACAGGACAGATGGCACCGACCCGCTGTTGGCAACCAACACCTGAAGTTACATGGTCATCCGATGTCGATCTACATGAAGATCCATCGATGATCATCGCCAGAAGAATCCCAAAAGACGCGGCACGGCCCGCGACTCTTCAACTGCTCGGCGACCACTTAATGCGATTAATTGACTAGCTTTATTACAGTCATTAATCCATTTCTTTGGACGGACCAATCAGAAGCAAGCATCCGGGAGTTACAAGTCAAGAGATTCATGGCATTTAACCCATGAAACTCCTCCCATCATGGCGATCAAAGGTGATTAAATGCCCTTAATCTCCTCCAGCCAATCAGAAGCCAAGAAAAAGGAGTTACAAAATAAAGAATTCAATCTTGTAACTCCTCCCTTTATGTAGCTTTATGACAATTAAGGCTCATAAACCCTCCTAAATGGCTACCTAAAAGCCTATAAATAGGAGAGCATTCCAAAGAAATCCAGATCGGAAAAAAACACAGAAACACGGACAAAGCACAGAAATTCAGAGAAGGAAAAGAGAGAAAACTCTGCGGAAGTTCTACACCGACCACCGCTACAAGGTGACAAAAGTCCCTTGGGGGGTACCCCCCCAAGGTCCTTGCCTTCTCCTTCTGCCTCCAAATGGCTTAGACGTGGCTTTTCAGCCCGTCTACTCGGCTTTTTATGTGACATAGGACCTCCTTTTGGTCTTTGTTCTCTAAAAACCTGAGGTTATAGCCAAGCCAAGCGAATCAATAGCATCCTCTGTTCTCATCTGCATGGATGATGGCGAAGTCCACATATGGCTTGCGACCGTCAATCTGAACGGGTCCCCCACAATCTCCTGAGAAGTTAGATCCTCCTTTTCTTGCTTTTCATTGTAGTTTGTATTTTTTCAAAAGAGACAAAAATCACAACTCTTGTCTTTCATTATTGATAAGGATTGTAAATCGGCTATAAACGCCAAAATCGGCTATAAACGCCAAAAATCGGCTATAAACGCCAAAATCAGCTATAAATGCCAAAAAAATCGCATTTCACAGTAAATCAAGAAAATGTCTCTTTTCTTAAATATATGTGCAATGGGAAACTTGAAAGAAGTTGATTTCCTTTTTACTTGCAAAGGTTGATCTCCGGATCACCACTTGCAATTCCAAGTAAAATAGAAAATCTGGCACACCCACACAAAAGAAATGTTGATGCACGCCCTTGCCCCCCGGTTACGAAAGGGTCGGACCCGACGGACTCCCACGTCCGCCGACCTCGGTAGAACCAGGCAGGAGCGCAGTCCATCAAGCTGGCACACCCGGTGGGACCCGGTCCATCAACCAGGCAGGAGCGCGGTCCTGAGAAGTTAGAAATGAAATATTTGCATATCATATCTTTTGCTCTATGCTTATATTTCTTTTCTCGATTCCTTGGCTACTTTCTAATTGGTGGCCTATGTTGGATTCCGCATCTAAAAAAATTGAGATGAGATTTTTTGAAATTTTCTAATTCTTTGAATTTATTTCCACTCTTTCTCTTTTCAAAAACAAAAATAAAAAATAAAAAATCAGATTTTTCATTTTGGATTCAAAATTGAGAAACCTTAATCCTTTCCTATCGTTCATCGCGCTTGCAGAAATGTTGAGCCTGTTCGACTAAGGTTTTGGGCCATCGTTTCTCTTCGATGAGTTCATTAAAGATCTAAAACAAAAAATTAGATTTTTTTCGGTTTGAATTCAAAATTGAGAAATCTTGATCCTTTCCTATCGTTCATCGCGATTGTAGAAATGTTGAGCCTGTTCGACTAAGGTTTTGGGCCATCGTTTCTCTTCGATGAGTTCATTAAAGATCTAAAAATATATATATATAAAACAAAAAATTAGATTTCTCGGTTTGAATTCAAAATTGAGAAACCTTGATCCTTTCCTATCATTCATCGCACTTGCAGAAATGTTGAGCATGTTCGACTAAGGTTTTGGGCCATCGTTTCTCTTCGATGAGTTCATCAAAGATCTAAAAATATATATATATAAACAAAAAAAAAGACATAGACCACTAAGGTTAAACCAACTGCGTTCTTTGATCATGGTTGATTCAAGAAAAGCCTTGTTCAGAGTGTGGAGACAGCTTGACTGTTCTAGGGAAGGGTCCTCCAAACGGGTTCATTAAGTAATCCTACCCTTACCTGGGGGCAATTCTATCAATCGAGATTTCATAAGACCGGGTTAGGATGCCTATGTGTACTCTCTCGTCTTTTAAATAAATTTTTTCAAAAATAAAATTTTTAAAAATAAAAATTTTAAAATAAAAAATAAAAAATAAAAAAATTTTCAAAAAAAAATCTTTAAAAAAAATAAAAAAAGATTTCATTTTTTTAAAAAAAAAAACTTTCGTCATTTTGGGTTTAGATTGGAGAAATCTTGGTCTTCTCCTTTCTGAGCACTGGCGCTCGCGGAAATCGCTGAGCCCGTGTTCAGATTGGAGTGCATCTTGCTCTCTTTGATGAACCCGATATTGGCCTTTCAAAAAAAAAAACTCGTCATTTTTGGATTCAGATCCGAGAAATTATGGTTCATTTCTTTCTGAGCACTGGCGCTCACGGAAATCGCTGAGCCCGTGTTCAGATCGGAATACCATCTGCTCTCTTTGATGAATCCAATCTTGACATTTCAAAACAGAGAATCTCATCTCATGGATGCGGTCTCAAAACATTTGTGTCTAGCGGTACTAGTACGCCCTTTCAGGGTCTACTGTATTGCGACCGGCACATTTGTAACTCCAACTTTATATTCTTCTTACCTCGAGCAAGCTCTGCTTCTCGATAAGTCGAATTTAAGTTCACAATTGCTTCTAACAGTCACTGGAACGCTCATTCTGGGCTTACCATACCTGCGATCAGAATAATTGTACCCTCTATGGCATTTTGCCTTCTTTATATTGCTTGGGTCATCTCCCTCGAGCGATTTGAAAAGACAAAACCATAGAACTTCCCATTTATGATCATTATATTCTTGTGATTACTAATGGATGTGGTCTTGTTTCAGAAATTTTTCGAAAAAACTAACAATGGCAGCATCACTTACCATTACTTTCGATGAGAGCAAGTACTAACTCATGCTTCAACAGAAGCAAACTACGCGCACCTACAAGCGCCCCATCAGCTGCCGAAGCGTCAACTCCCTCGGCAACTCTCTGAACTCCGGGTCGACCGCGACTCCCCGGACTATCGTCTTTGGGACGCTGGGACCATTCCCACTTCCCGAGGAACAAGCTGCTCCTTCCAAGAAGCAAAAACTCGCCTCTCAACGTGTCACTACCGTGACACCAAAGGCGAGCACCAGAAGGCCCGAAGCCCGTGGCAGCCCCACGAAGCCTCGACCAGCAAACGACCAGGTCTATCCCAAGACTTGGTCCCCAAGACCTTCACCAAAACAGAGAAGGTCCCAAACATCTACCAAGCCAGCATTCCTGGCCCCACTCAAGGAGAGCCAGTTCTACCCTCTTGCCTACATAAAAGAGGAGAGACCTATCTCCAACATGACTCCCAAGTCAACCCAGAATGAGCCGGCTTGTTCATACAAGCCCAAAATCAAGTCATGCATCACAAGGCCTCTGCAAGCACCTGCTAAGGCCTACAAACCTGCAGTTCGACCCTTCATCTCTACAGGGGCCGAACTCCAAAAATTCAAAGCTTCGCTGCAACAGGCGAAGGACAGGGTTCGCATCCTGTCCTTGCCCAGCTACAAAGAAGACAGGCTCGGCTTCTGCGCCCGAGGGAGCACATCCTTCATTGTTAAAGCCCAACCAGAGCTGACCGAAGCCCAAGTTGCTCGTCGTATACGCCGCCGCACGTCGTATCGACAAAAGAGACTAGAGAAGCAAACGACCCAGCCTCCTACACTTCAAATCTTTCTCAAATGGGTCGAAAAAGAAAGACCCAACCAAGTTGTTGCCGTCCATATGGTTGGAAAAACCAGAAGGCGCCAAAAGTCAGCATCCAAAATCCATGTCCGACGTCCGATGACCCGCAGCGTCTCCAGGACAAGAAGACATTCAGAAGAATCCCCTGCTCCTTCAAGCAAAGGACGGCAGAGTGATCCTTCCTCAAGCTCTTCTTAAAAAAGAATGAGCCCCAGCTCAGTCACCAGGACAGTTTCTTCATTCGAATCACGAAGGATGAACGTCTTGGCTACAAATTCTGAGCCACCACCCCGCAATCCACCTCAAGATGATGCGATCACCCGCATCCAGCAGTTGGAACAAGGCCAGCAGAGGATTGAAACTCTGATGGAAAACCTTCTCCTCGCCTTCCAAAATCAGGCGAACAATGAACCTCCTCCGAATCATCAAGACGATGAGGTAAATGGAGAAGAAAATGAGTCACGCGCCCTTACCAAAAAGGACGTAGACAGTATCCTCGCCAAAGCAAAAGAAGAGGATATACTCAAAGAGCATGGGATCAAGCCACCATATCCCTTATGGATGGACTCAGTCCCGTTCCCCCATAAAATTCAAGCATCCTACTCTCCAAACATATAAGGGGAAAGGATCAGCCAGACAGCACGTCATACACTTCAAGATCCTGATGGGAGCTATCGCGGATCAAGATGCACTCAAGATCCGCCTCTTTGCAAGTACCCTAAAGGTACGGCCTTCAATTGGTACTCCACTCTGCCAGAGGACTCCATCCAAAACTGGGCCATGCTAGAGACACGTTTCCTGACTCACTTCAAAGGTGAGGATCATCCCGCTACTATGGCTCAGCTGTGCAGCCTAAAATAGGGGGAGAATGAGTCAACATATGACTTCATTCATAAGTGGAAAGCAATGGCGTACAAATGCTCTGATGTATTGCCACAAGCGTCGCTAGTCGACATTCTGCCGAAACAACATGAGAGCTAGAATCCGCTCCATGATCATCGGCAACAAATCAAAAAACCTGGGAGAACTCCTAGAAGCTTCCATGGAAGCTGAAATGGTGATTAAAGACCTCAACAGTCAGAAATCATCAAGAAAAGAGCCAACCGCCATTGCAACCTCTAAACCAAAGAAGAAAGAGGTCCTCAATGTGCAGACCAAGCCAGCTCCTCAGCCACCAAAGAAAGCTGAAAACAAAGCTGCTGGTAAGAGACCTGAACTCTCTGATGCCTTCAAAGAACGAGTAGAGAAGAAATACCCTTTTAATGAAGATGTTGATGAAATCTTCGAGGCACTTGTGGCAAACGACAAGCTCACCTTGCCTGAACCAAAAAGACCGGGTGATATTGGCAAGACCAACGATCCTCGGTACTGTCCATACCATCAGATGATCTCGCATCCTCTCAATCAATGCTTCGTTATGAGGGAGAAAATAAATGAGATGTCGAAAAACGGAGTCATCACCTTTGACAAAAACTATGGGTCTGCCTCCGTCAACATGGTGACATGTGGACAAACATCAAAATCACCGAAGAAGAAGATCACTACTTCCTTCAAGGTGATAAACTCAATCCAAACGTCTGAGCAACTAGTTCCTTACCCGACACCAGACGGACAACCCATATGGGTACATCCCGATCTCCTGGAAGATGAAAATTGGGAGGCCGTGAAAACAAAGCCTACAGTTCAGCAGCGAAGGCAGGCTAGGAAACATCTCCTCAAGCTCAAACGTCAAGAGAAGACCCAGCCAAAACAAGAAGTCAAAGAAAAGGCAGAGGCTTCCTCTACCACTTCACTGGAGGCAACAAAAACATCCCTTCCAGAGACTTCAAAGGGGGTAAGAAAATTCACTCTCAGTGATTTCATGCCACCTCAATTCAAAGAAGCCACGCAGGAGGTATCATACTCTTGCAATTCGGTAGTTGGATTCTCCATTGATGGATACGAGTCCAGCAACACCGATGATGGGTTCAAATCCAACTACATAGACGGGTGGGAGGAGTCCCTTAAAACAGGAGAATATCTCTCCGATGAAGAATGGGTTCCTGAGTCTCATCTTATGCCAGTAATCTAGTATAACCCCTACAGCCACAAGGATCCTAGTCCGATGATGAAGAAGACCAAGAGGCTGTACATGAAAATGCTGCTGACCCAGCACCTCTCATTGCTCCAGTGGAAATCAACCATGTTGAGCCACAAAGAGTTGATGAAGAAGAAGATTTGGCTCCCATGCCTGATCTTGAAGAATATGCAAGGATCTTGCAGCGTCTCGCTCTAGAACAAGAGCAAGACCGCGTCAACGAGCCTCCTCGCAATCCAGAGCCTGAAGTCCCTGAAGACCATCAGATACATCCTCCCTTAACTCCTAAAAATGGAGAAAATTGGTGGATAGACGATCCTCTTACATCCGAGGATGAGTCTGACTCCGATCAGGCAACGTCTCCTGTCAGAGCTCCCTGTAATGTGATAATTCGGGATTATAGCTCTTCCGAAGCATCGTCTGATGAGAGCACTTACACTCCGGCGACGCCTAGTAATGTATCTTCTGGAGCCACCTCATCTCACGTGACTTTCACTGAGATGACACCCTCTCAGGTTTCTTCTCCTGAGACTGTGACTTCAAAGTTCACACCCTTCCTGACTGAAGAATTCCCAGCTGTTGATGCTTGGGACGATGAATTAGTCAACGAAGAAGAAAGGTGGCTGGATGCTGTTCAGGACTTGTTCCAGGAAAATGCTCCATGCAACACAATCACTGAGGATGGCAACTCCGCTGCTGATACATCCTCAGCAAATGAAAAACGACAGCCTCTTGATCCTGAAGACAATCTTCCAAACGAAGACCCTTCTCAAGAAGCTCTCGAAGTTGGTAGAGGCACCCGCTCTGGCCGGGACTACCACAAAAATTACAACCAATCTTCCTTTACATATGTAAATCCTTCGGAAAAAGATGTTGTAAGCGCCCCTAGTGGCAACA
Source organism: Litsea cubeba (assembly GCA_012931725.1). NCBI lineage: Eukaryota > Viridiplantae > Streptophyta > Magnoliopsida > Laurales > Lauraceae > Litsea > Litsea cubeba. Next base: position 55,542,922 of record CM022944.1, read on the forward strand.
ATGATGAACATGTAGGCCCTAAGGAGGCTTTCAAGTATGACTTGATTGAACACTTCAAGCACATACATGCGCGTCTGCACATCCTGGATTTATTACGAATGTCTCCACACACTCGTGATAATCTCATTTCAGAATTACAAAAGCTGAATGAGAATGTCGACAAACATGCCCCGCAAGTCCTCCAAATTGAAATGGATTACCGGGTCAAAAACTCAGAAGCCTCCTCAAAGGGAGAAAATAAGAAAACTGAGGGATCATGCATTGAACGCCTCTCGGTTAAAAAAGCAGCCAGTGCAACCATCGCCTTCACAAAGGACGACCTCCTACTTGGCGAAACAAGGCACAACCGACCCCTGTACTTCACAGGGTACATCAAGGAAATGCCTATGCACAGATTTCAGATCGACCCAGGTTCTGCACTCAACCTCATCTCCACATCGGCTCTCGAAGAGTTGTGTATCCCACCCAGCAAACTGAGCCACACATCTGTATCTATCTTTGGATATGATGGGAGTACTCAAAGGCCTATCGGCAAAATCAGGTTCAAGTTGCAGATCGGTGATCTTATTTCTGAGGTCACTGTGTATGCAATAAAAACCCCTTCATGCTACAACATCCTTCTCAGACGCCCCTGGATCCACGAGAATGGTGTGGTCCCTTCAACTCTACATCAATGCATCAAGTTTGTTGGAGACGACGGCATGATACATCGAGTCTTTGCGGACAGAAAACCCTTCAAAGGTAAAGAAGTCCACTTTGCAGACTCACAAATGTATGAAGGTGAAAAAGAAGAAGAGGAGAAGCACACAGCACCCTTTGCCGAAAATCCCCAGAAAGATAAAGGCAAGGCTCCTCAACAATCACTGGAAGAAAACAAACCATCCGGTAAATCCAAAGAGAGCATTCAAACTCCCTTCATCATCTCCCTCAAACCTTCAAAGCCTTTGGTCATCACAACTAAAGTGAAGAAGGTAAAGCAAAAGCCTGGGGGCAAATTTTGTTGTCTCTTTCGTGTCTATCATGCAAGACACGGATTCGGATTCAGAGCCAGAAGACGACACATTGTCAAGCCAAGCTGACACTCAGCAAGTTCAGCCTGCTTTCACTCCAATGGAGACAACTTCTGACATAGAAGATCCTACGTCAGCTTCCTTCGTTGTTCCAGCAACTTCAGCAAAGGAAAAGCCGATCTTCTTCCATAGATCGGATGCTTCTTCATCAAACTCCATGCTTGAACCTTTCCAAAATAAAGGTATGCCTCAACTATCTTTATATAGTTCTGTGGCACAAGCTATTATGAAGAAAATGGGCTATGACGCTCAAATCCCAGTCAGTTTGGGAGAAGGACGCGGTATTCTCACGCTATTGGGGCCCGTCTTGACCAAAAGCCAGCTGGAAGATTGGAGACTCTACGGCTATGTAGAAAAGTCTTCACACGGGTTAGGGTATGATCCTGACACTCCCCTGAGATAGTTGACACAAAGGCTTAAAAGTCAATATACTGACCAAGCCTCAACATCTCAAGTCCATGAAGACATCGATCTCCCTGGATATCTCTTTGATGAGTCACCTGACAAAGATCCAGGAAGCTCATCCAATTGGCACGATTTCTCTGAGAATGAAGAGGAGTTGTCCGATGGTACAGACATGTGGTCTTCTGACCTAGAAGAACCCTCATCTCCAAAAGAAGTAGCCTACTTCGACCCTGTTTCAACAGGCGATTGGGATCATCTCATAGCAAGCCTTGGGAAAATTACCGATCAAGAAGACCCGTGGAAAGGAACAAAGCCTTGGTCTGGAAATGCCCTTGAAACCCCAGAATGTTTCGTTGAGCTAGAAGCCTCCGAAAATATTGTGGAGGAACCACCTTCGAACCTTCCAACAGAAGATCATGTTCAAAAGATAGACTTGGGAATACCAGATAACCCATGTCCTGTATTCATAAGCAAGAATATAAAGGATGATGAGTTACCCGAGTATATCGCCTTTCTTCGTGAGTTCGTTGATTGCTTTGCATGGTCTTACGCTGAAATGCATGGCTTAGACCCCAAAATAGCGGTCCACAAACTCAATCTTCAAGAAGACATCAAGCCTGTCAAGCAAGGCCAAAGAAGATTCCGTCCAGATGTGATGGATAAAATTGAACAAGAAGTTCAAAAACTCAAAAGCGTCGGCTTCATCTGTGAGGAACAACATCCTGAATGGTTGGCCAACATTGTCCCTGTGACAAAGAAAAACGGGCAGATTAGGGTCTGTATTGACTATAGAGACCTGAATGGCGCATGCCCAAAAGATGAATTTCCGCTCCCCATACCAGAGGTAATGATTGATAATACCTGTGGATTCGAGCGAATCACATTCATGGATGGTTTCTCTGGCTACAATCAGATAAAGATGCATCCTGAAGATGAAAAACATACATCTTTTCGGACCCTATTTGGCGTGTATTGCTATACTGTCATGCCATTTGGTCTGAAAAATGCTGGTGCCACATATCAGAGGGCTATGATGAAAATATTCCAAGATATGCAGCACAAGACAGTTGAATGTTACGTTGATGACCTCGCCGTCAAAAGCAAAAGAAAAGAAGATCATCTCGAAGACCTTCGAGAAGTCTTCCTCCGGCTTCGCAAACACAAACTGCGAATGAATCCTTTGAAATGCTTCTTCGGCGTCTCGTCGGGTAAGTTCCTCGGATTCTTAGTTCGGAAAGCTGGAATAGAGCTTGACCCTATAAAAGTCAAAGCCATTCTAGAAATGCCCTCTCCAAGAACCTTGAGAGAACTCAAAGGGCTTCAAGGGAGATTGGACTACATCAGACGGTTCATCTCCAATCTTTCGGGGAAATGCCGTCCATTCTCCCGGTTGATGAAAAAAGGCGTAAACTTTGTCTGGGATGCTGACTGTGAAGCTGTTTTCCAAGATATCAAGTCATACCTGACAAAACCTCCAGTGTTAGCTGCTTTTATCACTGGAAAACCATTCATCTTGTACACAAGAGCCCTTGATCACTCTTTGGGAGCTCTGCTTGCGCAAGAAAATGATCAAAGAAAAGAAGTTGCTCTATATTACCTCAGCCGCATGCTAGTAGGTGCAGAGCATCGCTACTCTCCAGTCGAAAAAGAATGTCTTGCAGTGATGTTCGCCGTACAAAAGCTGCGTCACTACTTGCTTTCCAATACAGTCTACCTGGTCTCGAGGGTCAACCTCTTGAAGGTCCTTGTCACAAAGGCAGGTTCTCTCAATGCTCGACTGGCAAAATGGTCCATCCTTCTGTCACAATTTGATATTAGGTATGTACCACAAAAAGCAATCAAAGGGCAAGCTCTAGCGGACTTCCTCGCAGAGCATCCATTGCCTAAAGATTCTCCACTCAGAGATGATCTCCCAGACGAACCAGTCTACAATGTGGAGACTTTCTCACAAAGTGCCTCCTGGGACATGTACTTTGACGGTGCAACCAGGAAAAATGAAAAAAGACAGCTGATCTCGGGAGTTGGCATCCTCTTTGTTAGCCCCGACAAATACATGATTCCACACGCTTTCTCGCTACTGGAACCATGCACAAACAATGCAGCTGAATATCAAGCTCTGATCTTAGGATTGGAACTCGCCATCGAATCCGGTATCACCATGCTGGAAGTCTTTGGAGACTCTCAACTGATCGTCAACCAGATGAATCAGAAATTTGAAGTCAGGAAGCCAGATTTGTTGCCCTACTACAACAAGGCACAATCACTTCTGCAAAAGTTTGACGTCTGTCACATCACCCAATTCGTAGAGGAGAAATATACGTGCAGATGCCCTAGCCGGACTTGCCGCATCCATGGCAATCCAGGAAGGGGAAAACATGCAAGTCACAGTGTGCGAAAGGAGAATCCTTCCTCCTCTTAACACACACCAAGCAGTTGTTGAATGCCACCAAGTGGTTGGAAGTCGGATTTCAATCCTTCAAACTTCAATCGGCGACTGGAGGGATCCGTTCATTGATTACATTATGTTCGGAATCCTACCTGAAGATCCAAAAGAACGGGTAAGCATCCAAAGGCGAACCCTAAGCTTTCATTTGGATATTCCTTCAAAAATCCTTTACAGGAAATCCTTCAACGGAGTACTTCTATGCTGCTTGTCACAACAAGAGGTTGAAGAAACACTCAAAGAAGTTCATGCTGGTCTTTGCGGAGCTCATCAGGCTGGTCCCAAGCTCTATGATCAGATAAAAAGGTTAGGATATTACTGGCCTACCATGGTAGCTGACGCAATGCAATTTGCTAAGTGCTGCCAACAATGCCAAATTCATGGAGATTACATTCACATGCCTCCAGAATGGCTGCATCCTACAGCGATTTCATGGCCTTTAGAAGCCTGGGGAATGGACATCATAGGTCCTATTTCTCCCCCTTCGAGCAAAGGTCATCGCTTCATCTTCGCCGCTACGGATTATTTCTCTAAGTGGTCAGAAGCATTTGCGTTCAACGAAATGAAGACCTCATCAGTCCTTCAGTTCCTGCATACCAACATTATTTGTCGTTTCGGCATACCCAAAAGATTCGTCCATGATAACGGACCACAATTCCGGGATCATCGATTCTACAGGTTCTACGACAAATACAAAATCCAAAGCTGTCCTTCGACTCCATACAATCCGGCAGCAAATGGATTAGCAGAAGCTTTCAACAAGACACTCTGCAAAATCCTCAAAAAAATGGTCTCTAGTCATAAAAGAGACTGGAGTGATAAAATGTCTGAAGCTTTGTGGGCCTATCGAACCACCGTTCGAGGACCAACCCATAGCACACCATTCTCCTTGGTCTATGGATGCGAAGCTGTCGTGCCCTTGGAAGTACAAATTCCTTCCTTGAGGGTATCCTTGCAAAATAACATGACTCAAGAAAGCAATGTCAAATTGCGACTCCATGAGCTGGACAATCTCGATGAGAGATGGCTCGATGCTCAACAAAGCATTGAACTTTACCAAGCACGCATGGCAGGATCTTTCGACAAAAAGGTCAGGCAACGCGCCTACAAAAAGGGTGACTTGGTCCTTGCGGTAAAAAGACCAATGGTCTTTGCTCACAAGTCCAAAGGCAAATTTGAGCCAAAATGGGAGGGACCCTACGTCATCGACAAGGTTTTCTCCAACGGCGCATATGCACTCCTAAACATGGAAGGTGACAGATGTATGATGCCCATCAACGGCAAGTTCTTAAAATGGTACTACCCTTGAAGACTTACCCAACTGGATAAGAGTAATGCCTGTACGGCCAAAATCGATTTCCAGGTACACGCTTGCTAAACCCACCTTTTTTTAGAATTTTCATATCAAATGTTGAAATTTCTAGAAATTTAAACAATGCTTACTTCGATCGTTTCATTGTTCAAAAATCCAAGTTTAGGAACCTTTCCCTAACTTGACCAAAATTTTCAACCCTTGAACCCAAAATTCATGGTTTGAAACAAAATCCGGATTCAAGGATTTCCACCCTTGTCCACCCTGCCTTTTACCGCCAAAATGGTTTTAGGTCAAAACTTATGACCCTCGTGTCTTTAAACAAAAAAAATTTGGTTTTTCAAAAAACCGCGGGGAAGCGACGCTTAGTCGATGCTAGCACAAATCGGAAGCATGCGAACCACGTTCGACACTTCCAAAATCGCAGGGAAGCGACATTTCGTCGATACTTGCAAAATCCAAAACCGTGGGATGCAACATTTCAGTTGATATCCACAACCCAAATTTCAAAGGTTAAAAAAAAACCTAAAAACCGTGAAGACGCAACATTTCAGTTGATATCCACAACCCAAATTTCAAAGGTTCAGAAAAAACCTAAAAACCGTGGAGACGCAACATTTCAGTTGATATCCACAACCCAAATTTCAAAGGTTCGAAAAAACCTAAAAAACCATGGAAACACAACATTTTAGTTGATATTCATAACCCAAAGGTTCGAGAAAACCACAAATTTCAAAAATCGTGGGGAAACGACATCAAGTCAGTACCCGCAAAACCAAAATTTTTGAAAAGCAAGGATGCGACATTCCATCGATACTTGCACCCAAATCCGCAAGGATGCGACATTCCATCGATACTCGTAACCGAATGAGCAAGGATGTGACATTCCATCGATACTTGCAAGAACATTCAGCAGGGAGGCGACTTTTAGTCGACACTTGCATTTTTGAAAACCAAACAGGCTATAAATGCCACAAACCGGCTATAGATGCCACCAAAACAGGCTATAAATGCCACAAACCAGCTATAGATGCCACCAAAACAGGCTATAAATGCCACAAACTGGCTATCAATGCCACAAAACAAAACCAACTATCAATGCCACAAACAAAAAAAATTGGCTTTCAAAAAAACCCGGCTACCAATGCCACAAACTCGGCTATCAATGCCACCAAAACCCGGCTATCAATGCCACAAACTCGGTTATCGATGCCACCAAAACCGGCTCTCATTCCAAAAATCGGCTTCCATGCCAAAACAACCATTTGACAAAAGATTTCTACAAAATGACAAGCTTTTGATCAAATCCCATTTAGCAATTACTTTTATCACAAAAAGATTTAAGTGAGCGTAGGAAAACAAAAAAAAAAGACATCCCATTTAGCAATTACTTTTATCACAAAAAGATTTAAGTGAGCGTAGGGAAAACAAAGAAAAAACATCCCTTTTAGCAATTACTTTCATCACAAAAAGATTTAAGTGAGAGTAGGGAAAACAAAAAAAAAAGAGTACCAAAAAAAATACATGTGGTACCAAAAAAGAAAGTGTTCACAAGCACTACAAAAAAAAAGTACCAAAAAATACAAGTGATACCAAAAAAGAGAGAAGGATGGTTTCTGTTAAAAAAAAAAAACAGGAACTCAATCAAAAATGGTCTCCAGCCAAGAGTTCAGCTCCTCAAGCAAACTTTTGGCCTCAGCCGTCAGGGATTCCAAGGCACGCTTCTTTTGGAACTTGCCATGAGATGCTGGGGTGGGCTGTAACCCTTCTTTCGCACCGAGAAGCTTCTCCCGAGCAGTTTGCCATTGTTTGTTCTCTTCAGACTTCCTTTTAAGAACTCGATCGGCATCTGCAACCCGGCGAATCAAAGCACTGTCCCTGTCACGAGCCTCTGTTATTGCAGTCCACTTGGCAGCGACTTGTGCCTGCAGATGCTCAAGACGTTTCCCGGCCTCATCGACCTCCCTATCAAGGATGTTAAGGTCATGTGTCAGCCCAATGATGGTTAGCTCTTCTAAGTTCTTCTCTCGGACTATCTGCTTCCTGCTTTGTGTAGCCTCATCCAGGTTAGACTAAGCCTTATCTGCAGGGTCCAGGAACATCTCCTTGAAGAACTGGTCGTCAGGAAAACCCATGGTCTCAAACCACCTGTCACCCAGCTCAATGATCCTATCAACGATCGCCCTGGCACTTGTGACATCCAGACCAGCCTCTTCAGCATCACCGAGAATCTCACGCACATGCTGGATCATCCCAAATCCGGCATCTAAGTGCCCAGAAAGCAGAGTCTCAATCCAAGTGCTCAGAACCCGCACCACAACCTTCTTCGCAAAAAGAAGAGATGCCCCAGTTGAAGATTCGCCCAACTCCGTTGGTCGACTGCTCATGTCATCACTCGTTGGAAGAGTAACAAAAGAACTCTTTCCAGTTGAAGCTGCTCCTGCTCGGGAAAGAATCCCAGCACGAGGTATCTCCTTAACAGTGTCAGAACTGGTCCCAGGAGTCTCTACCTCTGGATCAACCTCTGGCATCCCTTGCATAGGTTCTGAAGGAAGCGACGGACTCTCATCTGTCACTTCAAAACCTGCCAAAGAAATACAAAAATGTATGAATATAATCCTGTTTGAAAATCATTATCAGGGTTATTACTACAAAATACCTTCTTCGACGATTGGCGGAAGACTCTCTTCCTCCATGAACTCATCGGAAGCATCATCAACATTTGCGTCCATCGATGGTTCAAAGTCATCGGAATCCTGTGGCAAGTCAGCTGGCAAGAAAAATGTTAGCAAACCAAGTCACAGACAAAAAAAAAAGAGAAAGCAAAAGAAGTCATACCAATTGGAGATTCTGGATTCACTCCAGAGTCCCTCGGTTCTTCTTCAGGTGCCCCGACAGGATCCGTCACCGCCTCATCGGTTGGAACCTCAGGCATCACCAAGTCTTCCTCTGCTAAAAAAAAAAAAAGAAAAGCAGAAACAAGAAGCAAATCAGAACAATGAAAAATCCCATGAAAAGAAATGGAAAGAGAAAAAGGAAGAATCATACCTTCACCCACAGTCTCTTCTTCTCGGCTTCTCTTCTTTGGAGGCTCGTCAGCATCCACTGGCACATCCTCATTGATAGTAAGAGGGACTTCCAAGTCAGGAGAGTCCTCATGCTGCCCCTTGCTGCGATGATAACTCCTCCTCCTCTTACTCCTGCGGGCTCGCTTCTTAGAGGAACCTGCCCCACTATCAGAATCAGGTTTCCCAATTAACTCCTCACTGGATGGCCTACTCTTGCTAGTAGACTCCACGGAAGCTTGCCTCTGTGCCGCTTGCATCCAAGCACCAAGTTCGGCTTCCTCCTGTTCTAGCTGCTCTAAAGCCTCATCAGCTATTTCTCGAACAGCTTCAGAACCAATGACGCCTTGGTCACCGAGAAAGCCTATCTTGTGCTTCTCTCCAGAAAGGAAGGCCCAAACTTCCTCTCGCCGGACGCCATCCGACTTTCCAAGGCCCTTTCCAGATGCCAGCTTCACATCAAGCTCCTTCTTGGAAAGCCCCCGATATGCCGAAAAGCTCTCCACGAACCACTTCACAAAGCCGGCAGTCCGGGAAGTCAACAACACAGGATAAGAGATCATGGCTGTAGTGTCTTCAGCACTATAGAAAGCCCATGCATTTCTCCCGTCCTGTAAACCTCCAAAGCGCTTCACCATGCTTGAAGGCGCTCCAACAACGCCTTGAGAAAAGCCCAGCTACAAAGCAAAGCGAGAGGGTACATACGGCTGGATGTCGACGAAAAGATGTCTGCGGTACACCATCGTGCCGACACGTATGCTGAAAAGCCACTCTCTCTATGCATTCGTCAAGGAGTAATGCCTTCCCGACCCCGCCCTGGTAGAGTCTCGGGAGGCACCAAAATCAAAAGCCTTCTTCCGCAACTCCGGAGAAAGCTTCACTGAAGACTGCCCCATCTCGACGTCCCTGAACCGTCGGATCCTCATGCGGGCAAACAAAAGTGATTCGGACACGGCTTTGCCCTTAGCCAGCCGAATCATCAGATGATCATCATCCTATGCAGCACCCAGCCGATGGAAGCCAGGACAGTGGTATACGTATCACGAATAAAAGATGTGGGCTGAAAATACCCTATTCATGGGAAGCCCAAGCCGAACCAAAAAAGCAGCAACCTGCAGTTCGGTACACAAGTAGGAGTATAGAGCTGGCACCAAAGCAAGCTGCTCTCCAAACGCCATCTGACAAGCCGGAAAAATACAATGCGGCCTGATGTGCGTTCCATCTCCTCCAGCAAAAATAGCCTCACCAAGCCAATAAGTGAGGTAAACAGCGAGATCTCTCCGCAGTGCAATGTCAGGACATATGGCGTTTGTACTCGCACAGAAATCTCTCAACTCTTCTTGCATAGCCAAGATCTTCTTCAAACTTGGATCCTGGGCCCTGGCTTCCTAGGTCGCACTATCAGAAGACTCCCTGCTATCAAAAAAGTTGGGGAACGAAGAGCTAGGACTCTTCCAACTGCTGGATCTAACTTTCAAACCCTCCTTCTCCTTCAAAAAATCATAGAAGGCGACGAGCTGAAAGTACAGAAGCCTGAACTCCTCGGACTGCCCCTCAAGGACGCTGTCAATCGGCATAAACTCCTCATAAAGTTTGCCAAGGATAGGTAATCCAGTAATGGCGCTCAGCTCCTTCAAAGAGAAACCAATCTCACCATTCGTGACAACTAAGTTATTGGTTTGTGGGAGGAATGATTCCAGCATAGCCATGAAGGCCTCGTCGGAAAAGATCACAGTCTCCCTAAAGGCGCGGACCGCATCAAAAATCCCGGCTTCCTTCAAAACGGCGCCACCAATCAGCAGGACGCAATCAGTCCACGACTTCCACTCGGAGTCAGCATTAAAACGGCCACGAAGTCGAAAAGGCTTTATCCAATTGCTACCGTCACCGCTGAAAATACCAAGGCCCACCGGTCTCAAATCGACCGACCGATAATCAGAGTCCTGGTAGCCGCTGGATGGCATCAACAGGTCCATGTCAGCAGGCGACCTTTCCGTATATCCAGGAGAACCGCCAACAAAAACCCCGGTCTTGATTACATTTGTTCTTCTCACCCAACTTGGAGGATCTTCCCTCTTAGAGCACGTGGGGGCAAGGCTCATGATCGAGACGGTGCGATCAAACGTCGACCGGGTAGCAACAGTCTTCTTCTCACCATCTGCTGTGAAAGAAAACTGAAAACATCTCATCTGGTATGTCATGTCATCAGGGACAGCATCACCAAAGAAGAAGGTAGGCTTGGGTAAAACACTCTGATCTTCCATCACCCATGGACGACTGCTTACCATGATCTTATAGAACTCCTCTCCCTTGAGAGTGATCAGTCGCTGCCTCATCTCATCTCTGTTGAGGGAGTCGCATTCTTCCAGATTTCTCTCAACATACTGGACCTTTTCAAAGGCCTGCTGAATGGCCGGATTAGAAGATCTAGCAGATCGACGAGGTGCGCTTGTAGCAGGCTCTTTACCCTTGTTCGTTCTGGAAGAACCACTTGAAAAGGATGGAAAAAAAAAGACCAAACAACAAAATGACAGAATCTCGCAAAAAAAAAAATCTGGCGAAATTTTGACATGATGACGGGGCAATTCCGAAGAAAAGGAACTATCCCGAAAGAAGTAGAAAGCTTGAAGATGGGCTCAATATTGCTGCGAGCTCCGAAACTCCAAACTTTCGAAACCTCAAAGTCTCCGCAAAATCAGGAAGGGATCAACATCGCTGCGAGCTCCAAATTCCCAAATTTGTGAAAACTTTTAGGTATGCTATCACATCATGCTACAATTCAATTTAAAAAAATATACATGCATGAACATCTTGGTAAAAAAAATGCATTATCATGATGAGCAAAAAAAAAAACAAAAGAAAAGAAAACTTTCTCAAAAAAAAAAGAGGGAAAGAAAACAAAAAAAAAAGCGGTGGCCCACAGGCCACATGGCTGTACGGCCAGATCCGTAAGGATCTGTCCGTACGGCCCACAAAACAAAAAAAAAACATGCAAAAAAAAGAAAAAGAAAGCAAAAAAAAAAAGTTGTGAAAAAAAAGAAGAAGAAGCAAACACGTGGAAAAGAAAAAAAAAGGAAGAAAAGAAAAGAAAGAAACAAAAAAAAGAAAAAAAAAAAATTTTTCTACAATGGAGTTTTCTTGAAAAAGGAAACTTACTTGAAGCCATTGATGGAGAAGAAGAAGAAAAGTCTTGAAGATCTTGAAGAAGAAGAACTCTTGGTCTTGAAGCCCTCTTGGGATTGTTGCAAAAGAAAGTTGTCAGACCCCGACCAAGGTTTGAAGTATTTAATTATGTTTTAACCGTGATTAGTGGATAAGTGGGGTTAGTGGACGATTAGCTTATTTTATTAAGCTAGAATAGAGTGTTTTGATTAGCTTTGAGAACCTTTGTTAGCCTTTGACTTAAGTTTGACACGGGCCGGGGCGCCCGTGGATTGTGTGTAAAATTGTTGAGTTTGTTCATGATGCTTGTGAAATCCCAATTTATGTGTATTTTGACTTATTTCATTTAGATCATCAACTTTCATGTTTTGGCCAACTTGATTTTGTGGTCGGAAATCGCGTTTTTCGAGAAAAAGGGCAAAACTGACATTTCACACAAAACCTGTACCCAAATTTCGAAAATTTCAGAAATTGTCAAAAATATACTTTTTGGAAAGTAGAAATTTCGCCGATCATTTTTGTCTTCTTCGTCGTTTTCGTTCGGGGCCCGCAAGTACCGTTTCTAGGCTTGTGAAGATCGGGGCCCACAATGACTTGTCTCTTAAGAAGGGGACTCTTCTTTCTCCTTCTTCATTCTATTCCAGCAACTCCCTTTGCTAGGGCTTTTTCCTCTCCTCTCTTCTCACTCTCTCTCATCTGAAACTCTCACTTGGTGAGGTGCTCTTGGAGGATTGATCTCCTCAAACTCTTCCTCCCTCTTCAAGCTTCCCAAAGATACTCTTCTTGAGGAGTTTGAGCTAAGAGAAGCCCCTTACTCAAGCCTCTCTTCCTTGTTTGGGTTCCTCAAGGTTAGCATTGGTTTCCTAAACTCAAGATCCTTGTTTTCCTCTCCATTTGGAGTGCTTTAAACCCATTGCTAAGGTTTTCATTGAGGATTCACAAATGTTGACTTTTTAGGGTTTCTTGGGAAAATTTTTGGGGTTTTTGTAGATTTGGAGCTTGAGGCTCTAAGGCTTGGTTTAAGGAGTGATTTTGATCTTATCTTGGCTAGAGGCAAGTATATTTCAACAATTATATGATGTTTTTCTCTCATTGGTTCTATTTCTTGATTTCCTTTGGTGTTAATCTTCTTTAGTTTATGGTTTATTTTGATTTAATGGACCATTGTAATAGCTATCTTAATTTATGTTGTTGTTCTACCATGCATTGGACGTTTGCTCTCACTTTGGTTTCTTGGAAAAATTGGTTTCATTGTGTTCAAATGGGTGTTCAAAGAAATGGAAAAGAACTTGGATTCTTTTAAAAAGTGTTAAGTTTGTGTTAATTAGATGATTATGGATGATGGTTTAATGATTTGTGGAGGTTGAGAAGAGGCCCAAGATGTTGTAGAATTGTGTATGGAAGAAAGGAATGAAAGGGAATGGAAATGAGCAAGAAAAAAGGAAGAAAAACAAAAAAAAAAGAGTGATTTCTGCACTCGGGCTGGACTGGGCAGGCCCAGTCCGCTCGAGCGACCCACTGGGTCGCTCGAGCGGACCAGGCACTGTCTGGGTCCGCTCGAGCGACCCAGCTACTGTCTGGGTCCGCTCGAGCGGACCTGGGTCCGCTCGAGCGAGCCCAGCTCAGTCTGGGCTCGGGTTTGGGCCTGTTTTCAGGGCAGTTTTGGGCCTGTTTTCAGGGCTCCTTTGGGCCTGTTTTAAGGTCAGTTCTTGGACCATTTTGAGACCTATTGATGGGCTATTTCAAGACCTGGCATTGGACTGTTTTATGGCCTGAATCCTGGGCTACTTTAAGGACTGAATTGGGCCTGATTAGTGGACTGTTTGAGCTTGGGGAAGGACAGTTGTGGGCCTGATTAAGAAGGGATTTAAACCTACACTTTAAGGACTTATTCTATATAATTTCAAGTCCACTTCGGACCTATGTCCAAGCTCAATTCAGCCCCAAACTCTCTCCTATAAGTGAAGCCCATTCAACCTTTTACAAGCCTAGAATTCATGGTGAGAAGTGTCTTGGACTATGGCCAATACCACTTGAAAAACCCTCAAGTCTAAATGTACACTTAATCCCTTATGATTGTCAATGATCTTCGGGGCACCAAATCACTTTCTTTTAATGACAATAAAGGGGTCAAATGTATATCGAGACTACCCGCTTAGTCGACCGAACCATCATACATTCTTTTGTATAAAAAGACTTTTGTTTTGGGTTCTTTCTCCAATTCCTGTAATGTTTTGAAGTGGGTTACCCCATGTTTAGTAATGAGGAAACTACTCACCTATTTTGCTCGGATCCGCCAATATGCATTGTTTGGAGTAGTTTACTTATCGATTTTGGAAATGTATCTTATAAATAGAATTGCATTTCTTCGAGGTTTCGGATTTTCACTATAATGGCACCACTAGGCTTAGGTCACCTTGTCGGACTGATCATCCGGCTTGGGGTCTTTAATTTGTTTGCCAGCTGCAGTTTGGATTCTGTCTGTACCGACCATGGCAACGGTAATTATCCGGTCCCACGAGTAGTGGCTACGGTTCTGTCTGATAACGACTATGTCGTTCCGGTCCCACGATTAGTGGCTACGGTTTGTCTGCTCCGGTTACTTCGGTAACAGGAGAATATAGCTTTATGTGGGTTGCCAATGTTTTTTATGCATTGATGTTCATCTCATGGCATTTATTTATGTTACTCATCATGACATTGGATTTGTAACCATCGAGATGTATCTTCTATCTTTACTTCGACATTGTTATTAATCGTGATTTCATCGCAGCTCTTACTTATTATGTTTTGTTTTACTTTCATCCTATTATTGTTGTAATTGCTTGCCAGACCGTCGTGTCTGACTCTCTTTTGTTTGGTGCCAGATGTCGAGCCCCTCGCGGTTGAGGCGCACTTCGAGGCGGAACCTATAGTTCCAGTGGAGGGCGAGTGGCGGCCCGATGATGTCAATTAGACGTCGGGTTGCCATGGAGCTGCGATCACATTTTGGGGATTTCATGATATACATTTTGGGTTTTTGTTATGGCCATTGTTGGCTTATTTTCTTTTGGGGAAAAATTTGTAATTAATGATTAACTTACTTTTGTATCAACGTTAAACTAACTTTGGGGCCCACAGTAAATGTTTCTCTTTTGATGCTAGTCTCTTGCGTTCTCATTTTTATATCCATTCGAGAGACTTTTATGTTTGCTACAATGCTTCCGCGTAAATCATTTGTATGAAAGTGATTCTTATATATCACTATTTGATCGGATTCCGTGAATCCTTACCGCGGAAACCTGTGGGAAACTAGCGTGTGCGGGCGGAATTTTCCGGCCCGTCGCGCCGCGTCCCCGGATTAAGGCCTCGTTTAGCGGGACCTCGGTCCGGGGGCGTGACAGGCTTGGTATCAGAGCGAGAAATATTTGAGGCAATTAAAATTGGATTAGAAACATAAGGACGTGGCAAGGATTCGTTAGCACTACCGTTAGTTAGCATCGATTTGGGTTTGGGAACGCTATATTATTATATCTTGTTGTACTAACAAGTTGTTTTGCAGCACTATGCCTCCGCGTCGACCTCCGGCAGGTACGAATGCATCAGGTAGCAATCATGACAGCGAGATTGAAAACCCGGTGACGGGTCAATTCCAACAACTCATGCAAATGTTAGTCGAACAACAGCAGCGAGCCAATGATAATCAAGCTCGATTTCAAGAACAAATGGCCAAGAAAGACGAGGAATTGACTCAAGTCCAAAGGCAACTGCTTGAAGTGTTGGGTAGGAGGCCGGAACCAGTAGCTAATGTGGGAGTGGTGCAGAATAGGGACCGAGACCCTAATGTTCTATTTGAGAAGTTCAGGAAAAGGGGTCCTAAGGAATTTACGGGTCAGGAAGACCCCTTGGCAGCGGATGATTGGTTGGCTCATACCAAGAACATCTTCGACATTTTTGTATGTACTGGCAGACAGCGAGTTCTTTTGGCAGCCTCCATGTTTACTGGGTTGGCAGACATTTGGTGGAAGACTGTCAAGGATGGCTATCAGAATATTGAAGATGGGATTGCTTGGGCCACTTTCAAGCAGCAGTTTAGTGAGAAATATGTCCCAGCGCATATTAAGAAGCAAAAGGCAGCGGAGTTCCAGTTGCTTAAGCAAGAAGATATGACTGTCCTGGAATATCTTACCAAGTTTGAAAAGTTATCTCGCTATGCTCCAGAGTTGGTGGACACCGAGGAGAAAAAGATCACTAAGTTTATGGATGGGCTCAATCCCATTATTTTGAGAGATGCTTTGGGTGTGGTACCACCAACCACCTTTCAAGAGGCTATCAAAAGGGCATACAGGTTTGAGGATATAAATAATCAGATTATTAAGGACAACCAAAGAAAGAGGCAGCAGTTTCAAGGTGGACAGAAATCGTACCAAGGTAAGAAACAAAAGAAACCGCAGAATGCTCCAACGCAAGGCGGGTGTGAGCATTGTGGCAAGAATCACCCTTCTCAGCAGTGTTATCGCCTTTCAGGGGCGTGTTTCAAGTGTGGTAGCTCAGACCACCAAGTGAAGGATTGCCCGAACAATAGGAACCAGGGCAATAGGGCACCTCAGCAGCCGCCAAGGCAAGCCCCTCAGCAAAATCAACAAGTAGTTCAGAATCCACCGAGGCAGCAGCAGAACCAGCAGCCCCGTCAACAGCCACAGAACCAGAATGCCCGTCCACAGCAGCAAAATAGGAATATGCAGCTTGGGAGACCAAATCAGAATCAGAACAGACCGCGTCAGCAAGGCCGTCTCAATCATATCAATCAAGTGGATGCAGAAGCGGCGGGTGATGTTGTGGAAGGTAAACTCCTAATTTGTGATGTAGAAGCTAAAGTGTTGTTTGACCCGGGATCTACCCATTCTTTCTTATCCCTTGTGTTTGCTAAAAAGATTAGTGTACCTGTTAGAGAGTTAGAGTTTGTTTTGACTGTTACTACTCCAGTAGGGAAGCAAGTGGTGTGTAGTACTTTTTACCCTGGCTGTTCAGTGAAGATAGGAGAAGTCATTTTCCCTGCAGATCTTATTACCTTAGTTATGCATGACTTCGATGTTATTCTAGGCATGGATTGGCTAGCGGGTCATCATGCCTCCATGGATTGCTATAGTAAGACCATTGTGTTTAGGATGGATGGGTTGTCCTCCGGAGTGAAGTTCCAGGGAGAGAAAAGGATTTCCCCAGTTAGGTTTATTTCAGCTCTTTCTGCAGCTAAATTGTTAAGATCAGGTTGTGAAGGATTTATTGCTTTTGTTTCCAAGGACGAACAGTCCCTAGGGGTGGAGAATGTTCCAATAGTGTGTGAGTTTCCCGATGTTTTTCCAGAAGAGATTCCAGGGTTACCACCTGTCAGAGAAGTTGAGTTTACAATAGAGTTGGTGCCAGGAACTGCTCCGATTTCCATTGCTCCTTATAGGATGGCTCCAGCAGAGTTAGGAGAATTGAAGTTGCAATTGCAAGAGTTGTTAGATAAGGGCTTTGTTAGGCCAAGTGTTTCCCCATGGGGAGCCCCAGTGCTTTTTGTCAAGAAGAAAGATGGAAGTTTGAGGATGTGTATAGACTATAGGAAGTTGAATCAAGTGACCATTAAGAACAAGTACCCTTTGCCTAGGATAGACGAGTTGTTTGATCAATTGCAAGGTGCAAAGTTTTTCTCGAAGATAGATTTGAGGTCCGGATACCATCAGTTGAGGGTTAGAGAATCAGACATCCCGAAGACAGCTTTTCGAACTAGATATGGGCACTATGAGTTTTTGGTGATGCCCTTTGGACTGACGAATGCACCAGCGGTATTCATGGCTCTCATGAACAAGATTTTCGCACCCTATCTAGATCAGTTCACCGTCGTCTTCATTGATGATATTCTAGTGTATTCCAAGTCAAGAGAAGATCACGAGCAGCATTTAAGGACTTCTTTGCAGTTGTTGAGAGATAACCAGTTGTATGCGAAGCTTGGGAAGTGTGAGTTTGGCTAGAGCAAGTCTCTTTTCTTGGTCACATTATTTCTGAAGAAGGACTAGCAGTTGACCCATCAAAGATTGAAGCAGTTATCAATTGGGAGAGACCGAAAAATGTGACAGAGATTAGAAGTTTTCTGGGTTTGGCAGGTTATTATAGGAGATTTGTTCAAGGCTTTTCGTCTATTGCAGCACCGTTGACTAAGTTAACCCGAAAGAATGTGCCGTTTGTATGGTCAGAGAAGTGTGAAGCTAGTTTTGAAGAGTTAAAGAAGAGGTTAACCTCAGCGCCTGTCCTCACCTTACCTTCGGGGAGTGGTGGTTTCGTTATCTTTACGGATGCTTCGGGAGTAGGACTCGGTTGTGTGTTGATGCAAAATGGAAATGTGATTGCATATGGCTCGAGGCAATTGAAGGAACATGAAAAGAAATATGCAACGCACGATTTGGAGTTAGCAGCCATAGTTTTCGCGTTGAAGATGTGGAGACACTACTTGTACGGAGAAAAGTTTGAAGTTCATTCGGATCACCGTAGTCTCCAGTACTTATTCTCTCAAAAGGAATTAAATATGAGGCAAAGAAGGTGGATGGAGTACATCAAGGACTACGATTTTCCGATTATCTATCATCCGGGGAAAGTTAACGTAGTGGCTGATGCGTTGAGTAGGAAATCAGTTTGTTTGGCCAGTTTGCATGGGTTTTGCAATTTTCAGCAATTTGAGGATTTGAGAGTAGAGTTCCAACCTTTGAGGGAAGGAGTTGTGTTGGCGAATATGACAGTGTCCGAGCCAGTCTTCATTCAGAAAATTAAGGACAATCAGATGCAAGATCCAGACTTGGCTAAAATTGTGGAGCATATCTCGGAAAGGCCAGATTTTCAGATGTTGGATGGAGTTTTGTACTTCCGTGGCAAACTTTGTGTTCCTAAAGTAGACAATTTGAAAGATGACATTATGGTAGAAGCTCATAATACGAGGTATTCAGTGCACCCAGGGAGTACGAAGATGTACCAAAATTTGAAGAGTCGTTTTTGGTGGAACAATATGAAGAGAGAGATAGCAGCCTTTGTGTCTAGATGTATGACTTGTCAATTAGTGAAGGCAGAACATCAGAAACCACCTGGTCTTTTGCAACCGCTAGAAATCCCAGAGTGGAAATGGGAACACCTGACAATGGATTTTGTATCAGGTTTACCGAATACAAGCAAGGGGAACAATGCCATTTGGATCATAGTGGATCGGTTAACGAAGTCGGCACACTTTATTCCTTTGAAGACCGGTAAGAAGATGCACATGTTGGCTTTAGCGCAGGCTTTTGTTAAAGAGATCGTTAGTCGTCATGGTCAGCCGGTTTCCATCACTTCAGATCGGGATAGTAGATTTGTTTCAAGGTTTTGGAAGACTTTGCATGAATCAATGGGAACGAAGCTTCAATTCAGTACAGCGTACCACCCGCAGACGGATGGTCAGTCGGAAAGGACTATTCAGACCCTCGAGGACATGCTTAGGGCTTGTGTCCTTGATTTCAAGAATCAGTGGGACGAGAATCTACCGCTTTGTGAATTTGCCTACAACAATAGTTACCATTCAAGCATAGGAATGGCCCCTTTCGAAGCGCTATATGGCAGGAAGTGTAGAACCCCCGTGTGTTGGGAAGAAGTCGGAGAACGCAGTTTTCATGGTCCATCTTTAGTTGAGGAAACAAGCGATAAAGTCAGAATTATCCATGAGAGATTGAAGATTGCGAGGAGCCGACAGAAGAGCTATGCTGATGTTCGAAGAAAGGATCTCCAATTCCAAGTTGGAGACAAGGTATTCTTAAAGGTATCTCCGGTCAGAGGGACGCTGAGATTTGGGCAGAAGGGCAAATTGTCTAAGAGATTTATTGGTCCGTATGAGATCTTGAGTCGAATCGGGGAAGTGGCGTACAGATTAGCTTTGCCTCCAGAACTGTCGGGTGTGCACAACGTGTTTCACGTGTCAATGTTAAGGAAGTATGTTTCAGACCCTTCGCACGTGCTACAACATGAGCCGTTGGATGTCAGAGAGGATGCCACCTACATCGAAAAAACCGGCAGAGATTATTGACACCAAAGAGCAAGAACTGAGGAATAGGACAATTCAGTGGGTAAAAATTCGTTGGGAGAATCATGGACCAGAAGAAGCCACTTGGGAGCTTCGTGAGCAAGTTCAAAAGAAGTACCCTCAGCTATTCCCAGAGGTTAGTGATCATTTGGAGGACCAAATGTGATTCTTAGGGGTGGAGGATGTCAGACCCCGACCCAGGTTTGAAGTATTTAATTATGTTTTAACCGTGATTAGTGGATAAGTGGGGTTAGTGGACGATTAGCTTATTTTATTAAGCTAGAATAGAGTGTTTGATTAGCTTTGAGAACCTTTGTTAGCCTTTGACTTAAGTTTGACACGGGCCGGGGCGCCCGTGGATTGTGTGTAAAATTGTTGAGTTTGTTCATGATGCTTGTGAAATCCCAATTTATGTGTATTTTGACTTATTTCATTTAGATCATCAACTTTCATGTTTTGGCCAACTTGATTTTGTGGTCGGAAATCGCGTTTTTTCGAGAAAAAAGGGCAAAACTGACATTTCACACAAAACCTGTACCCAAATTTCGAAAATTTCAGAAATTGTCAAAAATATACTTTTTGGAAAGTAGAAATTTCGCCGATCATTTTTTGTCTTCTTCGTCGTTTTCGTTCGGGGCCCGCAAGTACCGTTTCTAGGCTTGTGAAGACCGGGGCCCACAATGACTTGTCTCTTAAGAAGGGGACTCTTCTTTCTCCTTCTTCATTCTATTCCAGCAACTCCCTTTGCTAGGGCTTTTTCCTCTCCTCTCTTCTCACTCTCTCTCATCTGAAACTCTCACTTGGTGAGGTGCTCTTGGAGGATTGATCTCCTCAAACTCTTCCTCCCTCTTCAAGCTTCCCAAAGATACTCTTCTTGAGGAGTTTGAGCTAAGAGAAGCCCCTTACTCAAGCCTCTCTTCCTTGTTTGGGTTCCTCAAGGTTAGCATTGGTTTCCTAAACTCAAGATCCTTGTTTTCCTCTCCATTTGGAGTGCTTTAAACCCATTTGCTAAGGTTTTCATTGAGGATTCACAAATGTTGACTTTTTAGGGTTTCTTGGGAAAATTTTTGGGGTTTTTGTAGATTTGGAGCTTGAGGCTCTAAGGCTTGGTTTAAGGAGTGATTTTGATCTTATCTTGGCTAGAGGCAAGTATATTTCAACAATTATATGATGTTTTTCTCTCATTGGTTCTATTTCTTGATTTCCTTTGGTGTTAATCTTCTTTAGTTTATGGTTTATTTTGATTTAATGGACCATTGTAATAGCTATCTTAATTTATGTTGTTGTTCTACCATGCATTGGACGTTTGCTCTCACTTTGGTTTCTTGGAAAAATTGGTTTCATTGTGTTCAAATGGGTGTTCAAAGAAATGGAAAAGAACTTGGATTCTTTTAAAAAGTGTTAAGTTTGTGTTAATTAGATGATTATGGATGATGGTTTAATGATTTGTGGAGGTTGAGAAGAGGCCCAAGATGTTGTAGAATTGTGTATGGAAGAAAGGAATGAAAGGGAATGGAAATGAGCAAGAAAAAAGGAAGAAAAACAAAAAAAAAAGAGTGATTTCTGCACTCGAGCGGACCAGGCACTGTCTGGGTCCGCTCGAGCGAGCCCAGCTCAGTCTGGGCTCGGGTTTGGGCCTGTTTTCAGGGCAGTTTTGGGCCTGTTTTCAGGGCTCCTTTGGGCCTGTTTTAAGGTCAGTTCTTGGACCATTTTGAGACCTATTGATGGGCTATTTCAAGACCTGGCATTGGACTGTTTTATGGCCTGAATCCTGGGCTACTTTAAGGACTGAATTGGGCCTGATTAGTGGACTGTTTGAGCTTGGGGAAGGACAGTTGTGGGCCTGATTAAGAAGGGATTTAAACCTACACTTTTAAGGACTTATTCTATATAATTTCAAGTCCACTTCGGACCTATGTCCAAGCTCAATTCAGCCCCAAACTCTCTCCTATAAGTGAAGCCCATTCAACCTTTTACAAGCCTAGAATTCATGGTGAGAAGTGTCTTGGACTATGGCCAATACCACTTGAAAAACCCTCAAGTCTAAATGTACACTTAATCCCTTATGATTGTCAATGATCTTCGGGGCACCAAATCACTTTCTTTTAATGACAATAAAGGGGTCAAATGTATATCGAGACTACCCGCTTAGTCGACCGAACCATCATACATTCTTTTGTATAAAAAGACTTTTGTTTTGGGTTCTTTCTCCAATTCCTGTAATGTTTTGAAGTGGGTTACCCCATGTTTTAGTAATGAGGAAACTACTCACCTATTTTGCTCGGATCCGCCAATATGCATTGTTTGGAGTAGTTTACTTATCGATTTTGGAAATGTATCTTATAAATAGAATTGCATTTCTTCGAGGTTTCGGATTTTCACTATAATGGCACCACTAGGCTTAGGTCACCTTGTCGGACCGATCATCCGGCTTGGGGTCTTTAATTTGTTTGCCAGCTGCAGTTTGGATTCTGTCTGTACCGACCATGGCAACGGTAATTATCCGGTCCCACGAGTAGTGGCTACGGTTCTGTCTGATAACGACTATGTCGTTCCGGTCCCACGATTAGTGGCTACGGTTTGTCTGCTCCGGTTACTTCGGTAACAGGAGAATATAGCTTTATGTGGGTTGCCAATGTTTTTATGCATTGATGTTCATCTCATGGCATTTATTTATGTTACTCATCATGACATTGGATTTGTAACCATCGAGATGTATCTTCTATCTTTACTTCGACATTGTTATTAATCGTGATTTCATCGCAGCTCTTACTTATTATGTTTTGTTTTACTTTCATCCTATTATTGTTGTAATTGCTTGCCAGACCGTCGTGTCTGACTCTCTTTTGTTTGGTGCCAGATGTCGAGCCCCTCGCGGTTGAGGCGCACTTCGAGGCGGAACCTATAGTTCCAGTGGAGGGCGAGTGGCGGCCCGATGATGTCAATTAGACGTCGGGTTGCCTTGGAGCTGCGATCACATTTTGGGGATTTCATGATATACATTTTGGGTTTTTGTTATGGCCATTGTTGGCTTATTTTCTTTTGGGGAAAAATTTGTAATTAATGATTAACTTACTTTTGTATCAACGTTAAACTAACTTTGGGGCCCACAGTAAATGTTTCTCTTTTGATGCTAGTCTCTTGCGTTCTCATTTTTATATCCATTCGAGAGACTTTTATGTTTGCTACAATGCTTCCGCGTAAATCATTTGTATGAAAGTGATTCTTATATATCACTATTTGATCGGATTCCGTGAATCCTTACCGCGGAAACCTGTGGGAAACTAGCGTGTGCGGGCGGAATTTTCCAGCCCGTCGCGCCGCGTCCCCGGATTAAGGCCTCGTTTAGCGGGACCTCGGTCCGGGGGCGTGACAAAAGTAATAAGAGCAAGAGATCCAACCTCCTCCTTGCTTTTATAGAAGAAAGCAAACCAAAGAAGGAAAGAAGAAAGAGGTAAGTGTTACTAATTAGTAACCTTACCAAAAGAAAGATATTAGAAAGATTCTTTCCCAAAAGAAAGATATCTTGAGGGATTCTCTCCCAAAAAGAAATCAATGAGAGATTTTCTCCCAAAAGATAGGATCAATGAAGGATTCTTTCCCAAAAGAAAGATATCTTGAGATATTCTCTCCCAAAATAAAGGGAACATGAGAGATTTTCTCCAAGTAAAGATATTCTTAGATATACTCTATCCAAAGGAGATATTTTTGGATATTCTTTACTAAAATAACACCATATGAGATCTAAGCCATTTCAAAAGCTTAAGGTCCCATGGGTTAGCCCATATGAGCCAGTTTTGACCACCTAGGCACAAAAAAAAAATAAAAAATTGGGCTTTTAGTCAAAGAGAAATCCCTCTTACCAAGAGCATACAAAAATGGTTCCATGCCTCTTTTGAGTTGATTGGACCATACAAAGAAAATTCCAAGCCCCATGAGCTTCCAAAAATCAAACCATCCAGCCTCATCTACCAAATTGAGCCAAAATCTTGAAATTGACATTCCGCAAAAAACCAAAAACCAAAACCTGATCCCCTAACTTGGCACATACAGCCTGTTAGGTCACAAGATCAAAACCAAAATTGATCCCCTAACATTCCACATACAGCTTGTTGGGTCACACGGTCAAAACCAAACTCGACCCCCTAACCTGCCACATACAGCCTGTTAGGTCACAAGGTCAAAACCCAAATCCACATCCCTGATGTCATATTCAAAACTTTGCCTCGAGATGGTACGAGATCCCTTTCACTACTATAAAATTCCCCTGGAAGCTCAAAAGGCTATAAATATCAAAAAGAAAGACTGCTCAAAAACTCTTGGTCCAGTCACAGGCTCTCCTTCACAAATCTCTTCGAGGCACATCGACTACAAAAGTTAAGCAACTCATCGCTGCACCTCGAGGGGGCATTTGTTGACACCAATAATGTCACTTTGCCTCTTCAAAATCCAAAGAGCTACATGAAGTCACAACCTGCCATAAATAGGCAATGCTACTTCCAAAAAAATCAAATCTTTTCAGAATCAAACAAAAACTGCAAGATCCTTCAATACAGCCAAAAGAGGAGTACACAAGAAGTTTCAGGCCATTTCAAAATCATTTGGCCTAACTTCGCTTCTCCGGCAGGTGAAAAGGAGCTCTCGGCGGCGAAGCTCCCCGGGACCATGGTTTCCAAGACAGAGCCTATGGATCATCTTAAAATGACTCCAATAGGTTCCCTGTCAAATTTCAAGTCAATCGGACATCGGTTGACCGCACATCAAGCCGCTACATCTTCATCACGACAAAAGCAAGTCTACTGGTGATAGGTCCCTAAACGGTTTCAAAACTCAAATAAAAGCCTATGGTTGGTCTTATTTATTGCTCAGCAGGCTTCACCCCAAGTTTCAGGTCATTTCGACATCGTTTGGCTCAGTTTCAGCTTCTGACGAAAAATCGGCAGCTCTGCGCAACAAAGTCTTCGGCTTTCTCAGTAAATTGGAAACTTTGTAAAATAAAATGCAAGGATTCTCATCAGATTTTCTACAGGGAAATCAGGCCAATAAATGATAAAAAATGTCAAAGAAAAATACAGAAGAAAAAAGAATAAAAAAATAGCAAAAACGAACACAAAACGGGACAAAGGGGGGAAAACCCCCCCCCCACCCTGCGACCCTGGGGCCCGGGATCACCCGGTGGGCCCCGGAAACCACGTTTTTTGCCGTTTTTTCGCGATTCGAAGCGTCCGGCCTCTGGTATTTTCCAAAATTCATACTTTGGAGACACCAAATCCTCTGACATCCGTCAAAAACACGGGTTAATCATCAAGAGTATCGAAATCAACATTGATCGCCAACTGGTCAACCAAAAAAGTGTGCTTTCTACCCGACCGATCGAGAAATTGATAGGACAGATGGCACCGACCCGCTGTTGGCAACCAACACCTGAAGTTACATGGTCATCCGATGTCGATCTACATGAAGATCCATCGATGATCATCGCCAGAAGAATCCCAAAAGACGCAGCACGGCCCGCGACTCTTCAACTGCTCGGCGACCACGTAATGCGATTAATTGACTAGCTTTATTACAGTCATTAATCCATTTCTTTGGACGGACCAATCAGAAGCAAGCATCCAGGAGTTACAAGTCAAGAGATTCATAGCATTTAACCCATGAAACTCCTCCCATCATGGCGATTAAAGGCGATTAAATGCCCTTAATCTCCTCCGGCCAATCAGAAGCCAAGAAAAAGGAGTTACAAAATAAAGAATTCAATCTTGTAACTCCTCCCTTTATGTAGCTTTATGACAATTAAGGCTCATAAACCCTCCTAAATGGCTACCTAAAAGCCTATAAATAGGAGAGCATTCCAAAGAAATCCAGATCGGAAAAAAACACAGAAACACGGACAAAGCACAGAAATTCAGAGAAGGAAAAGAGATAAAACTCTGCGGAAGTTCTACACCGACCACCGCTACAAGGTGACAAAAGTCCCTTGGGGGGTACTCCCCCAAGGTCCTTGCCTTCTCCTTCTGCCTCCAAATGGCTTAGACGTGGCTTTTCAACCCGTCTACTCGGCTTTTTATTGGACATAGGACCTCCTTTTGGTCTTTGTTCTCTAAAAACCTGAGGTTATAGCCAAGCCAAGCGAATCAATAGCATCCTCTGTTCTCATCTGCATGGATGATGGCGAAGTCCACATATGGCTTGCGACCGTCAATCTGAACGGGTCCCCCACAATCTCCTGAGAAGTTAGATCCTCCTTTTTCTTGCTTTTCATTGTAGTTTGTATTTTTTCAAAAGAGACAAAAATCACAACTCTTGTCTTTCATTATTGATAAGGATTGTAAATCGGCTATAAACGCCAAAATCGGCTATAAACGCCAAAAATCGGCTATAAACGCCAAAATCGGCTATAAATGCTAAAAAAAATCGCCTTTCACGGCAAATCAAGAAAATGTCTCTTTTCTTAAATATATGTGCAATGGGAAACTTGAAAGAAGTTGATTTCCTTTTTACTTGCGAAGGTTGATCTCTGGATCACCACTTGCAATTCCAAGTAAAATAGAAAATCTGGCACTCCCACACAAAAGATATGTTGATGCACGCCCTTGCCCCCCGGTTACGAAAGGGTCGGACCCGACGGACTCCTACGTCCGCCGACCTCGGTAGAACCAGGCAGGAGCGCGGTCCATCACTTGCAGTCTCGGATCATGCGGTCAGTTCGATCCTCCTTAGAGAAGTCGACGGACAGCAAACGCCGATTTATTGCACAAGCAACATCTCGCTTGATGCCGAGACCAGGTACCTCCCCATGGAGAAGCTCACGTTGGCACTTGTCAGCGCTTCTCGCAAACTCTCCCACTACTTCCAAACTTTCTCCATCATGGTCGTCACAAAGTATCCGCTAGGGGCGATCTTCAAAAAGGCCGAAATCTCCGGCCGAATCTCGAAGTGGGCCGTCGAACTAGGGCAGTACGACATCAAGTATCAGCCTAGAACGGTGATCAAAGCTCAAATTCTGGCGGATTTTATCGTTGAATTCACCTCTCCGAGTTTGGCACCGACCCCAGTCGACGCCGAGCTGGGGGGGCGGGAGGTATGAGGACGAGACCACTGGGACGGAGCAGGAGCAGGAGCAGGCTTGGAACCGATTTCTCACTTCCGCTTGGAAGGTGTTCGTTGATGGATCCTCCACCCCCAAGAGGGCTGGCACCGGCATAGTCCTTCAATCTCCAGAGGGACTGGTTATCGAGCAAGCCCTCACCCTTGATTTCAAAGCATCCAATAATGAGGCAGAATACGAGGCCCTCACAGTTGGGTTGAACAGCGCCAAAATCCTAGGAGCCCAGCAGCTAGTGGTCTTCAGTGATTCACAGTTGGTGACGAGCCAGCTGACCGAAGACTACTAGGCTCGCAACGACAGGATGGCCGCCTACCTAGCGCATGCAAAAAAGCTCATCTCGCAGTTCCAAAAAGCCGAGGTCAAGCGGATCGGAAGGGACTCCAACTCACATGCTGACGCCCTTGCCAGCCTAGCTTCAGCGGTTGAGGCCGGGAGAAAAAAAACTATCGAGGTAGGGTCGCTAGAAAGGCCAAGCACGAAACTCCCTCTACCTCGGCAGATTCTATGCGTCAATCTCGGCACGAGCTGGGTGGACGAAATCATTGCCTTCCTCAGAGATGACCAGCTCCCAAAAGACAAGAACGAAGCTCGGCGAATCAGACTCAAAGCGGCTCGATTTTGGTTAAGCCCACAAGGCAAGCTCTACAGGAAGTCCTTCACCGGCCCCTACCTTCAGTGCATGCACCCCGACAACGTCGACAACTTCCTCTACGAGATACATGAAGGAATCTGCAGAAGTCATATCGGTGGACGGTCGCTGGCATACCGAGCTATCAGCCAGGGTTACTGGTGGCCGTATATGCAGTCAGACGCGCATAAATATGCGCAGAAGTGTGAAAAGTGCCAGAAGTTTTCACACTCCCTCCACCAACCAGCCCATGATCTGAGTCCACTATCCAGCCCGTGGCCTTTCGCCCAATAGGGACTAGACATCATAGGACCTCTCCACCGAGCTCCAGGAAATAAGAGGTGGCTGATAGTAGCCACCGATTATTTCACCAAGTGGATAGAAGCAGAGGCACTCTCCTCCATCACCGACCACGATTCAAAGAATTTTGTTTGGAGAAACATCGTCACGAGGTTCGGAATCCCACGGACATTAATCTCGGATAACGGGACTCAGTTTGATTCCAACCTCTTCAAAACCTTCTGCCAGGGGCTCAGCATCAAAAATCATTACTATACCCCAGCATATCCCTAGAGTAACGGTCAAGCCAAGATCTCCAACAAGGTGATGCTCGATGGACTCAAGAAGCGGCTCGATCAAGCCAAAGGAAGATGGGTAGAAGAACTGCCAAGCGTCCTGTGCGCATATAGGACGATGCCAAGACGCTCCACTTCGGCGACACCCTTCTCCCTCGCCTACGGTATGGAAGCCGTGATTCCACTGGAGATCGGCCTCCCGACCTTGAGGTCGGAACTCTTCGACCAAGGCCATAACGACGTGAAGTTGACTCGAGAGCTAGACCTAGCCGAAGAGCGCAGGGAAGCGGCGGCCGTCCGTCTAGCCGCCTACCAGCAGCAGTTAGCCAGGGGCTATAACCAAAGGGTCAGAGAAAGGAAATTCTCCATAGGGGAACTCGTCCTGAAGAAGTCGCTCCCGTAGGACAAAGATCCGAACCACGGCAAGTTGGGGCCAAACTGGCACGAACCATTCAAGGTCACTGAGGTCTGCGGTTGATCAGCTTACAAGCTTGAAAGCATGGATGGCAGACAATTGCCACGGCCGTGGAACACAACGCACCTCAAAAAATTCTATTTCTGAATTGTAACTGATCTTTGAAAAGCAATGAAAGCACTATGTTCCTTATCTCCCCTAATTTTCTCCAGAACATAGAGCTCTCCAACGACGCGCCCCTGGCGACCAGCCAGTGGGTCTTATCCAGTTCGCGTTATGTGCGCACCTCGGCGCCCTAGCCAGGTTGCCGACGCGCCCCTGGCGACCAGCAAGTGGGTCTTATCCAGTTCGCGTTATGTGCGCACCTCGGCGCCCTAGCTAGGTAACCGACGCACCCCTGGCGACCAGCCAGTGGATCTTATCCAGTTCGCGTTGAGTGCGCACCTCGGCGCCCTAGCCAGGTTGCCGACGCGCCCCTGGCGACCAGCCAGTGGGTCTTATCCAGTTCGCGTTATGAGCGCACCTCGGCGCCCTAGCCAGGTAGCCGACGCGCCCCTGGCGACCAGCCAGTGGGTCTTATCCAGTTCGCGTTATGTGCGCACCTCGGCGCCCTAGCCAGGTTGCCGACGCGCCCCTGGCGATCAGCCAGTGGGTCTTATCCAGTTCGCGTTATGAGTACACCTCGGCGCCCTAGCCAGGTAGCCGACGCGCCCCTGGTGACCAGCCAGTGGGTCTTATCCAATTTGCGTTATGTGCGCACCTCGGCGCCCTAGCCAGGTAGCCGACGCGCCCCTGGCGACCAGCCAGTGGGTTTTATCCAGTTCGCATTATGTGCGCACCTCAGCACCCTAGCCAGGTAGCCAACGCGCCCCTGGCGACCAGCCAGTGGGTCTTATCCAGTTCGCGTTATGAGCGCACCTCGGCGCCCTAGCCAGGTAGCGCCCCTGACGACCAGCCAGTGGGTATTATCCAATTCGCGTTATGAGCGCACATCGGCACCCTAGCCAGGTGGCCGACGCGCCCCTGGCGACAAGCCAGTGGGTCTTCTCCAGTTAGCATTATGAGGGCACCTCGGCGCTCATACCAGGCTTCCGACACGCTATTTACCAATGGGGTAGCAATCCTACTAGCATAATCCATGACCAACCCGGGGGCAGTTCGGCATCTATCCCTACCGAGCTCATACACTTATGCAAAATATATGACCAAGAAAGAACACACGACTAGTGACCAAGACAGTAGCTGGAGAAAATTTCAATTGTATTAAACCTTTGTTCATTACATGATGCAACAGATACAATTGAAAAATGGGAAAGATACATCAGAAATAAAAACAAAAAAAAAAAGATTTTTCCACGAGTAAAATCGACGAGACCGGCCCGAAGTCACGCTGGATCAGAGGCGTGAAGAGTAGCAGCGGTTCCAGTGTTGACCCCGATCTGTTCAGCAGCAGCCGCCTCGCCGGCAGGGACAGTGACAGAAGGGGCAGAGCTCGGCGCCGGAATTGGGAACAGAGGGGGTTCCTGGAAGGACGGATGATCCTCCGAGACCCCGGCCTCCTTCAGGGCGGCATGCCATCCTTTCACCCAGGCCTTATCCCTCACAACGAGGACTCTGGCCTTGCAGTGAGCCGTGACCTGCGTCTTGGCATCCTCAAAAGCGGCGTCACACTCTGACTCGAGTTTCGCCTCGGCCTCGTCTGCCCTTTTTTTGATTCGGCCTGGAGCTGGGCCGCGAAGTCGTCTTTCAACTTCTCGATGGAGGCCTTGAGTTCGGCCACCTTTTTCCTCTCGGCCTCAGCTTCGCCCTTCGCTTGCTCAAGCCCCGCTACGAACTCTCCTTCGACCCTTGCCATTTTCCGAGTAACGGCATCCAGGAATTCCTCGAGGTCGTTCAACTCCGCATTCAGCTCGGTGATCGCAGTGCCTTTCCTGTAGAGCCTGTCAGCTGCGACCATAGACTTCTGTACCGTCTGTTGAATAAACAAGGCATTCATAAAGAAAGTCAGAAGTCACCGAAACCAAACAAATTGACAAGTTTAAAGATTCAAGTAAACTCACCGCGAAGCACGACTGCATCAGCGACAATATCAACTTCGGGTCGTCGTACCCCTCCAGCTGAGCCATGTCTTTAGGCAGGGCGCAGGCTCGCCCAAGTGCCTCGAGAACAAGGGGATTGACCTTCTGGAGGATACGATCCTCCATCGTCATTGGCCTCCCCGGCTCAAGCAGGAAACTCGGCTCCCACAGACTTGGATCGGTAGGTGGTGGCGCGCCACAGCCGAACTAGAAGCACCATCGATTCTCGGCCTTTTCTTCGACCGACCTTCCTTCTATCCAGCCTCGGCCGAAAGGCGCCGAGCTTCCGGCTTGGTGGGCTGAGCGGAGATAGGTTTGGAGAGAGAGGCCTCGACCCCGACAGTAGGAGAAGCCGACGAGGGCCGGGGGGCAGAAGCCTCGACAGCATCCGGATTCGAGGGGGGCTCGGGGATCCTCAACCCCAAGCGCCAGGGTTTCTATGTCCTCGAAGGACAGACGCCTAGCGCGACGCATCTCAGCGCTCGGCGAAAGGAACAAGACTGCCCGGTGCGCCCCTTTCTTCCGTAATGGGACCTGGCGTGGCTTCGGCGCCGAGGTAGAAGCCTCAGCACTCGACGTCACCCTGCGGTCTGAGCCAACCTTGACTCGCGAGGGCTCTTCCCTCTCTCCTCCGGCTTCAACGGCAGCCTGGTCTCTTTCCGCAGTGGGTCCGGGGATGCCCAATTCGGCTCCGACCTCAGGATCGACCTCCTCCGGATTCCCTTCTGTGATGGGCTCGATTGTCCCTCTTATGTAGCCTCGGTACTTTGGCTTGTAGTCCAGCAGGGACCAGGCCGCCCTACTGTGGAAGCCACTGTACCTTTAACCGTCCGAAGCCAGGCCTCGTTCCTCTTCCATATGAACTGAGCGGCTTGTCTTCTCTTCTTGGCAGCTGCACCACAAACAAAAAATATCAGTTCGGCATGATAAAGAATCAAGACCATGTCAAAGCAGAAAAGATGGTGATTACTTGGAGGGGTCCCGAAGTGGCGGGGAATCCTGTAGACTCTATCCGTTTCGGTACTGCCAAACTCCCAGTTGCCCGAAACGTACAAGAGGTCATCCCCAGCGTACTTGTTCGAGTCCTCCAAGTACCGAACGAAGCCTTGCCGATACGGCTTGGCTCGGAGATAGTAGGCATCTCCGAGCTTGCATATGTCATAGACATCCTCGATGTCAAAGATGCCGAGGTCGATGCCTAGGACCTCGTTGAGCTTAGCCGTGCCCATTATGATCTTGAAGACGTTGGGCAGCAGCGGGCAGGGACACAGGGACCACTGGCTCAGGCACCTCCTCAGCAGAGGGTGAAGGGGGAAGCGAACCCCACCTTCAACGATAGCCACCAATGGAAAAGGCATCCAGTTGTCTGAATAATCACGGAGGTTGATTCCGTGGGGGTCAGCCGCCCTGACACGGACGTCGGCGGGAATCCTATATGTAGACCTGATCCCCTCTATTGCCGCCTCATTCTCTAGCTAATGGCTGTAAATACCCATCTCTACTAGAACGAAACCCAAAAACCCACAGGGAAATGCAAGAAGGAAAAGAACTTGCAGGGACGAACCTGAGTCTCGAACTGGCGAGGCCCAACCTCAACAGTACTCCTCTTCTCAGGCAGAGTTCGCTCGCGGTGACTTCTTCTTCTCCGGTTCAAAATAACAATGGGAGAGAAGGAAGTCTTGGCGCTCTATAAATAAAGACAGGAGGGGGGGGGGACGCCCTTTTCAGAAACCCTAGCGACACACGTGCTAGGCGCCCCTTGGGTTTCCACGCGCATCGCGTCAATCATTGAATGCGCCCCTAAAAAGCAGTACACGCATCCTCGACGCGATTGGACAACCAACCAAATCATGACACGTAGAGCCGTCGATATGTCTTCAACATTGATTTGCGAGCATCATTTATTACCTCGGTCATTCAAAGCGACTATGGGTGAAGGCCAAGCGCCAACGGTCGAAACCAAGAGGAACTCTATCCCAGAAGGATTTCCTGTCATATAGCTCCCGACCTCACTTAGCTGGCGAGCTTCGTAAGGTCAGAAGCTAAGGGGCAATTGTGTGGGGGTGTTTCCCGAAGTACTGAGGTTATGCTAACTTCGGCGCTTATGCCCATTAACCGCGCCCTGACCTCGGCAAGCATCGCTCATGTGTTACCCGAACTCAAGACTGTCTCCGGTCTCGGGCACCCCGACCTCAATACAAAACATCCACTTCGGCTACTTAGTTCGGCGCCAGGGCCAGATCCTCAGCCCAGATGGGCGGTAACGGCTGTACTTTCAAGAGTGTCCAGCTGGAACTGACAAAGCCATCCTGGCCATCCTTTACCCCTGACAGCGTGGCATCCAGCGGTTAAGTCCCATCAAAGTATGGCTCCCAACCAGGCCCGATGGGACTAAGCCCGATTAGACCAGCATTTAATGCATGATGGGCTGATCGGACTGTCATTTAATGAGTAATGGGCTGATATGACGATACCCCTGGGCATGCCAGGACGTCATCATGAGCCTCTCCATGCAACGTAGGCATCCTCCTCTATAACGGGAGGAGCGATCTTCATTACAGGTATGCACACCATAACCAGAGAGCTGTTACTCTACCTCTCTTCTTCCTTATCTCTATCCTATTGCTCAGACCATTTACTGACTTAGGCATCGGAGAGCCTTGTGCTGCCCACAGTCAGGGTCCTTTGATGTCCTCGTCCTCTTCCCTTTCAGGTTCTCAAATCATCCATTATCTTCCAAGGAGCATCAAACTCAAGATAATCTTCATTACAAAGTTCGTAATATTTAGGCACTTACAATCACCAAACCCTAAATGCACTGCTTTAGCTATCTTGCGGTTCCTAGAGCAATCCCTTACCTTCGCTCTAGCGGAATTGTTATCTGCTACCTACAAACACCAAGAGCAGTATCAGACAAACTTTGATAATTGATCAATATAAATTACATAACATGGTTACGGTACTTCAAGTAAACATGTGAATGATGAATATCAATGAGTATGACAAGTGGTGGTAAACGGAAACAATATGAGAAATAACTATCATAACCAAACTTGTGAACCCAATGGGTTGGGCAAGTATACCAACACTGCAAAAGAGCAGGATAAACCATAATAACCATGAACCAAGGTGATATTAGTTCAACAGAATAGTGGGTGAAAAATGATAACGAATAATAACCACAAATATGAAAAAGTACAAACGGTATGCATCGAAAAACTAAATAATGCATATAAGCCACACAAGAGTACAAAACATAATCTCGGCAAGAAGTACTCGCAACCGCGAACAATAATAACACGGAGAATACAGAATTATGCATGGGAGCAACGACAGAATTAGAGGGTGCCTCTCCAAAAAATTGGAATACCCCTATGTTTTAGAGATTTTTTTTGGGGCATTTGGGCGGAGGTCCCTCAACTGTGATTTTTATTGCAAACGGTCCACACCATTTTTTCGTACTTACGGCAGTCCTTTTATAAAAGTAACTCATCGAAAAAGACAAAAACACCCTTGTACACGTCAGCAAAAGCAGAATCAGACAATTTATCTGAGTTTTGGCAAAGCTCAGCAATAATTCAAATAAACTTCTCTCATTCCATTGAGGTTTGGATGGCGTTAGAGTTTCAGAACGACAAAGTGGTCTTCATGAAGTTTTTAGAGGACGTCTTAAGCTTTTCAGAAAGGTCTGCTTCGCAAAAATTCAAGTTCGTTTGGGCCTCCAAGCGTTGCTTCAAAATAAGGCCGGAAAAATCGATCCAAAATTCCTGTTTTTACCAGTAAACTTCAATGAGCCATAACTTGAGTTTCCGAAGTCCAAATTGGGTGATTCAAAACCCTATAATCATCTACACATCTAGGGATACAACTTTCAAGAAGAGACCAAGTCAAGATTCCACCGTTATGTCATATAAAAATACCTCACAAGTTGGACACAAACTCAGATAAATTTGTCTGAGTTTTATCAGAAATTCAGATAAATTTGTCAAATGAACTTCTCTCATTCCATTGAGGTTTGGATGGCGGTTAGAGTTTCAGAACGACAAAGTGGTCTTCATGAAGTTTTTAGAGGACGTCTTAAGCTTTTCAGAAAGGTCTGGTTCGCAAAAATTCAAGTTCGTTTGGGCCTCCAAGCGTTGCTTCAAAATAAGGCCAGAAAATCGATCCAAAATTCCTGTTTTTACCAGTAAACTTCAATGAGCCATAACTTGAGTTTCCGAAGTCCAAATCGGGTGATTCAAAACCCTAGAATCATCTACACATCTAGGGCTACAACTTTCATGAAGAGACCAAGTAAAGAATCCACCGTTATGTCATAGAAAAATACCTCACAAGTTGGACACAAACTCAGATAAATTTGTCTGAGTTTTATCAGAAATTCAGATAAATTTGTCAAATGAACTTCTCTCATTCCATTGAGGTTTGGATGGCGTTAGAGTTTCAGAACGACAAAGTGGTCTTCATGAAGTTTTAGAGGACGTCTTAAGCTTTTCAGAAAGGTCTGGTTCGCAAAAATTCAAGTTCGTTTGGGCCTCCAAGCGTTGCTTCAAAATAAGGCCGGAAAAACCGATCCAAAATTCCTATTTTTACCAGTAAAACTTCAATGAGCCATAACTTGAGCTTCCGAAGTCCAAATCGGGTGATTCAAAACCCTAAAATCATCTACACATCTAGGGCTACAACTTTCATGAAGAGACCAAGTCAAGATTCCACCGTTATGTCATAGAAAAATACCTCACAAGTTGGACACAAACTCAGATAAATTTGTCTGAGTTTTATCAGAAATTCAGATAAATTTGTCAAATGAACTTCTCTCATTCCATTGAGGTTTGGATGGCGTTAGAGTTTCAGAACGACAAAGTGGTCTTCATGAAGTTTTTAGAGGACGTCTTAAGCTTTTCAGAAAGATCTGGTTCGCAAAAATTCAAGTTCGTTTGGGCCTCCAAGCGTTGCTTCAAAATAAGGCCGGAAAAACCGATCCAAAATTCCTATTTTTACCAGTAAACTTCAATGAGCCATAACTTGAGCTTCCGAAGTCCAAATCGGGTGATTCAAAACCCTAAAATCATCTACACATCTAGGGCTACAACTTTCATGAAGAGACCAAGTCAAGATTCCACCGTTATGTCATAGAAAAATACCTCACAAGTTGGACACAAACTCAGATAAATTTGTCTGAGTTTTATCAGAAATTCAGATAAATTTGTCAAATGAACTTCTCTCATTCATTGAGGTTTGGATGGCGTTAGAGTTTCAGAACGACAAAGTGGTCTTGATGAAGTTTTTAGAGGACGTCTTAAGCTTTTCAGAAAGGTCTGGTTCGCAAAAATTCAAGTTCGTTTGAGCCTCCAAGCGTTGCTTCAAAATAAGGCCGGAAAAAACCGATCCAAATTCCTATTTTTACCAGTAAATTTCAATGAGCCATAACTTGAGCTTCCGAAGTCCAAATCAGGTGATTCAAAACCCTAGAATCATCTACACATCTAGGGCTACAACTTTCATGAAGAGACCAAGTCAAGATTCCACCGTTATATCATAGAAAAATACCTCACAAGTTGGACACAAACTCAGATAAATTTGTCTGAGTTTTATTAGAAATTCAGATATATTTGTCTTAGTACAGAGAGAGATTTGGATAGAGAGATATTTCAAAACCGATTCCATCTTTAAAGAAATGAAATAGAGAGAATCAGAAGTCATGGCATGATGGCGATGAAAAGTGCTCTGCAACGATACTCCAAACCATGGAAAGGAATGGAAAATGGAAAATGAGAGAGAAGAAGAAGGCAGGAGTTCGAATGAGGGTTGAAAGGGGCAAATTAGTCATGAAAATATATGACGTGGCATATTAGGGACCTTTCACCAAAGTATCTCCAGCTGTCTGGACTAAAGACATTAGAGAAAAAGTTGTTGTCCTTGATGCCTTAGAAGACCGTGCGCAGGGACTTTTGGCTAATTTACCCTTTTTTTTTCACATTGGTCCCACCAAAGAAATTTCTTACATAGCGGCTCTCCCAAGGCAAATTTCCTCGTTCCACCCCTACATGGAAATCATTTACATATATGTATAACAAACTGCCCCTTACAAGCAAACTTATTGATAAATTGATTGTAGATAGCAAACTGGCATCAGGGCAATTACTATCTTAAAGAAAAAAAATGTTCAGGTGAAAACTTTTTGTGTAAACCTTCGATGGGAACTATCTATGGGGCCCACTGTGGGTTCTGTGTGGGGATGGCCCATGTGAGACCACTCTAGATATCAAGTTTGACCCCGATCCCATGTCCCTAACCCCTTCATCTGTGGCCCACAAGTTTAACAGTTTCATATTTTAAAAAAATTGACCATTCATCTAATGGTCTAGTCCATTCGGATGAGTGCCAAACATCGAGATCAATGACTGTCATGGAGTTCTCTATTTGGTGCAAGGTTTGGATTGGTGAAAAGTGGACTCCGCCATGTGATTCGCATGGTGAAAACCATCTTTAACTTGGATATTTCCACTTAAGAAAGTGGAATTTGTAATTAGGGATAAAATTGTTGTTTTATGTAAGACGCGTTGGGCGAATCTATGATTATAACTCATCAGGACTTTGGAAGTCTAAAAAACCCGTATGTTTCCATTCTAAATAGTTTAATTATTGGAACTTTTTTATTACACTCCATGCAAGTGGGCCTAAAACTAGCCTCAAATTTAAAATGTAGTACATTCAGATCGGGTTCTTTGTAGGGCTGTCAAAGGGCCGGGCCGGGCTGGTGTTATCCTTATCCTACTACCCTCAATGTATAGGGACGAGTCTAGATAGGCCAAAGCCCTCGGAGGGCTTGCACTCCGTAGGCCCTTCCCCTACCCTTGAGGGCCAGTGCCGGCCCAAGGCAAGGCTAAGGGCCTCTAAACAATAAAATCATTATTATTATTTTTTTTTTTACATTTATTACCAAGTATCAAGCGTTATCTTGTCTAACTTCTATTGCAGAGCGACTGCAAGAAAACGTTTGGAAAATAAAGTTGTCTTTAATTTCTCTTTATTAGATAAAGACGTCCGTTCTTTAGTGACTTGGTTTCTAGATGTACGGTTTCATTTATTTTGTCAAAGAATAAAAATGGTTAAAAATATGTACCATCTCACACCTTTTACAAGAATTTCCACACATTGCATCATTCTAGCAAGTCTTATCTTTAAGAGTTTTAAACCAAACACATTCACCTACCTTATATAAATTGACATTGTTTTCAACGAAGGGGGTGTTTGGAAAGCAAATATTTCTAAAGATTTTTCTATATTATCTCATACTTTAGAATGTAATCTACACACCTAAAAATTAGGTGTTTGGATAACTTAGAAAGTATCCTACAATATCTCACTTTCTTAAAACTAACCAAAACATGGGTCAAGAGTGGAGATTTATGAGAAACTCCTACCATGGTGGCCAACTATATTTTTTTAATATTGATGGTTTCTATAGGAATTCTACTATGACTCTCAATCTTAGATGGGCCCGCTATTATTTATAAATTTTATGTGGGTCCCATAGTCCTATCATAATTACATAGTTTCTTTATTGATTACTAACATTAGGTGGGTCCTACAAATATCACATTAGGCAATTTCTACCATGATTGCCAATATTAATGGCCCCCCTAGTGATTACTGTAATTAACTTGGTTAATATGATTGTTAACATCAAATGGGTCCCACGTTGATTTTTCATAAATGGATTCTTCAATGATGTTTAACACTCGCCAGGGTCTCTGCTATAATCACCATTGGATGTATTATATTATAATTATTAACATTTGGTGGACCCACATTGATTAAAATACATTACTCGTGGGTTTTACATTCCGTTGAATGATTTTCTAATTAGATGGGCCCTTCCATGGTTACCAATATTAAATCAATCTAGTATGACTACTAGTTGGTGGGTTCCCATTTGGTCAATCATCCCAGTTTCTCTATCCATTTCTTATTTCGGTGCTTTAGTGAAAATTTTATAAATTGCCAAACACTTCAAGGTATATTGAAATTTGTTGTAATTGCCAAACACCATAAGTGACACAATATTATAATATGACACTATTTTATTATGTGATAATGAAATCTTATAATATCTAAATTTGGTGATATTATGTTCTTCTTTTATCCAAACACCCCCTAAACAATCATCTGACAAATTATGCGTTATTTGATTTCAGTCACAAAAAATAAATACAATTAAAAAACCCATTTTATTTTACACTTAAAAAATTTGAGAGTTATAATTATCTAATTAAAGGATATTTTGATCACCCTAAATTCTTGAAGTTTCATACACATACAAGCTACATATATGAATTGGTTGGAAAAAGCGTATCCTTATTAATAGAAGTATACCCCTTTTGCACTAGTAAAAATATATAAAAACAATATAACAATCTTAAATAAGAAACCATAAAACTAGAAAAAAGGCATTGGAAGCAACTATGTAACTAGGGTTGCAAACGGGACGGTTTTGGATCGGAACCATAGTGGACATGGACCCGTTTTAAAATAACGGTTCCGGTTTCGGATCCGGTTTTGAATCGGAACCTGTTTTGTTGGTTCCGGACCCGGTTTCGATAATAAAATCCGGATCCGGGTCCACCTAAAAGACTCGAATCTAGTTCCAAAATCGATTCTATTTTCTCTTTATTCTTCATTTTTTCTTAAAATAAAAAATCATTCAACTTATAACAGTGCATCAAGTCTACAACATCCAGTATGATACATAAGAATGCCCATAAAGAGTTGGTTTTAAAGTATAAATTGCAATATCAAAGACTTATATGCCGGGTCCCGGGTACACGGGTAAAAACCTATTGGACCTGGAACCGGACCCGTTGTTAATCAGAACCTAAATCAGGTTCCGGACCCGGACGCGTTTATATATGAATCAGAACCTAAATAGGTTTCATACCCGATTTTTTGCGGGTCGGAACTTCCGGGTAACCGAGTAATCAGATAACCGCTTGCAACCCTACATGTAACAATTACTGCTTGTTCATTAAGTATAATCGATGACTTAAATAAATAAAGACGAAATGAACCAAATATGTGTGTATATGGATTGTTAGGGCATTTTGTAATGACTCTGATGGTATAAAATTTCCTTCATACCCCTATTTTATTATTGCTAAGTGATTGTTAACGGAGCATTTTAGCATATGTATCTACATATATAAATATATATTATACAAAACAAAGAAAAGTAGGAGGGTTAGGGTCAGGTCAATATTAGACCGGGCTAGTTTTTCCAAGCCCTACCCTCAAATTTCACATCCTGTACAAAATTGTCCCAGTCCGACTATAATGCTTTTCCTTAGGCCCTATTTCTTTAGTGGAATTTCTACTAGGAACTCACCATGTCCAGGAATTCCTGAACATGATGAGACAAGCTGTCCATTGGAATTTTTGAATTCCATGTTTCTTTACCGACATTTCTGGATTCCAGTCACCTTTTAACCTATGGGAATCCAGGAATTCTACTCCCTATGTATTTTTATGGAATTCCTGGATGCTCAAGCCCAAAGAGGCATCTAAAAATTCTATTTTATCTTAGAATTCAGAAATTTCTCAAGACATAAATTCATGAAATTCCAACAAATATATATGCCCGATACACAACCCCTCATTTCAAGGGCTTTCTTAGGGCCGGCCCGGTCCGTTGTCTCAGGGTCAGTCCCAGCTTCGGACGTCTTGATTCAATTTGATTGCGTCCCTGGATGGATGCGGCGTTGGACTTTGGGACGAAACGATGGTTGCAATGACGCAGCAATGAATGCACTGCCACGCCGTTGTGTGTTACTTAAAAATAGAATATGAATAGTTATATGTATGTCTCTCTGTCCTGTCTAGAACTTGCGATAACCTCTCTCTCTCTCATTTCTTCCCCTTTTTGCAAAAGACCATCGATCGATAGATAGAACTCATACCGCAACAAGGAAGAAAAAGGGGGGAAGAGAAAAAGAAGAAGATCGGTCGGTTATGGCTCTAAACCCACAGTTATTTGCGAACGGGCTGCCCGTTCCTTTCGTCAATGAGATGTTCGTCCTCGCACGCGAGGGAGTCGAATTCGAAGTCGATAAGATCCCTGGGTCAGTCTAATTTTTTCTCTTCCCCCCTTCTTCTTCTTCTATTTATCTTCTCTCTCTTTTTTTTTTTGGGTTACTTTAGGGTTATTAGTATCATCATCATCTTCTTTACATAATTGCATATAAAGCAATGGAATTGACAAGTAAAGTAAAAGGTATGAGACCAGATCACAGGTCATTCTCAAATATTGCAGTTCTATTTGCAATAAATGTCAATTAGTTTATTTCCCCTTCTTTTTGGATAGCCAAAGATGACAATTTAAGGAGTAGTTGTGATTAAACAACTTGCGAGTGTTATAGATGGCCTAGATCGAGGTTATTGCTTCTTTGTGTGTAAGTAGATGGATAAAAAATGAATGATTTGGGAGACCAAATCAAGCACAAGTATAGGTCGTGAAAACCCTTGGCCTAGTAAGTCTTCTTTCAGCTTTGTAGCATTGAAATTTGGCTTCCTCCACCAAATAGTTATGACTTACGAGGCAACCAAGGAATGGCCTTCATATTTGTTTGACCAAGGATATGAGGCTACTAACTGACATATTCTTGTTATCAAACATCTATCATTCGTCTCCTTCAGAAAGAGAGACTGGATAATTTCCGGCAAAGATAACATCCATAGGATTTTGCCTCAATGGAACCAATAACTCTAGTTGCCATGAATCGGTGATTAACACCCAAGATACCCAAAACTACGATAGAACTGCACACAAGATCTTGCTCTCGGATGTGATGTTGAGTGGCAAGAGATTAATTGTCTCCCATTTCTCGGGCATGGGGAGCAACCATTAATCATAATTTTCTGCTAGCTGCGTAATGATCCATTGTCAAGACGCGGAAACCCAACTATGGCATTGACTTTTAAGCTGTATGGACCATAGGTTAGGCAAGCAACTCATTTGGTCTCTAGTGCTATGAAAAGAGAATAAAATGAAAAAAATCTATGAAAAGAGAACAAAGGGACAACATCTATCATCAATACCATAAATACTTTACAATCTTCTCCCAATTGAAGAAAATAACTTCTGGCAACACTTGAAGAGGCTCAAGCACTCAATCAAGTTTTCTGTCTGCCAAGGACAGCAAAAGAGGCGTGATTGTACAATCTCAAAGTCTAGGCCCTTCATATTGTCTCCCAACCTTTGCTTCCAGGTTGGAGACAACTTTGAAAGCATTTGGGATCGGCTTTGTGAGAGGCTCATATCCCAAGTTCCCAACCACTGTTAGTCCAAAAGTAAATGCTACTACCATTTACTAACCTAAAGAGGATCCTTTGACAGAAAGCTTTTTTGACCTTCATAATTCCTTGCCAAATTGCCAAGTTGAATCTTCTACTCAACATGATTCTTTATCCGCTCTCAGTCACTTTATATTTGGAGCCAAGGAGTCTCTTCCATAGGCATCCAAGTCATCATCACCAAGTCCCCGTAGTTATTTGCATAGTAGAGTAACAATTATTTTATCTAGAGATCAAATCCTGAAACCCTCTAGATCATGGGGTTTGCAAACTAGTTCGCATTGAACAAGTTCTCTGTGCTAAGCAAAGGAACTCTCTTTGGGTCCTTTCAATTGTTTTAATAATTGAAGTTGTTACCTTGGCTTGATAATTAGTAAAGATGGGGAGATTGATGAAGGCATCTAACGTAAGATAAAAGCGGTATGATTGAAATGGAGACTTACCCTTGGAGTGCTTTGTGATCGATGCATGCCAATAAGATTGAAGGAAGATTTTTACATGACAACTATTAGACCAGTTATGATCTATAGAGCAGAATGTTGGTCAATTAAGAAGCAACATATGTGCAAAGTGAATGTAGCATAGTTGATAATGTTGAGGTGCATGTGTGGTAAAACTAGGTAAGATAAAATTAGAAATGAGAACTTTCAAGAGTATTTAGGGATATCATCAATAAGGGATAAAATTAGGGAAACCCGTTTGAGATGGTATGGGCATATCCAACGAAGGCCGGCAACGGTGCAATAAGGAAAAGTTTGGCTATGCAAGTTGATGGCCCAACAAAGGCAAGGGGGGTTGGACGTGGATGGAGGTAATAAAAATATATTAGAAGACGTGCAACTTATATGAGGATTTGTCTTAGGATAGATCGAGATGGCGAGAAAAAAATTCATGGAGCCGACGTCAACATAGTTGGGACAAGACTTTGATGATGATGATGATCAGCCATCAGAGATGACATTTAATA
Organism: Litsea cubeba; assembly: GCA_012931725.1. Classification (NCBI taxonomy): domain Eukaryota; kingdom Viridiplantae; phylum Streptophyta; class Magnoliopsida; order Laurales; family Lauraceae; genus Litsea; species Litsea cubeba. The sequence goes on from CM022944.1 coordinate 55,585,555, forward strand.
AGTGAAAATTTATTAGGGGTAGCACCAATAGGAGTAGCATCAATAGGGGATAAAATTAGTGAAACCCGTTTGAGATGGTTTTAGGGAAACCCGTTTGAGAATGTCCAACAGAGGCCGGCAAGCGCCAGTAAGGAAAAGTTTGGCTATGCAAGTTGATGGCCCAGCAAAGGGAAATTTATATAGGATGTGGATGGAGGTAAATAAAAATAGATCTGAAGACATGTAACTTATATGAGGATTTGGCTTAGGATTATTGGGATGGAGAAACAGAATTCAAGTAGCCAACCCGAACATAGTTGGGACAAGGCTTTGATGATGATGATGGTGAACTAAAGTCGGGCATTCAGAGAGTGGCATTTAATAAATGAAAATTTTGTTAAAGGTGATTTGAGAGGAGTAATGTGCCTCATAAAGGATAGGTATTCGGATTTCCATGCAAGGAGCCTTCTTTCCATTTTCTATACCACCAAGTGCCTCAATGCCTTGCTTGTCGGTCATATACATAATAGATGACCTAGATAGGTAGATGGGATATTCCATGCTTTTCACTCCAAGTCCATGATACTAGCACACTGCAACAACTGTGGTTTGCTGTCTTTTTTACCCCAATTAGTTCCGCGGACATCAATCTTCAATTTTGAAACTACCTTAACGGCACTCATTAACAGGTGAGGAATCTTTAGACTTGAATAATCCTCATTGCCCTTGTAATAGGGCTTTCCTCACCGAGGATTAACTGAGGATTCCTTACATTCCATGGTTGATTGAAACTGCGGAACGACTGGGGAATTCTTCATTCCACATGTGTTGCAAGCACCAAAATTCACGGAAAATAGACAGCCCACCTTGTATGAAGACATCAACCTGGTTTATTGCTTCTTCATGTAGGCTGGTTTGCTTTATGGATAATGATGTCAGAAGCTAGATTTCCCATCACAAAGAACTCCAAGAGGCTCTAGGAGCCACCAGATAGGGGGGATATCTGTTTACAGTGCCCTTGTTTTATCTGTAGACCTGAAATCACACAGATATACTGTTGCTGGAGTGAAATCTAAGCAAGTGTTTTACGACTTCCTTCAATGGGATCTTTCTGTCCATGCCTATGACTCTGAAACAAAGTAGTGGTCATGGGTAACTTCTATAACAGGGGTTTGACAGGATGGAGGGGTGGTGATGAGAGTGTCATTTGGAGTGGAGTTTGTACTGCTTGATTTGCTTACCTGGGGTTGTGGGTGGTTTTGAAAATAGTTATGGCCTAATCATGTGCAATCTTTTTAACAGACCCTCTCTTTCACGACATCCAAACATCCGCTTAAGATTGCATCGAACGTATTATACATTCAGATAGATTTAAAAGACAACCAGCAAACAGACAGTTGCATGTTTCCAAAGCATCTAAAACAGCCAACCCACACTATAATGCAAATCTTGCCCGTTACAACCATTTTACAGTTTTTATCAAATGGGTTTTGACACTAGAATACAAGCCGAACAAAGCAAAAGGGGGAAAAAGAGAATAGGGGGGGGGGGGGGGGGGGGGTGTTCCCCATATCAGTTACCTAAGAGATGGAAAGAGATTGAGGGTTTCCAAGTGCTCGTGGTGGGGGAAAAATCCCAAAAAATGAGGATATCAGATGGCCTGAATCCTTACGGATTTACAATTTCCAAATGTGGGTTTTCCATGGTACCATAATCTAGCTCCTTTATTTTAATCAAAATCTCATCCAATGAGGGATGTAGTGATGTACTGAAGGAAGACCTAACCAACTCTTTCATACACTGTCTCCAAATTCAACTTTCATATTATTCCATGATAATCAAATATGTTTTTGTGGATCACAAGCTTATTAGCCACCAGAACACCGTTGAGCATTTTCTTCCCTTGGCAACAACTCCTTGGGTGAAAGTAGTAGCTAAGGGTGCCCCTCCTAGAGTTTCATAGACGCTATCTATCACATTAATGAGTCTCAAGTCTTCCACTCTCAGTGAAGCTTCCTTCAAGATGAGAGCAATGAGCGAGGCACACAAGCTTTTGGAGAATGATGCTTATTCGAAGGATTCATCAATATATGCTATTACATTTTGACAAACATCTTTCAAAACACTTTAGAGAAGGCCATTGTGAAATCTATTTTCTGTCGCATCCGATTACTTGCCATCTCAAAAATAGCCCGTTCAACTTCATTTTCTTCAAACTTCCATTAAGCTAGTTAGTTCTTTCCTCTCCAATCATATCAAATTTGAAGTTTTGTAACTTCAGATCAACTCTGCCACTCTCTTGACACCAACCTTGAAATAACTTGATAAGCCCTCGATATTTGTTCCTTGTCATGGATAATAGAGCTTCATTCTTCCAATGAGACAATGCAGCTGATTCTCTGGTGAGCCAAGGCTATACAGTGGAAATTTTCCATGTTGTTATCTCCCTCCCTTAGCCACCTATTTTGGACTGCTGTTGCAATTTCATCTCTTCAAATAATCTTTTGTTAATTGCATGGGTCTCTTTATGAGACCGACCGCTACTCTTTTTCCCAATCTATGGATCGAGTCTCCACTAGTATTGCTTTCTTATAGACTCCATCGAGGAGGAATCCATTCCTTGATTTCAATCTCGAGCTTCTTTATTTGTTCCATCAGTGGCCCAACCAACCTTTTGTACAAATTTCTTCCACCATGCTATTCACCACCTACTTGAATCCTGACATGCAACCATGCTATGTCAAATCTAACTGGGACTAGATTCCAACTCATTCTTCATTTCCAACATAATCAGCGATGGTCTAGCTTCAGGCTTTGGAAGCAAACAAACAGGGGCTTACATGAATATATCTGCCCAGTGTAAACTAGAAACCTATTCAATTGCCACATGGACAACATGCTGGGTGATTAGACCAGGTAAATGAAGCATTGGGTAAAGGGGTCAATTAGAGCTTGACGATCTTATCTCAGTCATGGTTTAAAAGGAAAAGAGGAAGGAATGTACAACAATGCAGTGAATTCCATAGAAAGTTACCAAAACCATCTCTGAAAGTAACTTGAATCTTCACTCTCTACTGATATTGTTCTCTATTTTTTTTTTGAAGAAGTAACAAAGATATATATTAAAAGGAGAAATTAGAATAAGGAAGAGCACTAAAACACAGAGACAAAGTAATGCTGGTATAAGAGATATGTACCAGGCACCACCTTTGACACCTAATCAATGGCAGTACTTAAATTACAAACATGATCAATCCCTTGCTTAGCTTAAGTGTCTGCCATGCCATTAACAGACCTACTAACATGTTGAAAAGAAACACAAGACTCCAATGCAAGATGTTTAATCTCATTAAAACATAATTGCATTTTCCACGGGCCTTTGAAAGCTTTTGTCCAAGATACAGCATTGAAAGAATCACTTTCTATGATGAGGCTAACTTTGAATGAGCAACAGTAGATGCGAAGAGCTTTCAAAATGGCCAAGACTTCTGCTTCATTAGAGTCTTTAACCCCCACATTTTTTGAAAACATGTACAACACCTCTCCTTTGTGATTTCTGAGAACAACACCAATACCAGCCGGGCCCTCGTTTACCACGAGCTACTCCATCCACATTAAACTTTAAACAACCGGATGGAGGAGGACTCCAAGACACTTTCTTCCTCTTCTTTGCTTCTCCCATCATCAAACAGGCTCCCTAATTATACAAGATATTATCTATGTTGACATTTGAAAATTCTTTTTATGCACAAGCCCATTCTTGTAGACACTTTAGATAAAATATCCTCCCAAGATGATTCTTTCCTGCAAAAAATTCTCTCATTCCTCTCCTTCCATATAGACCAAATAATAGAAAAAGGAGCCATCTTCCACAAGATCTGCCCACACCTGACCAAAGGAGATCCCCTCCAACCCATGACCTCACCTAGCGACTTTGGGGCACACCAAGTAACATTGCATTTTTTGAAGAAATACCCCCAAATGTACGAAGCAAGCCCACAATGAAGGAAAATATGATCTACCGACTCGCTTTCCCTCCCACAGAGACAACACAAATCTGTAAAGAAATCTGAGATCAAGCCCCTCCTCCTTGAATTATCAGCTGTTGAGATCTTTCCTGCAACTGCCAACCAACAAAAGGCCTCAACTCTAGGAGGAGCAAGACCTAACCAAACCAATGCTGAAGAAGATCGCTCCCCACTGCAAGAGTCCAACTCCCTGTAATAGGACTTGGAGGAAAAAGAACCTACAGAGTTTGGCTTCCAAATACGAGTCATCTTCGTCCCTGCATAAGAAAATGTTAGAAATAAGACTCAACAAGGACTGAAACTCTACCAATTCCGATGGACGAAGGGCCCTCCTAATACTCACTTCCCAAGACACCTCCCCCCTATCCCAGACATAATAATCCTTTACTAAAGACTCTTTATTAAAGACTACTCTAAACACTCTAGGGAACAATTGACATAAAAGACCCACCCCCACCCATTCATCAAGCCAAAAACGAACTTTATCCCCCTTCCCCACTTTAAAACATATGCCCTTATAAAAAACAAAACCCCTCACATTAGACACACCCCCAAAAGTAGAAATGACACCTCACAACCCTGACAACCTGTATCTAGGGACTCTTTTGGGATCCCACCACCTCTCATCCTCCCCATACTTGGAAACTATTACCCTCCTCCATAAAGATTCTTTTTCTTCCCCATATCTCCACCACCATTTAGCTAACAAAGCCCTATTTATCAACTCTAGGTTTCTCAACCCCAAGCCTCCAGCAAATTTTGGTTTAATTACCTCGCCCCATTTCATCAAATGCATCTTCTTTTTATCGTTATTGCCATCCCATAGGAAGTTTCTCCTAATACGGTCAAATTTCTTCCTCATTGATGCTGGCATCCGGTACAGAGACATGTAGTATACTGGCAAATTGGACAATGATGATTTAATAAGAGTGATTCTACCTTAAAAGGAGAGATACTGCCTCTTCATGTTGACAACTTCTTAAACTTTTTCACCACTGAATCCCATATTGCTATCGACCTTGGATTTGCACCAGTAGGCAAACCAAGATATTGAAAAGGAAGACATCTCGCCCTGCAATGAAGCCTATTAGCCAAGCTCCGAATATTCTCCTCTGAACAACCAACCCCCACTAAGAATCTTTTAGATAGGTTTATCTTCAACCCCGATGCTAAAATGAAAACATCTTAGAATCCTCTTTAGAATTGCTAATTTCTCCCAATTTGTTGATGTAAATAGAATCATATCATTTGCAAATTGAAGGTGAGTTACAATTTCGCCACCACTTTCTGCTTCAAAACCAGAAATTAACTCAATCTCTTTTGCCTTTAGGAGGAGTGCCCCCATAGCTTCCGCCACTATAGTGAATAGAAACGGGGAGATCCACTCTTCCCTTCTTAAGCCTCTTGATGCTATAGAAAGATGAGAGGGAGAGCCATTGACAAGAACTGAGAATGATGTAGAAGAGATACATTCTTTGATCCACCCTCGCCGCCTGCCAAACCCAAATCTTTCCAACATATAATCTACAAACTTCAATCTACATGATCATATGCCTTCTCCAAGTCAATTTTAAATGTTGCTTCTTCCTTGCATGCCCTCTTCATTCGCAACCAAAATCCCATCGAGAATTTGTCTTTTATGAACAAAAGCCCCTTTGGAAGAGCTAATGATGAAGGGAAGAACCTTTTGTAGTCTATTCCCCAAAATCTTTGATAAGAGTTTATAAATACGTCCCACCAAGCTTATTGGCCTGAAGTATTTCAAAGACACTAGATTTGGCACTTTGGGAATAAGACATAAGAAAGTAGCATTAATTTCTCTGTTCAACCTTCCCCTCCAATGAGATTCATATAAAAATTGATAGAAATCCTCTTTTAGAACATCCCAAGCAGCCTTAATAAAGGTAAAAATTAAAGCCATCTTGACTTGGCGCTTTGTCTCCTGCACAATCCACTCGAGCCTTGTTCACTTCCTCTTCCTCTACTTGGATTTTCAAGGAGACTTTCCCCTTGGGATATACGGGCTAGGCGCGAAACCCACTAGGGGAGTTTGTGCCTCCTGCAAGTCTTGTTCCGTGAGGCCCATCTTCTTGAAGCAGTCGAAGTAGAGGATCTCGGATGAGCTGCCGGGGTCGACGAGGATCCTCTGTACCTTGCAGTTCTTCAGCTTCAGAGTTACGATCAGCGGATCGTTGTGGGGGAGCTGGACTCCTTCCAGTTCCTTCCCAGAGAACCAGATCTTGGGTTTTTCCTTCCGAGCTTTCTTCGAGGCTTGTCAGAGCTCGGTCGTCATCACCTGCTTGCCGTATGAAGCCCTTCTGGCCTCGGAACGAGCCTAGTTACTCCCCTTAGGGAAGGGAACTAGGTGAATGATGTTGATGATTCTTTTTGACTCATCACTCTCCTGACCTTTTTCATCTTGGCGGTGAGTCGGTTATTGTTCACATTCCCTCCTTCCTTGATATAGTCTTTCAAGTGCCCGTCCTTGACGAGCTTCTCTAGGTGTGACTTGAGGGACATGCAGTCTTCGGTTATGTTCCCATTCTGTTTGTGGTAGGCACATAACTTACTCTGGTCGCGGGTGGATGGATCACCCCTCATGGGCTGCGGCCAGCTGAAGTACGGCTGCGTCTTGATTTTGTTGAGGAGCCTATAGATTGGCTATTTAAAGATTGTGTTGACAGCTTTGAAGGCGTTGGCGGCTGACTGCTGCTCTTTTTTGGCTCGGTGAGCCTTTTTGGGCTTCTTTTCGCCTGCTGAGTTGGGAAACAAGACCATTGCCGAGCTCGTGGAAGTCCGGTTTCGGTTTGTCTCCTCCCTCTGAAATGGTTTCTTCTCCTTCCTGGAGGCTCTATTTTCGCGTGAGAAGCCGAAACTCTCGCGAGCTCGGATCTCATCTTCTTCTTGTTCAATGAACCGGTTCACCCTGGCCATGAGAGCTTTCATCAAGGCCACAGGATTCCGGATCAAGTCTTTCCAAAGCTCGTTGCCTGGCAGTAGAGCCTGTTGGAAAGTTGTAACTGCTACCTCCTCAGTGGCGTTTTCAACTTGGCTGTAGATCGTCCAGAATCTTTTGGCGAACTGAGTGATGCTCTCGTTCTGCCTTATCCTGAGAGCCATTATATCAGCATCTGTTCTGAGGATGACCCTGTGCGCTTGAAACTTCTCCAGGAAGGAGCTCTGGAGCTGCCGCCAGCTCGAAACCGATCCCTCTGGGAGCGCGCAGAACCACCTTAGGGGGAGGTCTCCCAAACTGGAAGAAAAGACTGCAGTTCAGGTGACAGACGTCACCCCAAATCGACTTCCTCTGCGTAAAATGCCGCAGATGCGCGGCTGGGTCTGAGGCTCCGTCATAAAGAATGAACCTTGGGACACTGAACTTCTCTGGGAGAGGAAAGTTTCTTATCTCCCGAGAGAAAGGAGATGCACCGAGATCTTCAGGGTCACAAGCGTCTAGCTGGTCTCGGGTGAAACCGGCTACCTCCATATTGCGTAAGACCGTCTGCTTGACATGCTGATCAAGCCATTCTCTAAGGTCGTTTTTGACCTCTGATATGGTTTCCGATCTTTTATTTGAATGGCTGTTGATAGAGCTCTCACCACGAGCTCGGTTACTCTTCTTTGCATTCAGCATCTGCCTCGGATCCGATTCGGTTTGAGGGGCTTGTTTGCCTTTGGGAGGTGGGCTTGCAGGTTTTGCTTCCTTTTGGAGCTGTTGGATCAGTTTATCCTTCTCCTGGATAAGAAGGTTCTGGGCCCTGATATCCGCAAGATAAGGATTGCCATCATCATAGTCGTGGTCAGCCTGGCGATGAGATTGGTGCGGTCCGTCTACCGCTGGAGATGCGTCCTGCCTGGACCTCTCTTACAGTTAAGGACCTTTCCCCCGGGAAGGCTCCAGTTGGAGATCATCCCGGTGGGTAGGTGCCACCTCTTCTTCTGAAGATGAATCCCATTGACGTTCTTCGATGGTGATTGGGACAAAGAGGTGTTCTTTGGGATGCCCTTACACCTTAGCTGCACCAGACTTTGTCCCGGGCCTCCTCTGATGAGGAACGAACAATGCTGGTCCTGGAGGAAGTAACGCCAGTGGTGGCATCGTCTTTGACGATTTTTCGCCTTTCTTGGTCCGGGGAGACATGGTGTTAGGGAAGACGTTTGAATCGTTTCCCACAGACAACGCCAATTGTAAGTGCCTAAAAATTACGGACTTAGTTATGGAGGATTAGGATCTCATTGAGACTCCTTAATGAAGATAAGATGCCTTGATCCTGAAAGGGAAGAAGAGAATAAGACAATCGTCAGAGACCCTGGCTGTAGGCAGCGTAAGGCCCTCCGATGCCTAAGTCAATTCAACAACTCAACAATAGGATGGAGGAGGAAGAGAGGCAGAGTAACGGCTATGGTTTTGTGTTATGCGTACCTGGGTTGAAGAAGACTTATCTATTTATAGGAGAAGTCTCTTTGAGATTGTACAGTGGGCCCCACGATTTGACATAGTACTTTGAAAGGTATAGTCTTATCAGCCCACTTTAATTTAATGATGGTCCAATCCGCCCACCATTCATTAAATGGTGGTCTAGTTGGCCCGCCATTCATTAAATGGTGGTCTTCTCGAATCTTACCCTATTGGGCCTTTTGGCGGTAGTCCCATCGGATCTTGCCTGGAGCCTTGCCCTGATGGAGACGAAGCCGCTCTGTCAGGAATGATGGGAGGTAGGGCGTGCTCCTACATGTGCCCATGTCTTGTCACACGTCCCATGACATAGCTGAATACTGTAAAGAAATAAGTCATCAGGTCAAACCGACCTAATGGGTCAGCTCGACCCATGTTCTAGATAGATACAAATGAGCTGTCATTAGATAGATACAAATCTTATGTTACTGCTGTAATCCTGTAATTAGATTTAGTTCCTTGTTTATTTCCTGTAATTATGTAATCAGTTTCCCTAATCTAGGCAACAATGTATTATAAATAGTTATCATCGTCAATACAAAGAAATAGAAAATTCTCTTGCATCTAAGATCTCTTTTGAATGCTTCTGGCTTGATTCATGTAAATCTAACATGGTATCAGAGCCCCTGATCGTCTCTACTCAAGCATAAGATTCAGTTCTATCGTCTGGGATCAAGCTGCAATCTACTGTGATCAAAGGTGGCCCACCTATTGATCAATCTGCATCAGAAGTCCTTCCCATACTGGTCGTCCATTTATTCTGGGAATTATACACATTTTTTCCAGATTTTTGCTTCATCTGAGGTAGGCCAATCTGCCTGATTTGTGTTTCTCTCTTTTGAGCATACTGTTATCATCAAGACCGTCTAGATTTCTACTGTCTCAAGCTTTTATCAATTTTCCACCTTGAGGAGTTTCGGATTTTTGAGGCTGAGATCACAGTGTGATCTGATCTTTCAATTGATCATTTAGTGGGGCCCACAGATCTCATCTGTTGCTCGATTCATGGTCGACTGGAGCAAATTTTTGTTTTTTTTTGGTTTTTGCAACCGGAATGCTTCCTGTAGCTGTGATCTATCATCTGATCACTCAGTGAGTCCTATCCCATTCATTTCTGCTCTTTTTCCAGTCAGCTGGACCTTCTGTATTGAGATTTTTCAGATCTGGATAAGTTGTTGTGGCTGGATTTCCAATCTGACTTAGCATCTGGGCTGGATTTCTTCTAATTAAATCTGTTAGTCACTTATTTTTATTCCTATGTCTTCTGATCGACCAGTAACGGGTATTACTGTCATTCTTGATGGCTCCAATTATCTATATTGGTCTCATCTCATGCAAAATTTTCTCAAAGGTAAAAAATTGTGGAAATATATTGATCAGCAGATACCTCCACCAGATAATAAGGATGCGAAATTTGAGGAATGGGAATCTTCCATCCGGAAAATAAATTCTTGGATTGCTAATTCTGTCAATCCATCTATTGGAAATCAATTGGCTAAATTCCATTATCCTAAGGATGCTTGGGATCATTTAGCACGATTGTATACTCAGTCTAATGCTGCTCGAAGATATCAGTTAGAATGGGACATTAAAAATGCAGACCAAGGAAATGACTCCATTCATGATTTCTTCATCAAAATGACTGCCTTATGGGATCAACTGGCTCTAATGGAACCCAATTTTAAAACAACTGATGATGCTCATACTTTTGAAGTCTATCGGCAGCAGACTCGCCTGGTTCAATTTCTTATGGCCCTTCGCCCTGATTTTGAACATGTTCGTGGTCAATTATTACATCGGTCATCACTGCCTTTTGTGGATATGGCTCTCTCGGAACTTCTGGCAGAAGAACAAACTCAACTTTCTCTTACAAGGAAGAAACATGTGGAACCCACATATGTACTGTCAGCAAATGTTAGTACCCCACAGAATGATCGCTCATTTCCCCCTGGTACCAATGATTTTTGCAATTATTGTAAGAAGAAAGGACACTGGAAACGGGACTACCCCACCAGACCTCAAAGGCCAAACAATAAGAACAAACACTCTGGTCAGCAGCTCAATCGTGGTCCCTTGCAATCTTACCAACAACGACCCTATGCGGCCAATGTTGCTGAAGATGATAGCTTTGTGCCTCCGCAAATGGATCTTACCTCTCAGATTCAGGCTATGGTTGATGAGCGCATGCAACAGTTGTTTCTGGCTTCCTCCACTGGTTCTGCCTCTCAGATGGTCACTACACCCTCAGCCTCTGGTTCTGCTATGACCATTTCTGGTCCGTCAGGTACTCTTGATACTACATGGATTTTTGATTCTGGTGCATCCTATCATATGACAAATGATGTTTCCAAACTTCATCATTGTTATAACCCTGCTAGCTCTCTCACCATTCACACTGCTGATGCCACTCCTCTACCTGTCTCCCTTATTGGCTCCGTTTCGAATAAGTTGCTCTCTCTCACTAATGTTTTGTGTGTTCCTCATCTGTCTATCAACTTAATTTCTGTTAGCCAATTGACTTCTTCTGGATTTCATGTCTCATTTTCTTCGACTGGCTGTTCTGTGCAGGATCCGCGCACCGGGAGACAGATTGGGACCGGCCTTAGGTCAGGAGGACTCTACTATCTCCAAACGCTGCATCTTCCATCTTCCAGCATCTCCCCTGCCGCACTCATTGCTTCTACATCTTCCTTTGCCCTTTGTCACTCTCGTTTAGGACATTTATCTTTAAATAAAATGAAGTTTTTATTTACTAGTGGTGTATTTGGAAATATTTCTGTTTCAGACATTTCTACTTGTTTTGGTTGCCAATTTGGTAAACAACATGCCTTCCCTTATAATAAAAGCACTTCTTCTTCTAATGCTCCTTTTGATTTGGTGCATTCTGATGTTTGGGGACCTGCCTCTCAGCCAACGAAAGGTGGCTCCGTTTATTATGTGTTGTTTATTGATGATTTCACTAGGTATACATGGTTATATTTAATGAAAAACCGTTCTGAGTTCTACACTATTTATACAGCTTTCTCCACCATGATTTTCACTCAATTTGACAAAAGGATTAAAGTATTCAGGTCTGACTCTGGGGGAGAATACATGTCCCACAAATTTCGTTCTTACCTGACCAGTCAAGGGACTCTACCTCAATTATCATGTCCTGCCACACCACAGCAGAATGGTGTCGTAGAACGAAAACACAGACATATCCTAGAGACTGCTAGATCCTTGATTTATTCCTCATATGTTCCTCTGCAATTCTGGGGAGAAGCAGTCCTGACTGCAATCTATCTGATTAACAGAACACCATCCTCTGTTTTATCTGGCACATCTCCTTATGAAAAGTTATTTTCCTGTAAACCTGACTTGTCCTATCTCAAAGTTTTTGGCTGCACCTGTTTTGTTCTGTTGCATGATAATGAGAGAACCAAACTTTCACCAAAATCCACTGTCTGTGTATTTTTAGGATATGGCATTGAACAAAAAGGCTATCGATGCTATGATCCTAAAACCAATCGGTTACGGGTCTCTCGTAATGTCACCTTCTTGGAACAAATTCCTTTTTACACTTTACCTACTCATTCTCCTGAGCAATCTATGGTTCATCCTCTTGATCCCTTTCCAGACTTGTTTCCCTCTAATACCCCTGCAGATATATCATTCACCCCTGCACCCCTGCAGGTATATCATCGGCGGCCCAAACCTCCGTCTGCTCCTGATGTTGCTCCTCATCCTACTACTGACCATGGGCCTATCTCCTCTGCTCCAGATGTGCCGGATCCTCCTCAAGATCGAAGGTACCCATTGCGCACCAGAATCCCTCCCTCTAGATTTGGCTTTGTTTGTACTGATCATTTTTCTCCATCATATAAGTCCTTCCTTGCAGCAATTCATACCTTGGCAGAACCACAATCCTATAAGGAGGCCATTGCTCATCTGCACTGGAGGTCTGCTATCACAGAAGAACTTGCAGCTCTGCAGAAAACTCAAACATGGGATCTTGTTCCACTTCCCTCTGGGAAACGGGCTATCGGTTGCAAATGGATATTTAAGATCAAGACCAAATCTGATGGAACTGTTGATCGTTACAAGGCTCGCTTAGTTGCAAAAGGATACACTCAGGAATATGGAGTCGATTATGAGGAGACCTTTGCTCCGGTTGCTAAAATGACAACTGTTCGTACTTTTATCTCTGTCGCTGCTGTTAGACACTGGCCTCTCTATCAGCTCGATGTCAAGAATGCTTTCTTGAACGGATTCCTTCAGGAAGAAATCTATATGCATCCTCCTCCAGGCGTTGTGAGAACTCCTCATTATGTGTGTCGTCTCAAACGAGCCTTATATGGACTCAAACAAGCCCCTCGTGCTTGGTTTGAACGGTTTAGCACAAGCATCATCAGCATTGGTTTTTCTCAGAGTGCTCATGACTCCGCTCTCTTCACTCGCTATTCGCGATCTGGCTGTGTTTTTCTGTTACTCTATGTCGATGATATGATTATCACCGGCAATGATGCTTCTGGTATTCTTTCCTTGAAGCGTTTTCTTCATCAACAGTTTGAGATGAAAGATTTGGGTCATCTGCGGTACTTTCTGGGCATTGAGGTTGCCTACTCTCCCACAGGATATCTTTTGTCGCAAACGAAATACTGCAATGACGTTCTCCAACGCGCCGGGCTCACAGATTTGAAGCCTGTATCTACTCCGATTGAACATAATCTGAAGCTTCGAACCACTGATGGCGATCTACTTCCTGATCCAACTCGTTATCGTGAAGTGGTAGGCAGCTTGGTTTATTTGACCATCACCAGACCAGATATTCCCTATGCAGTACATGTGGTGAGCCAATTTGTTGCGCAACCCACTCATATTCACTGGGCTGCTGTCCTACGCATACTGAGATACTTACAAGGAAGTTCCAATCGCGCCCTCCTTCTTTCCTCCAGTCAGAATCTTACTCTGCATGGCTATTCTGATTCCGACTGGGCAGGAGATGTCAATGATCGTCGCTCTACTACCGGTTTCTCCATTTTTCTTGGCTCTTCTCTCATCTCTTGGAAAAGCAAGAAACAGGAAGTCGTCTCGCGATCATCAACTGAAGCTGAATATCGTGCTGTATCTCACACTACTGCTGAAATTATTTGGCTTCGCTGGTTACTTCGGGATTTAGGAGTTTTTGTTCCTACATCTACCTCTCTCTTTACGGACAATGAAAGTGCACGGAAACTGGCAACAAATGATGTCTTCCATGAACGCTCAAAACATCTTGAAGTTGACTGTCATTTCATCCGTCAACATTTTCGGAGTGGTACTATTAAGCTCTTTCACATCTCATCAGCTGCTCAAATAGCAGATTTTTTCACCAAGAGCCACTCCACTTCTCGTTTTTCGGAGTTAGTTTCCAAGCTCTCAATGGTCACCTTCTCCCATCCAGAGCTTGAGAGGGGGTGTAAAGAAATAAGTCATCAGGTCAAACCGACCTAATGGGTCAGCTCGACCCATGTTCTAGATAGATACAAATGAGCTGTCATTAGATAGATACAAATCTTATGTTACTGCTGTAATCCTGTAATTAGATTTAGTTCCTTATTTATTTCCTGTAATTATGTAATCAGTTTCCCTAATCTAGGCAACAGTGTATTATAAATAGTTATCATCGTCAATACAAAGATATAGAAAATTCTCTTGCATCTAAGATCTCTTTTGAATGCTTCTGGCTTGATTCATGTAAATCTAACAAATACAACCATCAGTGCCCATCTCGGCTAGCATGCTGGCACTGTTGCCGAGATGCGTGACCGAGGCCGAGGCATGATGCCGAGGTCGTGAAGGACCGGGGTCGGTTGGCGCCCTAGCACTGTGGCCGAGGTGCGCATGACCGAGCTTCAGATATGATTAGCTGGTACTATTATCGGAGCTGATGTAATCTCGGCTTCTTAGGAAATACGCCCACACAGACAACTATTCCCATCCACAACTCTGAGAGCCCCATATGTCCTGAATAATGTGAGTAATATCTTTTGAAATCTTTGTTTCCTGGAGAAATAGGACATTGATCCTTTGTTTCTTAACCAGCTTCCTTCACCACGGCCCTTTTTTTTTGGTTTTCCCAAACCTCTTATATTCCAACTTACAACAATCATTATCAATGTCGTCGTAAAATAACCCCCAAGACCGTGGCGTTCTTCTTTATACAGTCTAATCGACAACATCTCCCCCTTATTTTCTTGTTTATGACCCTTTTTTTCCTGTCTTGGTGTAGCTCTATCTCCTCTTTCTCGATCTGTGAGATGCGGTGCAAAATTGCATTCTCATTTGGCCCAAAATTGAGTCCCAGAATTTTACCAACGTCAATCACATTCCTCCCTTCATCCCTTCATCCGTCGACAAAGTTATTGACCCCACACTATTCTCATTTGGTGTAAAATCCATGTCTCTGCCATGTCCATGGCCTGTCCATGCCATATCAATGGTGTATCTAGGCATCATAGCACACAACCATCTCGACAACTAAATAAAAAGTAGAAATAGTCTAGAATCTAAGCTATATATCTCCGAAAATCTAGAAAGAGAATAAAAAAAAAATATCTTTACACTCAACATTCTACCATGTAGATCCCAGTGGTTCAAAATCATGGTTGCAATTGCTATCGCAATCACGGTCACAGTCAACCCTAAAAAACAATATGATGCTGCCGTTGTGGCGTGAATTTTTCTCAACCCCAATTTTTTTTGAAAAAGTACAAAAAAATCTAGAATATTGGAAAATGCTAGAAAATAGATTTTTTTTCCTTAAATTAGTACATACTATAAACCAAAATATCGATCCCCTTATATCACTGTTTAATCATTGATTGTAAAATATGTTAAGTTTTGCTATTTAATATTTAGCCTCATCTTTATGATTTATAAATCTGTCAATACAGCCCATATCTAAAATCCCTATCACTCAATAACCATCACCCTTTATATTAGCTTTGTGAAAATTCCTTCTTTAAATCAAAGTGGTGACCATCATCAAATTAACCATGACACATGATTAAAAATCATTGAACTATCAGATTTACTGTGCTTACTATCCATTTAATGACTTTAGATGGGCAATTGGCAAGACCCAATTTTAGGTTACAGTTAATGACCAATATAAACCACTTGAATTTTTTAATGATTTTTTTTCAACCACTTGAATTGCATCAATATAATTACATTTAGGTTTGTATATGTACTTCAGAATTTTCTTCTATAGCAGCTCGTCTTTGGTTAATTAAAATGCCAAAGATATCCAAGTGGCATTTCTAAATGGTAATGAAAACTGAAAATCTATTGCCTGGCTGTTTCTTATAGTCTATGCTGCAAGGTCTCTTTGCTAATTATCATTATCATCATTTTTTATCTTATCATACTAATCATCATTGTTGACAGGGGCGGATCCAGGACTTCTAATCTTGGGGGGCTGCACTTAACTTACACTAAAAGAATAGCAACAATGTCTCACCAAAAACTATAAAAAATTCTTCTATTCATCATGTCCTCTAAAAGGAAACCCTTGTAGTGCAAGCATTCGAATACATTAAATATAACATTTCGGAGAAGCAACCGATTATTTGCAATTGCTTATTTAGAAAGTGTATTGAAAACACTATCTATATGTCGAGAAGGATTCATTAGGTTCTTTAATTTGAAATAAAATTAAACTATTAAAATAAATGTGAAAACATTGATGCTCATTTATAACTTGAAGAATGGGTTGGCACTAGTCAATGGCCCAGGCACGGTTTTTTTCCATGCACCACAACTCCGCCAACCTATTTTTCTTTTTCTTTTTTATTTCCTCAAATTTTGTCAAACAAATATTGGATAGAATTTAAAACACATGCCACTCTTCCCTTCCCTGGAAGCCGTCTGCAGAGAAAATATTGTATTTGAAAGAAATCACATGTACACAAAAGGAGAAACGGATTTTGATAAAAGGACCCAGAAGAAGAAACAAAAACAAAAGATGTATTCTTTCCAGAACCAGGAGAAAGAGAGAGATAGAATACAATGATATCTTGAATTACTCAAACTATGAACTGAACAGGCAAGAAAACAACCCATATGAAAAATTAATTTTGTTTTTTGGGCTGAAACCTTGGGTGGGCTGCAGCCACAGCGCCCGCCCCCCTCCCCCCCCCCCCCCCCCCTCCTCTTCATCCGCCCCTGATTGTTGAAGCGTTATTTACCCTTTTGGGGGTCAGCCCTGAGTTAATCTTATCCAATTACTCCTCATTTAGGTCAAATTTCTCTGCCACTCAATAATCTAAACTGACTGAAGAATCTGTTCCCCATTCACTGCTTCTGTTTTAATCTGAAAGGGTGATAACTTTTCTCTAAATATGTGATTTTATCATCCCTCTCCAAGTTGGTGCTTTGAAGTGATTCCTTGCACTGAAGTGAAGGTCTTGTTCAATAGATACCTGTGGATTATTGCATGAAAAGCAGACACCTGGTTATGGACCTGCAATTATTTTGTTTCAGTGATATTCTTCTAAGTCTGTGTCTATAGATCTGTTTTCTTCGGTCAATTTGTGATGATAGCAATGCCAAACTTATTCTAAAATTATCTTTTTAATGTTCTTCAAATTGGTTTGATCAAATAACATCCTCTTTTGGGCAGGCTCGGGATATGGGCTTCAGTTTTGGCCTAGCATTTGGGTTCTTGTTTTGGTGTCTGCCAGCCAACATGGTGGCTTGGGATGGGGGTCTTCTTTTTGTGTAGTTCCTCCTTAGTTGCCACTTGTGCTTAGATTGGCAACTGAGAAGTATCTTTCAGCTTATTCTTTGTACTGTGTACTTACACTTTCTTTGGAAATATACATACTTAACTTTCCAAAAAATATAAATAAAAAATTCCGATTGTTCAATATATATATATGTATAACTTCTTTCAAGTGTTAAATCAGGATGCACCCTAATTTGGTCCTGATTCAGCATTTGTATGCAATAGTTCTCAAGCAAATGTTCATCTTTCCTCTTCAGCCTTAGCTATTTAAATAACCATGTTGAGCATCGTTGACGCATATGATTGAACTGGACAATGTTAGGCTTAGGTCCCAAGCATAAAATTTTTGTGCAATCAGTTTGATTGATTGGTGACAGCTTTTGGACCATGTCACTGACAATGTTACCAAAGAATATTACAATAACAAGGGGACGATAAATATTGATACACTTACAATATTAAATATAAGGCTCACTGGTTTTTCATTTGTGTATGTTTTGATCAGAGCTAATGGAGGTATTGCCAAGGCGAAGGGAACCATCTACTTGTCAAATATTCGGATGGTGTTTGTTGCGAATAAACCTGTCGGGGGTTTCGTGGCTTTTGATATGCCAATGGTATGGACTTCTTACCATAACATGCTAAATTAATTGTGGCTCTCAGTTTACTGTTGTATAATGAGATAATTAGCATGTGTTATCATTGTAGATGAAAATTGACGGCTGTCTGTCCACTAGTGTCTAGGGGCTATCAAGTGGGCTGTGCCCAACTGAGACCTAGGGATTTAAATTTTAGATAATCCTACACTGACCAATTCAGAAGCCTAAATCAATGATGTAGTTTAGACCTCATGCCACATGTGTAGGGCCCAAGATGGTGTCAATCTAGGAAATCTAATTGTATTAGGAAGTTAGCTATAACTTAGGAAGTTGTTTTGTATAAGGATACTAATAATGGGGTAATCAATCCCTATATATAATGAGATGGTTCAAACCCTAAGGGGATACGATTTTCACCTCTAATAATACTATTCTCTCCATTGTTGCATAACTGACATGGTATCAGAGCCTAGTGCTTTATTTTCTTTGACATCCAATGATCTGTAAGATCATCCTTGACATCTTCCAAGGCCTGGAAGCCCTCAGCACGTCTCATATCATCACCGATCCTCCCTGATCATCTTAGATCAGACGTGGCCCACTTCAGATCATCTTCAACTCATCTGCAGAAGTAGCCCAGTGTGGTCGCAGGTTTTTTCATGAATTCTTGTGATTTTTTCAGCATTTTTTTTTTATCATAAGAGGTGGGTCTTCTGTCAACTTTTGTGGATTTTCGGATTTCTCCAATTGTTTTCATCACAGCCGCACCAAATTTTGGATCTGACCTGGATTTGATGAGACTACTTCCATTAGTTGCATAGAAGATCTGTGCATCCATCTCTACCTACAGATATATCTTCCGATCATTTGGTGGGGCCCACGAACAGATCTGCACTATGTCGACAGGCTCATCAGTGCTTGTTTTGGGTCTTTTTGTTACTGTTTGTCACATTCTGCAGCGAAGCCTTCTTGTTCTTGGTTGATCTATCTTCCAGCAATTTCTAGATCATCCCCAACCTAAGATCTGTCCCTTGATCATCTGGTGGGGCCTTCTCTTCCTCAAGACGAAGTAGGTAAGCGTCCCTCTTGAATCAATGCGATCAAACAAGCAATCAACCACACAAGAACAAGCAATCACACATAAAAGAATTACGTGGTTCGGCAAACTTGCCTACGTCTACGGGAAAGAAACTCGACTCTCCTTGGGTTCACTCTCTGTATAATATGCAGTAGTCCACATGGGTTATACATTACATCATATATATATATAATGTCCTCTTTCTTATCCCCCAAGAAACCATATCCTAGTCAATAAGAAAGTCTTGGTACAATTACCAAAATACCCATGACCATGAACCCACTTGGTCTGGACCCACTAGGCCAACAATCTCCCCCTCCAGACCATGGGGAAGACGCCTCTGAACCCCCTTACTAGGAGTCCAGTCCTGCCAACTCTGAACACGGCTCCTGCTTTCCCTTAGACATAACCTTAGTCATCATGTCCGAGGGATTCTTGTCGGTGTGAATCTTTTCCAGCTGCATGAGATTCTTTCGATGACCTCACGAATCCAATGATATCTCGCATCAACGTGCTTCGTGCGGGCATGGTATGTAGCGTTCTTGCTAAGATCCATAGCACTCTAATTATCACAGTAGACTACATACTCTCCTTGCTTCAAACCCAGTTCTCGAAAGAAATTCTTCAACCAAATCATCTCCTTCCCTGCTACATTAGCAGCTATGTATTCTGCTTCAGTTGTAGACAATGCTGTGCACTTTTGCAACTTAGATTGCCAGGAAATAGCTCCCCCTGCAAAAGTAAATAAGTACCCAGAAGTAGACAACCGACGATCAAGATTGCCTACAAAATCAGCATTTGTAAAGCCTTCAAGTACTGGTTTTAAGCCTCCGAAACACAAGCAAAAATCTGATGTACCTCTCAAATATCTGAAAATCCACTTCACTGCTTCCCAATGCTCTTTCCCATGGTTAGAAAAAAATCTACTCACTAAACCCATTGCATGGGTAATGTCTGGCCGTGTACACACCATGGCATACATAAGACTCCCAACTGCTGAGGAGTATGGAATAGATGTCATCTGTTCCTTTTCTTCATCTATAGTAGGACATAATCTCTTACTGAGCTTGAAGTGATTGGCTAAAGGCATGCTAACTGGCTTAGCATCTTTCATGTTGAATCTCGATAGCACCCGTTCAACATATTTCTCTTGTGACAACCACAGCTTCTTGGCATTCCTATCACGACGTATTTGCATTCCCAATATCTGTCGTGCGGGACCCAAGTCTTTCATGTCGAAAGTCTTTGACATGTCTGTCAATCTAGGAAATCTAATTGTATTAGAAAGTTAACTACAAACTAGGAAATCTAATTGTATTAAGGAAGTTAGCTATAACTTAGGAAGTTGTTTTGTATAAGGATATTGATAATAGGGTAATCAATCCCTATATATAATGAGATGGTTCAACCCTAAGGGGATACGATTTTCACCTCTAATAATACTATTCTCTCCATTGTTGCATAACTAATAGATAGTTTAGGACTTATTTCCAATTTTATTATTGAATTGTAACTAGGATTAGATTTCATATTTTATTTTCTAAATTAGGTTATTATTTTGTTTTCTTAGTTTAATTAGTTTTCTTAGGGCCGAAGTTTTCTTTTGCCCATTTATATGGCATTATAGAGAATGAAATTTTAGAGAGTTGATTAATAGAACTGGGTTTTCCCATTCAGGTGCATCTTCGGTTATGGTCTCTGCGGAGACGTGTTGAAGTGTCTTGAGGACACGTGCTTGAGCGCCATTATTGTGTTTCGGCACTTCCACGCAAACCCTAACCCTAGGGTACGCATCAATTTGGTATCAAAGTCGAACAATCCTCATGATCGATAGGATCGATCGGCGTGATTACCCATCCATCCATCCTCAAATCCCTCTATCATCACCATTTTCATTTCATCGTCACCATCTCAATCCATCCATGCCCATCATCTTCTCAATCCATCCCAGCCCTATCCGAAAACCCTTAGCCTCCCTAAATAGGCAGAACCCAGCTCCCCCGCCCCCCCATGCTCATCATCTTCTCAATCCATCCCAGCCCTATCCAAAAACCCTTAGCCTCCCTAAATAGGCAGAACCCAGCTCTCCCTCCTGCCCCCCCCCCCCCCCCCCCCCCCCCCAACCAAAAAAAAAAAAAAAACATCCCACCTTGCTAAACCTAGTCCACCAAACCCAACCCGATTGTTCCCATCATCGTGTTCGATCCACTCAAATCCCTTCGAATCCCATCAACCTGTAGCCCTTCCCCTGCCATCTAACCAATGGATCGGACGTTCGTCTGATTAATCTTCGATCCAGGTGGACATTTACCGAACTCGAGGTCGAGTTCTCTCCAAGCCAAGGAGAATGATGCAAGATAAACTTTTGGCCACGTGTAGGGCCCAAGGTAGTTAAGGACTTATTTCCAATTTTACTTGTAATTAGGATTAAATTTCATATTTTATTTCCTAAATTAGGTTATTATTTTGCTTTCCTAGTTTAATTAGTTTTCTTAGGGCATAAGTTTTCTTTTTCCTATTTATATGCATTGTAGAGAATGAAAGTTCAAGGAGTTGATTAAAAGAATTGGGTTTTGCCATTGAGTTGCGTCCTCGGTTATGGTCTCTGCAGAGACTTGTTGAAACGTCCGAGGACACGTGCTTCGGCACCATTATTATGCTTCGGCACTTCCATGCAAGCCCTAACCCTAGGGCCTGCACCAATCAACCAAGGCATGGCCTGTTGAAACAGGGGAACTTTGAATTATCTATGTTGTAGTTTTGATTTCAATGCAAATGATTGGATGATGATTTATTATTCTTTGCATGGAGAACTTCCCATATCCTTTATTGATTTATTTAAGGTGCAAATTTTTATTGCGTGCTTCTGGGACCTTTTTTTCCCTCCCTTTGGAATGGTGGCAGGTAAATTTTATTAGGAAAACAAGCAAGAGAATGACAAGCGTACAACACGACCAAAGAGGAAAAGAGAGTATATGAGCATTATCCCTCACCAAACAGCAAGAAAAACCAAACCCCAAGGCAACAAGGAAAGAGCTACAGACACTAAGAACCACTCCCAATCGCTTCAAAAGACCCTTCCTTCACCAACACATCCATTATCACATTTGTTGACCAGATAACATGCCAAAGTTCAACATTCAAAGAAAGAACCACTCACGCATGCGCACAGAGAACAACACTGTCCCAAAGCCCTAAGAAACCAAATTCGAAGAGTCACTTTCAACAATTAAGATTTCTTGGAATGAAGACACATACAACCCCAATGCCACTAAGATAAAGAACTTAACCTTCAAAATTACGGAGAACTTTCACCAATGCCTACGGTACCTAGTTTACCTCTAGCCGCTCCATAATTCCATCGACATTAAATTTCAAAGAGCCAAACAGAGGACACCATCTTTTCCGCTTTCTCTCCTTCAAAGGGCCACAAATCAAACACACCACTCCCGATTATAAATAATGCTTTCCAAGTTCTTTCTAGACACGACCCACTTGGCAATCCTTAAAGACGGTCAAGCTTGCAAACTCTTCTAAGGAGACCGCCTTAGAATTGAAAACTCTTATCATTTTTCTCCTTCCAAATGGATCGAAGAATGGAAACTGTAAATGTCACGCCCCTAAACCCGGATTTCATAAAACAACACGGAAGTCTGAATCTCAGGGCGGTGACATCTAGAATCGAAGTCCGTTGTGAGGACAGTTTAAAACTTTTTACACAATTTATAAACTACGCTTAATATTTAAGCGGAAGTAATGGTATCAATCAGCGGAAGCTAAGTATATAAAACCATCAATGGTGCCAATCCTCATACATCAAATGAATTAAACAAGTCCTATACTACATGTGCTTCAGTTTCAAAGTAAAAATGTTTTTATAACAATCCACTACCGAAATCCCAAAATCAACAGTTGTACAACTGCCAAAGAGACCATATGTCGCTCTCAAGCAGCCAAGATTTACTCAAGCTACGTCTGCGTCCGACTTCTCGGAGAACACCGCATTTTTTGGGAAATCGGAAGGAGATCCACTACCTACAGCAAGGGTAAAGAAAGTCAAGCCTAGAAGATCTTACAAGGAAAATATATGTAAGACATAGTATGAATGCATCAAAATAGAGTAAAGATGATAAGCATGATCATTAAAGCAACAATGGTAGAAGAGCTAGGCAATAGCGCATGAGTAGAATTACCATCATGAATCAATATAAATGGCAACCTATAATCAATCCATCCATCTAACAAAAGCCACATCCACATAGGCCAGCACCGTGGGAAATTATGACGTTGCCCTCCCGCACTCGATAGAGTTGCGACGGGGATGCACGGGATCATAGCCCGGCCAAAACAAAGTTGCATAGAAAAAGCCGGCCAAAGTTTGGTACTCAAAACGTCGAAATAGTAACCAGTGGCGTACGTCCACCTTAAAAACCCAATCTATAGATGGCAGAAAAATTAGTTCCTACCACAGGTGATCAGCCCATGGCTAAACTCTTTAGCTGAGTGGTGTTTTTGCTTGACTTAATGAATCACAAAGAGGTAGTGTCTGGCTTGGCTTCCCTTGCGTGAGCAAGGTCACAATCCAAACAAAGGTCCATCCGTCAAACCATCACCATCATCCACACCGTGAGATCAAAACCATCAAAGTGTCTAATCCATCACAAACAATCCATCCATCAAGTCCCAAAGGTCAATATCAAGGGTATCCCATTGAATAGCTTGCCTAGCCTCAGGCACGTGTGATCCATCCTTCATCAACACATACAAGGTCACCTCTAGGTAAACCCTAGGTCATGGTCTCATCATAATCATTATTCATTGGTATCCAATCACATACAACCATGAGATAAGAGGTCAAATAAAATACGGAATGATAAACAAGATCAATTCATCAATATCAATCAAATGACGGATATAAGTAGCCAACGTAGGTCAATGGTTGTTCTTCAGGTATAAGTGCTAGGTTACTCAACACAATGGTCAGCTGAGGCATCGGATGTCATTTAATTAAGCCTTGGTGCCCTGATGGTCAGAGCATCCAAAGATCCCCGATCACACTATTCCCTTGACTTCATCTCCCATGCCCTACTAGACCAACCGATGAGCGAATGCTAAGCTCAACCATCCGCACATAATAAGTCCTCTAAATATAGGCTATTAGATAGGTTAAACCAGGTCCAAGGGTCAAAAGACACAAATAATGCATTATGGGAAACCCAGGTTTACGGTCCTGTTACAGCTAGCCGTGAGGGTTGCTTTACGGTTAGCCGTGAGGTAACCGCAGAACAAAACATTGAAAATTCACTATTCTGGAAAGGTGACCGCCGTGAAGAAGCAGGTTGTACTACGGTTAGCCTTATGGCTCGTCTTGGGTGAACTATGGCCAACTGTGAGTAGTATAAAATCCTGATTTTACAAGTTTTTGGAAAAGCAACCGTGGGACATTCACGGTGACCTTTCTGGGATCTTATGGCTAGGCGTAATTGATCCACGGCTAGCCATAGCTTCTTAGAAACTACAGCTGAATGTCGAATTCTCCAACCAAACCACTTGAATTCCATTGCCTTTCCATCCAAACATCAAAGATACATTGTTCCCACCATGACCCATTATCAAATACCCTAAATCTAAGGCCATCCATCAATTAAGGGTTCCATAAGCATGCCAAGGGTCTCAAATCATCAAAAGAGCTTAGAAAAGATGGAAATCTAGATGAAAGCATCAGATCAAGCATAATTTAATGCAAGAATCATAGAAAATACACATGCATGCCGTGTAATTCATATATTGTACTTGCCTTGGTATCCAACAAAGGAATTCTCCAAAACCCAAGATCTCTAGCTAAGAACCTTTATTTGTCCCAAGGACCCTACCACCAACTTAACTACAACCAAGGGCCCTACCTCCTCCACTTTCCCAAAATCTCAAATAACCCCCAAAACTCTACAGCTAAGCCCAAAACCTACTAAAATACTCAAAAATGGGCATCTAACCCAACTAAACACCCACAAAATCACACAAGCACACATAATCAACATAAATTAAGCTAAAAAAAGGCTGGGACCTTACTGGAAGGAGTCTCCAAAGAATCCTCTTGCAACCAAGAGGACGACTTGACCTCCTAGAAGCAACCAAATCACAAAGCGTACAAAAAGCCTCCACTTGGTGTTTGCTTCAAGGGCATCCCAAAGGGACAGCTCTAGCCAGGCACACGTTGTTCGCTTCAAGGACATCTTAAAGGATTATATCTAGCCAACAAAAAGCTCCACATGTTGTTTGCATTAGGGACATCCCAATGCTGTTCTCTCTTAGTATATTTGGATTTTTTATTGGTTAATGTGAGTTCTTTTAGCCTACCTATGATTTAGGTCGGTATGATAGCCCTTGTATTAGAGGGAAACCATAGTGTTTTGGTGGTGGTGGCTTTATGCATAACCAAATAAGGAAATTTGTGGCCATCATCTATGGACTACAAGATAGAAAATATATCCATTTTTATCCTTGTTGGTTCTCTCTTTACTGCAATGGTGTGACAATTTTCCGAAGGCTGGCATTTTCAAGTGGATGACCAGCTGTTTCTGCTGTAGAAGGAAACAGATTCCAATCAACATTTGTATCTTGTTTTGATTTCAAATGCTCCAATTGGTGTCTTTGTTAATTATGCACTGCTTTATACAGCACTATCTAATAACATGAAGATATGTTCTGAAACACTTAACGGAGAATCAGTAAATCAGTATTCCAGTAATTAAGCACACAAGTTGAGGTTTGATCATGTTGTTATTAATGTAAATTTGATTTCATTTGCAGCTTTATGTGCACGACGAGAAATTTAACCAGCCAATATTCCACTGTAACAACATATCAGGTCTTGTGGAACCTGTGAGTATACTGTAGAGGCAATACCAGTTTAGAAATGTTTATTAGGTTTTAATAATATTGGACTTAAATCTCAATTTGACATGGCCATTCCAGGTAGTTCCGGAAGACCAGCACAGGGCTCTCTATTCCACTCACTCTTTCAAGATCTTATTCAAGGAAGGTGGCTGTGGAACCTTTGTCCCTCTCTTTTTCAATCTGCTTTCTTCTGTGAGACAGTATAATCAGCACTTGGCTCAGTCTTCACCCAACTCTGGACCACGTATGGATCCTTTACAAGCAGCTCAAACTCCAGTGGATGAAATGATGCGACATGCGTAAGTTCAGCATATGCATGCATTGACCTGACCCTTTCTTCTTTGTACAGTGGACTTTGATAACACCTTTGATGACCTGAAACAATTCATTGTATGCAGGTATGTTGATCCCAATGATCCAACAAGAATTTTCTTGCAGCAACCAACGCCAGAATCTCAACTGAG
This sequence comes from Litsea cubeba, assembly GCA_012931725.1. Lineage (NCBI taxonomy): Eukaryota > Viridiplantae > Streptophyta > Magnoliopsida > Laurales > Lauraceae > Litsea > Litsea cubeba. Next base: position 55,611,808 of record CM022944.1, read on the forward strand.
ACGACGTGCATATCACTCTCAACCTGCAGAGCACTCAATATAATCTCAGTAATCACGCCTCGTATAGTATTATGTTTGGTTCTTTTATGTGGGATTTAAATAAAGTTTGACATGTTTGATCATATGAGAGCAGTTGTTGATATACCTAACATTGACATATAATGCATTCAATTGCACTTGTTTATGTACGTTGTACCATTGAAGTCATGGGCATCTTTTGCAGTTTGCTACACAAGGCTCATGGGGTGTCTTCCTGGAGGGTTTTCATTGGATGTTAATGTTCTGGGCCTAGCCAAGTAATTTGTATTTGGACTTGTAGAGGGCCCGCTCCGTTCTGGCCATGTTACCCACACAAATTTGGCCCCATTAATAGAAGGCCTAAATTGGATGCCGTCAGTTCTGGGTATGGCCTTCTTAGCATTGCCAATGCGTGCGAACCCAAGTGACTTGGTGGTGCTCGTGAAGTAGGCTTATATAACAGAACAAAATTCTATTAACATTGTGGTGTCTTGTTATGTTAGTGTTGATTCACGGCGCTTGCACCAAGAGATTAAATCATTGATTCAGGTGAGATTGAGATCTTTACTTTCGGTTTCTCTTATTCTTGTGAATTACTTGTATATCAAAGGTTATTATATCAATTTAGACATGCCCATACACTCATGGTTGTGGTGGTGTTGGCACCTTAGTTTCACACACTTGCCCAGGGTTAGATCCCTGGATAGTGGAGTTTCACACACTTGCCCAGGGTTAGATCCCTGGATAGTGGGTGCTAATATTAAGGTTTTACTCATGAACCAGTAACCCAACCTAGCCAAATAGGGGGGAACAATAAAAAACTAAGACATTGGATTGCACTTAAGTGTCGAAAAATCTTTTAATTGAAAGATTTTTAATTAAAATAAAGCTAGTCTACACGATGTCCTCTCAACATCCCTGTGTACATAAGTACATTGTTCATTGTATGCGCACCAGAAGTGTTTTGGGAAAAGTAGTTTGGAGTTTACTTTTCCAGGGTTTGGGTTCTCTCTTTTAACTGGTCTAGAGTGAGGGCATATTTGGCAGTTACGTATCAAAGGGGAAAAAACAAGAATGAAGAATCTGTTTTAAGCTCTATGGTTGATAGAATTGAATTATCATGTACCGATCGCGACTAAAAGATAAGGTACTTCTATGCCATATGCATCGGAAATGCTAGATCACCTTCACAGAGAGGGAAAAAAAAATCATGTACAAGTAGCCAAGGGACAATGCGATATCAGACATAAGGTAAGAACCTTGGAAAAATGGTTTTCACATCTTGTCTTTTAAATGATGTATACAATAATGATTAAATCAGAAGAAAATCTTAGATAAAATATCTAAAAACATCTTGTCTTTTAAATGATGTATACAACAAGGATTAAATCAGAAGAAAATCTTAGATAAAATATCTAAAATGGCTCATCTGCTCATTATAAAATGATGGTGAAGAACAAGCCAGAAAAACAAAGAAGTATTGCACCAAATTCCAACACTCTTTCTTGTGCAATATTGCAAGAAGGAATGCTTAAACACATGTCGTCTGTTTACGGAGCACATCCAATATTACACATATGGGCGGATTTGTCGTCAATTACATTTGTCCTGATTAGTAAGACCACCGTTTAAGTAGTTTTTTTTTTTTTTTCTTTTGTCCACATCCTACCCATTTTTTTTTTCTTTTGTCCACATCCTACCCATTATTGCAAATTCTAAGTGCTCCTCTACATTTAGAATCCGTATAGTAAAAGTAGTACAGAGAAATTTGTTATATAATAAAAGTTATATTAGCGAATTTATCGAAAAAGAGAGAGTCCATTGCTTAGGAATTCATATCTGTATCAGCTTTTTTAATTTATTTTTCAAAAAAGCGGCAAAGGTCTTGAACCTCATTCAACTAGATAGATATAAATTTATTAAAGAAGTCACCTATCATGCCACATGCAGGCTCCAATTATAGTGTTCCCAATTGCCAAGAATTTTGATAAGATCCATTTCTTTCTTACTTGGCAAGTTCAGTTCCATTTTCTTTTTGTCTGATATGGAGTATTAGGAGTGATGGGATCCCAGAGAGACTCAAGAATCTAGGAAAATAGAAGATAGATCAAAACCTTGATCAGGTTTTCTGGTGAAACAATCGGGGGGGGGGGGGGGGGGGGGGGGGTGGTTCACTGTTAAGACCTTGACTTATTTGGTTGACTGACTCTGGCTGAGGATAAGTTCTTTCCATGTAATTTCAGTGGAGGGGCACTATTAAGACCTTGACTTATTTGGTGTTAAGCCCTTGACTCATTTGGTTGACTGACTCTGGCTGAGGATAAGTTCTTTCCATGTAATTTCAGTTTCACATTAGCCTAAAGTAATTCATTCGTTGGAAGAATTGACCACCCACGAAGCCCAGCAAGTTGGGGCTGACACAGTGACCAAAGTAAAAGCAGCTTGCCCGCCAGCTACACTACATGGACTGCGCTATGAGTCATACAGAGTAATGTAGTCCGGTCAAGCTACGGCTGCTACGCCCAGGGACTACGTCATAAAGAGCAATGTAGTCCCGGCCAGCTACCCACATGGACTGCACAGTCATCATCAGTCCTAAAAAGGACGTAGTCCTGGCTAGCTAGGCCACATGGACTGCACTGGTAGACCTAGAAAGAGCAACATCCCGGCCAGCCACAAGAAGTGCTCGTAATCAGGTTAGTAATTTTTTATATTGGCTAATTCATGTCGGACAAAATTCTAGGGTTCTTTGAGTTGTATTTTTTTTTATTTAGAAAAGGACTCCGATGATAGAAGATGAGAATGACTCTAAGAAGAAAGTCTGAAAGCATTAGAAGAAGAAAGCTGGAAGAAAAGAGTGCTGTTTTTCCGCATCATCCAGCATGGAGTCCGCTCGAGCGCCCATATCTTCGCTCGAGCGATTGTGAGACAGAGCCTCAATCGCTCGAGCGGATGAAGGGTTCGCTCGAGCGAACAGTGTGCAAAATTCCGGAAAACTTTTTTTCTGATAAGAAACCGTTTCCTTTTGAGATCCTGTTTCCCAGGTTGAGTCCTACTTGTGCACTAAGTCATAGGCACGAATTTGGGGCTATATATAGGGTGTTACTCTCAACCCTAAGGCACCACTCTCACTAATCTGAATCAGAGATATCTTAGAGAGAGATTTTTCTCTAGAGTCATTGATAAATTGTTCTGAAGGGCCGTTGTAGAAAGTTTTGCTGCTTATACTCTCTTGTAGAAGATTGATCATCTTGGTGGACAAGGTCCGAGAAGATCAAGTAAGGAGAACGGTGCACGGTGGAAGTCGTGTTAGTAGATTCTGTGCAAGAACAACTACGGTCCTTAGGTCGAGGTACAGACTGAGGTAAAGGAGCCTGCGAGTATATCTTGTAAATTGTTCGTGAACCCTTGATTTCTGGTTCGTGCTTTTTCTCCCTGGATAGGGTTTCCACGCTAAATATTGTGTCTACCTTCTTGTGGTGATTGCTTGATAGATAGCTAGTTCTAGATTGTCTGATTGGTTATTTCCGCTGTGCATTGATTGGTTAAATTAGAACTAGTGATCCATTCTGGTAGCCCCCAAAAAACTTCAATTGGTATCAGAGCGGGTTGCACTACTTTATTGTGTTGATCCATATTTGCTAGAATGGATAATCACCATGAAGGAACTTCAACCAATAAGCTTTCTCTGCTGGACGGTAATAATTATGCTTATTGGAAAGCCATGATGGTTGCCTTCTTGAAAGCCATAGATCTGAAAGTTTGAGAATCTGTTGTGAATGGCTATTCCTTGCTCACTACTACTGCTGATGGGGTAACTGATACCAAACCTGAAGATAAGTGGACTAAGGAAGAAGAGTTGGCTGCCACTTGTAACTCTAGGGCTTTGAATGCTATTTATAATGGAGTTAATATGTTTGAGTTTCGTAGAATTTCTATATGCACTACTGCGAAAGAAGCTTGGGATATTCTGCAAACTGTGCATGAAGGGACGCACTGTCAAACAGTCGAAACTTCATAAATTGTATACAACATTCAAAACCATAAAGATGAAAGATGATGAAACTTTTGATGATTTCAATTCGAAGCTGAATGCAATTGTGAATAATACCTTTACTCTAGGAGAGCCAATACCTGAAAATAGAATTGTAAAAAAGATTTTGCGGTCTCTTCCTGAAAGGTTTGATGCAAAGGTTGTGGCTATTGAGGAGAATAAAAATTTAAATATTCTCAAAGTTGAAGAATTAGTTGGCAACCTTCAAACTTTTGATGCAAACCTAAGGACTAATGAAAAATCAAATCCTATGGTATTGCTTTAAGAGCCTCCAAAGAATCATTCAAAAAAATTACTAGTGATTCTGATTCTGATTCTGAGGAGATTGATCCCCAAGTTGATATTCAATTTATGAAGCAATTTCAGGCTTTTATGAAGGAGAAGAAAAGTAATTTGAGAATCCCTAAAAATTTTGTAAAGAATAAATCTTCTAAAGGGATTCAATGTTTTGAGTGTCATGGTTATGGATACATTGCTAGTGACTGTGCTAACAAAAAGCCAAAAAAGAAGGCTTTCAATTTGACTTGGGATGCTGATTCTTCTAAGGAAATGATAAAAAATCTGAGTTTGAGAAGCTTGAAGCTAGCAAAGAAAAATTCTTGGCAACTTCAATTTCTGCTACTCCACTGGTGTCTGATAATGAGACTGATCACGATATTAGTGAGTCAGAGACAGAACATGATTGGCAAGCTGAATATCATACATTGCTTTCAAAGTTCATGAAAATGCTGAAGATGAATGAAGAAGTGGCTACAAGATGGAAAGAATCTGAAGAGCAGTATACTTTATTAAAAGTTGAATTGTCAGAAGCTCTTACAAATGTTAGTCACTTAGAGGCAAAAAATAACATATTGGCAGATAAATTGACTGCTGAAGCATAGAAGTGTGATTTGATTAATCACGAACCTTGAAAGTTGAAAATATTGACTTGCAAGGAAGACTCAAGATAGTTATTTCTGAGTTGGAGATTAGCAAGGCCTTGCTAAACAAGATGTATACAGGGTCCAAATTGCTTGATGACATCCTGTGCAGTCAAAAGATAAAGACAAATATGCATGGCATTGGCTACACCGACGGGGCATCTACATCTAAAGCCAAAGGTACTAATTGTTTTGTTCAAAATTCAGTTATTTCTAATCCTGCTACTCATGTTTCAATTACAGCTGCCAAAAAGAAACATGTGTCACGTTCTGAAAGAACTCCCACTTGTCATCATTGTGGAATTATAGGACACATTAGACCACATTGCAATAAGCTACGAAAATCACTAAATCAAATGCAATGGAAAACACAGAAGACTGAGCTGAAAAAGAATACCAAAACTGTTTGGGTTAAGAAAGAAGATCTGTCTTCCATATTGGTACACACTTTGCTGAAGTATTTAAATTTGCAAGGGTGTGTGCCGAAGCTTCATCACCCCTGATCTACAAAATCAAACCCCCACCACCGTGCTGATGTGAAGATCTTACTGAGGGGGAGCTGCAAAATCCAAATGGACAGAAGTTGCTTGAAGATAATTGTTTGTCAATTATGGCTAAAAAGGGGGAGAGAATAATGAAGCTAGGGGGAGGAAACAAGAGCAAAGATCTACTGATGCTGATTTCTTTTGGTTGAAAAGTCAATGTATTTTGGGTTTTACTTATGGGTAGATCATTTGTAGGAGTTTTGTCCATGAATTGCCAAAGGGAGAGATTGTTAGTATTTTTTTTTTTGTATTGGCTAATTCATGTTGGACAAAATTATAGGGGTCTTTGAGTTGTATTTTTTATTTAGAAAAGGACTCCGAAGATAGAAGATGGGAATGACTCAAAGAAGAAAGTCTGAAAGCATTAGAAGAAGAAAGCTGAAAGAAAAAAGTGTTGTTTTTCCGCATCATCCATCATGGAGTCCGCTTGAGCGCCCATATCTTTGCTCGAGCGATCATGAGATAGAGCCTCATTCGCTCGAGCGGATGAAGGGTTCGCTCGAGTGAATAGTGCGCAGAATTTCGGAAAACTCTTTTTTTTTTCTGATACGAAACTGTTTCCTTTTGAGACTCTGTTTCTCAAGTTGAGTCCTACTTGTGCACTAAGTCATAGGCACAAATTTGGGGCTATATATAGGGTGTTACTCTCAACCCTAAGACACCACTCTCACTAATCTGAATCAGAGATACCTTAGAGAGAGATTTTTCTCTAGAGCTATTGAGAGATTGTTCTGAAGGCCCGCTTTAGAAGGTTTTGTTGATTCTACTCTCTTATAGAAGATTGATCATCTTGGTGGACAAGGTGCGAGGAGATCAAGTAAGGAGAACGGTGCACGGTGAAAGTCGTGTTAGTGGATTCTGTGAAAGAACAACTACGGTCCTTAGGTCGAGGTACAGACTGAGGTAAAGGAGCCTGCGAGTATATCTTGTAAACTGTTCGTGAACCCTTGATTTCTAGTTCATGGTTTTTCTCCCTGGATAAGGTTTCCACGTTAAATATTGTGTATGCATTCTTGTGGTGATTGCTTGGTAGATAGCTAGTTCTAGATTGTCTGATTGATTATTTCCGTTGTGCATTGATTGGTTAAATTAGAACTAGTGATCCATTCCGGTAGCCCCCAAAAACCTTCAGAGCAACGTAGTCAATACTTGTTGCATTCGAGTCTGGATCATGTGGGAAATGATCGTGGGTTGGATCAATCACATTTTGCCACGTTGGAATTGAGTTCAATTGAATGTATACTGATTTTAGATAATAAAAACTTGTTAGCTGTGGGTTAAGTGAGGTTGGGATGAATCATTAAAGCATCTCCAATAGACATGTCAAATTTGGAGATGCCAAATTCAATTTAATTATTTATGTGGCAATTTAGCATTTTGAAATTTGACATCTCCAAAAGTGAAAAATCCACCCTATATGCCAAATTTATTATTTTTTTGGATTTTACCTCTTTTAATATATTAAATAGATTGAACACAACCCATCTCCAATGGTCCATTTTAAAATACCATTTTAAAATAATCCAAAATAGTATTTGACATCTCCCTTTTCCATATGCCAAATTAGGCATTTTACTCCAAAATGTCGAATTCCATATCATTTTTGGCCTGACTGTTCGAGTGGTACTCTATGCCAAATATCCAAGGTGGCATGTCTACTTTAGATTTGAAGGAGCTGTTGAGATGCTTTTAGTCGAGTCGGCTTTTAGTAACCTCTACAATTGGAAATTGTTAATCGAGTTGGCTTTTAGTGAAAAAAAACATGACATTGGGGCCTTTTGCAGGTTTTCGAATGATATAGGAGGCTTTTTGTAAAATCTTCAATTATTATAAATTATAGGGATATGATTTGATTTTGAAATTTGAATTCGTTTTCGAAATTGATTGTAAAATTGGAGCTGAGTTTCGATTTCAATTTTGATTGGAGAGAAATTTTAAGTTTGCTTGAAATTTATATGGAGAGTACTTTTGTTAACATTCTTCATGAGAATTTAAAATTTTAATATATCTATTATATTTAGGAGATTAAAGAGTCCAGACTAAAGTACCCTTTTCAAATCCAACTCTAATTGAATTCAAATCGTGTTAAAACGTTTTCAAACTCAATTCATGAATCAGTCTGTTGTATTGAAGGGGAATGTCATATGTGATTAATTGAGATTGTACTTGTGGGCCCATTGTATGATGATCACGGGTCATAGCTCATAGGTCATCTATGTGAACCCACCCATCCAGTTTTGACAAGTGTCAACTTGTTATTTGTCCCACAAACCCACATACAATTTGTCCCACATATAAAATTCATTGAAATTTTATATGTGGGACAAATTGGTCTAACTAACCAAAGTTAAAATTGGTCTAACTAGTTTTTGACAAGTGTCAACTTGTTATTTGTCCATCACACCCACATACAATTTGTCCCACATATAAAATTTATTGTATATTATATATGTGTGTATATAGCCTACCCACAAAATGACATGAACGTTTGATGCCAAATATAGAAGAACCATTATCTATTGATGGCCTTCATATTGGTGGCCCACGTGTTTGAAGCTTCGCATTATAAAAACAGGTCCCCATAAACATGGGCAATACATGCTGTAACATGGTCTGCATCAACATGTCTATCATTAATAATAGTTGTATTACCACATACATCAGAAAAAAATTTGTGGGCCTTAAGAAGATAGATTGGTGCATGCATCAAAAAGTGGGCCATCATGGCCAAGGGCAACATATGTTGAATCAACACGTTAGTTATTAATAGATAACGGTGCATTTGTACCAAAGAGAGATTTTGGGGACGAAGAGACGATCGCCGGCAATATTTATGAAACGGGGATAATACATAATTTTTGAAAATTGATAAGGATTATGAGGTCTTGAAACTTAAATTTCCAAATGGATAGAGTTTCCTGTTTATCGTCTCTGCATTTTCTCTTTTCCATAATTCTCTTCTTTCGGCTTTTTCTTAACTTTATGTTTATTTTCTTTTTTCAAGTTTCATATTAGTTTCTTGATGATTGTATTCCAAGTGTCTCCTTTTAACCTTTTAGATAAATTAAAGGATAATGAAATATATGGTGATCTTGGTATCCTCTGCCAATTGGAATCAATATTATTGTTAAATGAAGCATGAGCAGAGTGGACTGACTGAGGTTTTTCTCAAGTTGATTTAACAGTTTCTTTGCTGATTTTTTTTTTTGTTATTTTTTAATCTTTTGGTTACTTCTTCTCATTGCTTCTGTTTTTCTTCTATTGTCTCCTTCTAAGATCTATCAAGTCTGAGATGATTTGTTCTACCATGAATCCTTTGATATGGCCCCATTGGCCCCTTATTACTGATAGATATAGATTATAGGTCATATTCAAAACTTCTGACAAGTTGAGCTACAACCCAAGAGTGTATTCTAATTTAAGCAAACAAGACATGCTTTATGACTTTTAGGACATGTTTATGTAATTGCCACGTCAGCAAATTTCATAAAAATAGAAACTTTGAAAAATGATTTTCATAGAACTTAGAAATTCATGTTTGGTGGAAAAAAAAATTTCTCGTTAAATTGGTGCTAATGTTGTTTGATGCGGCTGTGGATTCCTTACAAAAAATGAAAATTTCTTATTAGATGAAATAATGTTTTGAAGAAAAATAACATGACATGTATGTTTTTTTATTCAACATCAAATTATAATTTATTTAAAGAAATAAAAAATGAAAGAGTTGTGGGGTTTTGGGTTGAAATGGATAAGAGTGAGAAAAAGTGTGAGAAGTTTTCCGAGGAAATCCATTTCCCATACCGCCACATAGGAAACCCATTTCCACCGTTATCAAAGAAAGTGCTGACGAGGCAAGAAAGAGTTTTCATGGAATTATTCCGCACCAAACGCCTAAAAAATAAGTTTTCCGTGGAAAATTATCCACTTTTCTGCAGAAAAATATTACAAAAACATGCCTACTCATTGTACTACTACTTATCCAGATTAGTGGTTGTGGCATCCCTCAAGTAAGAAAGAGCCAGGGATCAATTCATGGACATGTCGATTAGATCCCACTCATTGTACTACTGATCCAAAGTAGCCAAAAGAAAGATAAAACTATATCTACTACATACATTTGATCTGACTCCATTCATTCAAACCTTATCCCAGTCAGGTTCTTTCCACCCAACTCCAATCTAGATTGTTCGTGGTCCTAAATGGGTCCAACAGTGAGCCCTGCACCTTATCATATTGGGGGCACCAGCTAAAGTATATCCGGACCATTATGGGATCCAGCCCCATCATTTCTTTAATAATAATATTAGATTAATCACTAGATCCTAGATATTATATATATTACGGGTAAATTAGGCAAAAGTCCCTTAACACGGTCTTCTAAGGCATCAACTTTTTCTCTAATGTCTCTAGTCCAGACAGATGGAGATATTTTGGTGAGAGGTCCCTAATATGCCACATCATATATTTTTATGACTAATTTGTCCGTTTCAACAGTTTCAGCATAACACCTTCCATCTTCTCCTTTGTTGTTCTGGAAATCCCCTTCCGTTTTCTTCTCTAAAAATGAGGGATTTCACCAGAGAGCTCTCCAAATCGAGGGATGTAGTTTTTATGAGACAACATTTTCATTCAAGGATGCTGCTCTTGATCATTCTCATGATTTTTCTTTAAATCCAGTACTTCCATTGGCCCTTCCAGACATCCATTTTTCATCCACCTCAGGTCCGGAATCAGCCACTCTGCTCCAAACAGAATTATTAACTATTCCTACTCACTCACATTCTTTGGACATGTCCCATCCACCTACATCAAAACCTGGTCCCATTCCACCTGTAACCCAACATCCATCACCACCGCTTGCTATTAATGATCCAATACATTGGCCCGTGATTCCAACACCTGCACCCAATACTTCTACACCTAATCTATCAATTTCAACACATGACCTTCCTGTTGCCATCGATCCATCACATGGCCTGACAAAAATAAATTTGCAAAATTCTGATAAAGATAAATTTGTAAAATTCAGATAATTTATCTGAGTTTTCGAAAAATTTGCCCAAAACTCAGATAAATTTATCTGAGTTTTGGCAAATTTATCTGAGTTTCTGGCAAAACTCAGACAAATTTAACTGAGTTTTGACAACTTTTCTGAGTTTCGAACAAATAGCTATGTGATGTTGTGCCATCCTACGACCCACATTCACCAAATTCAATCCCTAAATTATAAGTAATTCAAAACGGATTGACAAAAATCTCAGAACTTGTGCCCAACTTGTGAGGTATTTTTCTATGATATAACGACGGAATCTTGACTTGGTCTCTTCATGAAAGTTGTAGCCCTAGATGTGTAGATAATTCTACGGTTTTGAATCGCCCTATTTGGACTTCGGAAACTCAAGTTATGGCCCATTGAAGTTTACTGGTAAAGACAGGAATCTCGGATCAGTTTTTCAGGCCTTACTTTGAAGCAACGCTTGGAGGCCCAAACGAACTCGGATTTTTGCGAACCAGACCTTTCTGAAAAGCTTAAGACGTCCTCTAAAAACTTCATGAAGATCACTTTGTCGTTTTGAGATTCTAACGCCATCCAAACCTCAATGGAAGGAGAGAAGTTCATTTGAATTATTGCTGAGCTTTGCCAAAACTCAGATAAATTGTCTGAGTTCTGCTTTTGCTGACGTGTACAAGGGCATTTTTGTCTTTTTCAGTGAGTTACTTTTACAAAAGGACTGTCGTCAGTACGATAAAATGTTGTGGACCGTTTGCAATAAAAATCACAGTTGAGGGACCTCCGCCCAAATAACCCATATATTAAAGTAATAGGGAGGGAATAAGTATATAAACAGGGCGCCACGTCAGCACCCATATTTTTTTCTTTCAGAAAAATACTTATAAAAACACATAGAGCTTTGAGTTTAATGTGGGCCACCACACCTCTCAAAATCTCCTCCTCAAATCTCTCCATTTCAAGTAAAATCTCCTAAAATTCCTCCATTTTATTCTAGAGAGTCTCCATGTATTTTAGTTGAATGAGCAACGCAAACTTATATAACATGTGCATTTACAACATGGAATCTATGTGGCATCCAATATAATGAAAGATTATTAACACAAACCAGTAAACCACCTACCTATTAACAATACATATTTCACGAGTTTTGGCATATTACATTAAAATTCTAAAATTAATATAAAATTAAATTTAAAATACTTTCTAATGAAACATACATTATAATATTCATATAAGTTCTTAAAAATTACATAAAATCAAATAGTGAGAATTTATAAACTCAAGTTTGATTTATAAATTAAATAAAAAATAATTTATTTATTTATTTTCTATTTAATGCAGTGTTTTTTTAGGCCTTCCTCCACTGAATTCATATTGTTGGATAAATTCCTGTTCTATGAGCGGGCATCTATACTTTCTTATCATGCTCAGTCATCAGAGTGATATTGATAGCTGGAATTAAGAGATACCTTATATCAAGGACATAATAAAGCATTTATTCAATGGCATGAACTAAGCACAGTGGGCCCCATAAATAAAAATAAAATTTTTTGTTGATAGTTTATATTGGTCGTAATCGTTACTGAGTCTGACCGAGTTCTGATGAAGTAAAGCCGAGTCAGCCATGTTTTAACCATTCCGCCAAAACCAATTAGAAGGCACAGTTTTGCACTACATGTTTTATTTTATGACCTCTTCGACTCTACTCCATATAGAGAAACGAGAGAATATAAATATAACTAACAACAGGTGCCAGGGCTTAGAATAAAAAAATTAATAGATCTAGTAATTTCTTTAAAATATTAATAAATAAATATATTATTTAGAAAAAAATATTTATAATTAGCACTGAAATATTATTTATTTTAATAAATCTATAAAAAGAATATAAAGACAACAAAGTCAATAATAATAATTGATATATATATAGAGAGAGAGAGGAAGTTCATCCAAAAGAAAAACATGAAAAATGAAAGATTAGAGAAAAAGAGAGAAGAACTTTTTTACGGAATTGGATATCTTTTCATCTTTCATAAAAATTATAGGACTTTTATCCAAATACCATGAAACCATTCCTATCATAATAAACATGTTAACTATAAAAAATATAAAGACAACAAAGTCAATAAAAATAATTGATATAGTGAGAGAGAGAGAGAGAGAGAGAGAGAGAGAGAGAGAGAGAGAGAGAGTTCATCAGAAGGAAAAACATCTGTCTACAGATAGGAACTCAACCAATATTCATCCCCACAAGAGTTTCTATAATTCACAGGTTACCAAACGAGTGGTCTTGAAAATTGAGTTTACGAAGCCCCACACATAGCCTAACATCAAATTTCTGTTAGTTTTATGGACTCAATCCAGTTAATAAATTGATTAATTTTTTTATTTATCAGTATATTCATGCTTTCCTTTCATGAGATGAATGGTGATTTATTATATACTTGCACATAACCAATACGAATGACATGATGGTTCGTGAGATGAACCGGAGTCCATAAGTATATTAGATGTAACACATGTGTATGGATGAGATCCACATACGGGAGACATGTGTGGCAAATCTTATACTTAAATTTCTTCACAACCAGTGATGAGACTGGACATCTCATACTGACAAGGTTGCAGCACTTTGATCACTATGAGATAGTGTGATTTGTCTCGATCATCAGAATGGAAGATTCTGGATCATAGTGCTGGTACATTGGATGTATTGAAGGACCATGAGAAGCACCTTGTAAACACTGTCTTTACTTTAAGGTTTGCTCTCATAATTCCCTAGCAATAGGCTCTCAATCCTGAGACATTAATGAACTCAAGTTTCTATCTATTCATTTGCTTTGAGTCACCAATGAGTGAGGCCAACTGTAGGTCAACACCTCGGTGATTTGGGTACATGGTAGTAGAGTTGTGGGAACATTCAATGGTCAAGATGGAATCTATCTCTAATATCCCCTTGTGCCAATTAATGGATTTATCATTGGTAAGTGCGCACCCATTCCGATTAAGAGTTAATTGGAAAGGTACCATTGATCATTATAATTAATTGGGCCTCAAGGATAATAAGATGTGGATCTATTTTGGAAGACAGGTCCAATTGATCCATGAATATTGATAGAGGGGCCTACTTATGGTAATGTGGAAGTTTAGAGTCTTCTATGTAATATTCCTAAGACTGGAGTTCGATTGCATTTATATAGTGGAGTTATTTACAATTAACTGTGGGCCCGGATTACACATGAGATGTGGGGTCACGTGTCCTAGTTGGAGCCAGCTTTCAAAGGAATCCCTAGTGGTCCCCACGCTAGCCCAATTATTAGAAAGTATTTAATTCTAGTTGAACTCAAAAATGAAAGTTACTATTTCTATTTGAAGTGAGACTTCTAATAGTGGTAATAGTAGACTTACTAATTTTAGTAGAAGTGATACTTCTATTTTAATTAGAAATGAATTAGAAAGTTACTAATCATATTTGAAGTGAGACTTCTAATTATGATATGGTAAGTTACTAATTAATTAATGGAAGTAAGACTTCTATTTTAATTAAGAAGAGATAGTTACTAATTATTTGGAAGTAAGACTTCTAATAGAAATTAGTAAGTAGGGCTTGCAAAAGCTATAAATAGAGGAGAACCAAGAGTGTTGCATGCCTATGCTCATTCCCACATTGGGATTCACGCCCAAGGCAACTCAAGTCCAAGGGGTTGGACTCCACTCCTCCTTTGTGCAAGAGTTGCACATGGTCTTTCTCCTTTCCCTCTTCTATTTCTCTTCTAGTTCCTCCTTTGAGTTCCTAGTAGTTTTCTCTTGGAGATCCCACCATCTTCTTGAGAAAAGGAGAATCTGATACGGGTCATAGCGTGGAAGATCAAGAGGTCTTGGAGATCCCTATTTGATTAGTGAAAGCGTTTCATCATCAAAGAAAGACGCAACTTCTCCATTAGAGCACAACCGAGCTCCAAAGGTATAATCCACTTCCTTGCATGTTGTAGATTATTATGGATGCTTATTAGTTGCTATTTCTATCTTCTAGATAGATTGTATTTACTGATCATGATGGCTGATATTGAGGGTTTACTTCCTGGATTGGGTTTTATAGTCTTCTGGATAGTTGATCCCTGCATCAAATGGGTCATAAGTTTTTGAAGCCTATCCTAGAGGCTCACCCTATTTCTAACAATTTCAACACTGGGAACCTTTTGCTTTTTTATCTCAATGTTTGTGACTGCAAAACCTGATTAAGCAGATACCAACCGTTGATCTGACATTGATGAATATTCCAATTTAGAATACATTACCATGAACTAAACCCAAAAGTTAGAAGAAATTAAAATTACACGAATCTATAGATGCAATAATAGGTTAGCGTGCCATGTAAAGACATGTATTTGTAACTGAACCTGAATTGGAGTGAGCTGCTTGGAGTGGGACCTGATTCATGGCCATGAGAACAGTCATGTTTTGGAAGATCTGGCATTTCTTCCTCAAGATTAAGAACACGCATGGCTTGCCTGATGGAAGGTCTTAGATTAGTGTAAGGCCCCTGGCCTTAATTCCCATCTCATCCTACCTGAAAGTCCGAGATCCTAACCCTAGAGGGGGGGTGAATAGGGTGATCTACACTTAATGACTAATTAAGACCAATTTTAATTTCTTTACAATTAACTAGTCACATGTGATGATTAACATACAAAAATGCGGAAGCTTAAACAAAACAATCACCACTACACAAAGATTTATAGTGGTTCGGCCTTAATGCCTACATCCACTACCGGCTTGTGTATCCAACACCCCACCGGATTTCCACTATTATGCTTTTCAAAAAGGCTAAGCAATAACCTCTACAATATACTTTCCAAGGATAAGCAATGACCTTACAATGTTGTTTTTCTAGGCTAAACAACAACCTATAAACAATGCTTTTATATGGCTAAGCAATAACCTTACAAGCAAATGATTTCTCTCAAAGAAAGTGTCTTGACAAAACACTCTAAGAGATTACAATTTAAGCTTAAATAAATTGCCTCTAAATAGGCGGATATGAAAGTGAAAATCAACTCACACAAACACACTAAGAATTACAAAGATGAATGCTTATGAAGTGTGTGTGTGTGTGTGTGAAAACTTCAATCAAGATTAAAATTAAAGCTCAATCAAAATATATGCTTAAAGCAATTCAAAAGTTTAATGCACATAAAAAGATTTGATTGAAGTTATATGCAAATCACTTGAACAACTACAAACTTGTTAATGATATGAAAATCAAAAGATCACAAGTTGTATGAAAATGTTTAAGCCTAATCAAGTGATGCATGTGCAATGTTGTTTTCAAAAACTAATTTAACTAAGGTTTAAATGAATGAAAACAACAAGGAAAGATTCAAAACAAATTAATGAATCATGACATAAAAGAAATCAAAGATTTTGGCAATGCATGATTAACAAAGTTTATAAAACAAACTTGTTTTGAAATCATGGTGAAGAATCCTATGACTTAAATCAAAGATTAAGGAAGTAGATGATTCAACACATCATAGTTTATATGCTAAAATCATTTACCAATAGTTTAACAAAGCATAAAACAATGATTAATAAAAGGCAAAGCTTACTTGGTGGTTTAACTTCATTAATCCAAGCTTTAGCTTTCCTTAATGACCATTAGCCTTCCTTAGCTTGATCCCCTTTCTTTTGCCACAAAATACCTCAAGAAGGGCCTCAAAGATCATCACAAATGGCTAAGGAATGAGTTTCTTTTTATAGAAAAAGTGGTCCAACGGCTCCTTGTCGGTCGACCCACAGGTTGGTGTCGGTCAACCGACACCTCAACGGTCAGATTCCAAGGGTCAAGAAATTTTTCGTTGTGCAGGTGTGGGTCAGCCGACAGGAACCGACAAGCTGACCGACAGTACAAATTTGTTCAGAAAATAGCTCTCTGGAATTCTAACCGAGAGGCTTTCGGTCAACTTCTGAACCATGGTCGGTTAGCCGACACCTGACCGACATGCTAACCGACAGTGTGGCTAAAATCTCAACTTTTGCACATTTCAAAGTATTTTCATGTAGGGATTTTTAGGCCATTAAACCAAGCTTGGAAACATGATTTTAAATCATCTAAGTGCTTTTAAAATCATGAAACATAAAAAGCCAAATATAATTTGAAACTTTAAAACATAGGCTAGCTTGATTTGTAAAAATTCTTTTCAAAAACAAATGCATCCAATGTTTAAAACCAAAACATGCACAAACTATAAGATTTGCAATATTTAAAACATTGCATGTATAAATCCAGATTTCAAGATTTTTAACTCAATGCATGTATGAAAATTCATGAGATGCTAAGATGATAATGCATTCATCAAATTGCAATACACAAAATCCCTAACAATCTCCCCCTTTGCAATTTGATGGCAAACCTTCAATATGTTGGCAAACCTTGCTCAACACTGAATTTTCACACATAGTCTTCAGCTCTTCCTTGGCTGGACAATCCTTGAAATCTCTTTGGATGCTTCTTCATTTAGCTTGGGCTATAGCTCTTTTTCTTCATTCTCCTTGATGCTTGGAGCTTGATCAATCTCAAGCTTTCTCTTCATCTTCCTTTCTTTAGACCAAGCATCTTCTTTAGCTCCCAAGCTCTTTCTTCTATCATCTTCTCCCCCTATGACCATGCATTCTCTCCAATGCATTCTCTCCCTTTGGGTAGCTTGAATACTCTTTCTCCCCCTTAATTCTTTCTCCCCCTTTGCCATTAAACTTGAGAACTTTCTCCCCCTTAATATTATTCTCCCCCTTTGCCATTAAATTGCAAAGGTATCAATTGAAGAGGGGTACCTACACACATGAAACAAGGAAAATACCTTTAGTAGCACCTGTTAACAAAAGTAATCGAAAATGAAATATATAACAGGGCATCATGCATGGGTAGATAGGCTATAAGGGTACAGAGCCAATATAAGGGTGAATTTGATCAACTCTAATGCTTCCTTAGAAGGTTTACTCCCCCTCAATCCATACTCTTCTTTTGTCAAACTTTTGACAAGGATTTAACTAATAGGTGCAAGAAGAAGATGGTTTAACCAATTGAGGGTTAACTTCAAGAGAAGAATTAGATACCAATTGATAATGATAATTGACTATTAAAGTACAAATTGATCAAATTACCAATATAAAGATGCCAATTGACGGATAAGCTATAGGATAATTAAAGAGCAAGGTAAAAAGGAGATAAACTATCATGGATATCAATTGAAATAAATAAAAATACCAATTGAAATTCAAGGATAAAACTATTCACTCAATCACTCTAAATTGTAGTTAAGGAATACACCTATTAGGGTTCATCCAAATTAGAGCTATCCATGATGAGATGGGGTTAACTCACACATAGGATCAAACAATTTAACTATGAAAATCATAAGCTATGTAAAGTTCTGAGTTCATTTCATACAATCATTATATATAACTATCATGCACAAGATGAATGAAATGAAGTTCAATCATGAAGCCAAACCTCACCATTAACCAACCAAAATTATGAAAACATAAACATGGTGGTCAAGAGTTTTACTTATATGAGCATGAGAGGTGGCAATCATGAAGATTATGATGCTAATGGAATGTGACATGGAACAAAAGACATATGACTATCAAGATCAATCCAATGTACACAAGGTCTATCACAAACTCAAGATATGATACCAATTGGATATAGATAATAATTGAAAATGATACCAATTGATTATCAATTGAACATGATTAAGAGCAAGCATGTGACAAACACAAAATTCCAACAAGCATTATAAAATGATATTCATCACTTAGAATAATATAACTAATGAGCATAGTGATGAACAAGAAAAATTTCATAAAAAGATATAACTTAGTATAACATGCAATTTTCAAAGTGTCAAGATCATAAGAATTCAACATCTAAGAAATCCATTAAACAATAGATATAACTAAGAAATACAAGGAATGGATTTCAAGAAGGTTCATATGATCAAGCACACTACTATGAAGTTGAAACATGTATAAAGAATGATACCAATAAAAAAAATACATATGAATCAACATCATAACCATCCATTTCAAAATTAAATGACTAGTAAGCATAAAGGATGGATTTGAGAGTTCTAGTATGGTTTTTACAAATGTAAATAAGATCATAACCATACAAGAAACTATTAGACATTTGCATATAAAAAGAATGAAACTAAAAGATGCAAATTGCCTATAACAAAATTCATTTCCATTTAAGTTAAAATAACTAAATGCATGAGGAAATGAAAACAAGGAACATGCTTTGATGTTTATAACTAAAAATATTTTAAAGCATTTCCATTCAAACAATCTTCAAATCATTTCAATAAACAAAATCCAACAATGAGCATAAAGAGGATGATTTTGAAGAGAACACTTTTTCAACTTGCATTTCAAAAAGATATAACTTATTTGAAACACATACAAGTTGGTTTTTCAAAACAATAATTTTCCATATGAAAATATAACTTAGAAATCTATGGAAAAACTAAATTTTTTCAAATCATTTGTTTTTCAAAACAAATCTTACTATTACATTCAAACAAATGATTTTGCAACATCAATCAATCATGAATACTCTAGCTATGAAAGCTTTTGAAAACATGATCAATTGAACAAATGTAGAAATGCAATACAAGTGATATAACTTATATGAGAGCTAAGAGCAAATCTAATCATAAAGGAAATTATAGTCAAATGATTTTGAAAACCATGATATGTAACTAGTATGGTGCATGAAAACAAAATCAATTGATTACAAATAAACATTGCATTTAAAGTAATGTAACTAATGAAAGAACATAAATGCAAATGCAATCATGACCAACAAAAGGATTTAACTATAAAGAATAGGTTGGTCAATGAGGTCCAAGGCCTTAAGGTTTTACTAAAAATATAACTTTAGGAATCCACCTAAGGTCTCGAGAGGGTTGGTCTTTGAGGTCCATCTTAAAAGTCTCACCAACTATAGGAGATTTAACTTGATAAATTCTCAATTTAGACTTATCACCATGATGTTTAGATTTAACTAAATTTGGCTTAGGTTGGTGATTAGTCTTTTGAGGTTGGTGACTTTTCTTCTTAGGGGATTGAGCCATTTTTCTTTTCTTCTTACTTTCTCCCTTTAATGGACTTTTGAATATTATATTTAACTTTACAACTTTCTTCAAAAGTTCTTTCATGTTTTGATTTAAGGGAGATAGATTGAGAAGCTTTTTATTTATAGATTCTTTTAAAGTTGGTTTAACTTGTTTAAACTTTTTAGAATCTATTTTAGGAGACTCCTTTTTAATAGGTTTAACTTGTTTAGTCTTCTTGGAGTCTTCCTTGATTTTTAGTGTCTTAACCATCATAGAATTTGATTTTACTTTCTTTGGTTCAAAGATGGGTTTAGACACATTGCTTCTCCTTTGTTTGCACTCAAACCTAAAATGTCCTTCAATGTCACAATAATTACATTTAGACATGGGCAAGGAAGTGTGAGTGCTAGAGAATGAGGACTCACCTTTCACAAATGTGTTGGTGAATTTAAGGTCATGTGAAATATTCCTATCAAAACCAAGACCCGTCCTATCTCTTTTAGATTTACCCAATTTCAATAACTTTTCAAATCTTTCTTCACTTTGGGTAAATTTGCACTCATACTTTTGTTTGTAGGTTTCAAGTTGAGTGATTTGATTTTTAAGGGTTGAATTTTCATTTTTAACTTTTGTTAGTTCATGTTCAATTCCCTTAAATTTGTTTAGCTCTTCATGGGCAAGTTTTAATTCAAATTTAACTTCATTGATAGCATTAGATCCAAGTTCTAGAGTTTTTATCTTAATTTGTGCATTAGATAAATTTTCCATAGAAATGGTTAACTTGGATTCTAAATTGTTAATGTTTTCATCTTGCCTTTTTAATTGATCTCTTAGTTTTGAATTTTCCTTATTAAGATTATCACAATCTATCTTTGATTCTCTTATGTCATCTTTAATATTAGATATATTATGTAAAGAGATCATGAACTTAGATTCTACACAATTTATTAATTCATCTTTTTCTTTAAGTTCATTTTTAGAAGAGACTAATTCTTGATTTAGACTTTTAGATTCTTGTTGTAATCTTTTATTCTTTTTAACAAGCTCTAAGGAAAATGTACATAATTCATCATAGGCTTGTTGAATGTCATCTTCATTTTCATTAATTTCTTCTTCTTTTAATTTAAGTTTAGATTCAAGTTGAGATAATTTAAACTCAATGTTTGAATCTCCAATAGATGGAAGAAGGAGGGATCTAGAAGAATCTACAGAAGAATCTACAAAGTCTATCATAGTGGAATCCATTCTAATGATTTTCATAGAAAAACACTACTAGGGTTCTAACTCAAGGATCTAGATAGAGAGGATCAACTCCGGGTGTTTAAGCCCTAAATGGAGTAACCTTGCTCTGATACCAATTGAAAGTCCGAGATCCTAACCCTAGACGGGGGGTGAATAGGGTGATCTACACTTAATGACTAATTAAGACCAATTTTAATTTCTTTACAATTAACTAGTCACATGTGATGATTAACATACAAAATGCGGAAGCTTAAACAAAACAATCACCACAAAACAATCACCACTACACAAAGATTTATAGTGGTTCGGCCTCAATGCCTACATCCACTACCGGCTTGTGTATCCAACACCCCACCGGATTTCCACTATTATGCTTTTCAAAAAGGCTAAGCAATAACCTCTACAATATGCTTTCCAAGGATAAGCAATAACCTTACAATATTATTTTTCTAGGCTAAACAACAACCTATAAACAATGCTTTTATATGGCTAAGCAATAACCTTACAAGCAAATGATTTCTCTCAAAGAAAGTGTCTTGACAAAAAACTCTAAGAGATTACAGTTTAAGCTTAAATAAATTGCCTCTAAATAGGCGGATATGAAAGTGAAAATCAACTCACACAAACACACTAAGAATTACAAAGATGAATGCTTATGAAGTGTGTGTGTGTGTGTGTGAAAACTTCAATCAAGATTAAAATTAAAGCTCAATCAAAATATATGCTTAAACCAATTCAAAAGTTTAATGCACATAAAAAGATTTGATTGAAGTTATATGCAAATCACTTGAACAACTACAAACTTGTTAATGATATGAAAATCAAAAGATCACAAGTTGTATGAAAATGTTTAAGCCTAATCAAGTGATGCATGTGCAATGTTGTTTTCAAAAACTAATTTAACTAAGGTTTAAATGAATGAAAACAACAAGGAAAGATTCAAAACAAGTTAATGAATCATGACATAAAAGAAATCAAAGATTTTGGCAATGCATGATTAACAAAGTTTATAAAACAAACTTGTTTTGAAATCATGGTGAAGAATCCTATGACTTAAATCAAAGATTAAGGAAGTAGATGATTCAACACATCATAGTTTATATGCTAAAATCATTTACCAATAGTTTAACAAAGCATAAAACAATGATTAATAAAAGGCAAAGCTTACTTGGTGGTTTAACTTCATTAATCCAAGCTTTAGCTTTCCTTAATGACCATTAGCCTTCCTTAGCTTGATCCCCTTTCTTTTGCCATAAAATACCTCAAGAAGGGCCTCAAAGATCATCACAAATGGCTAAGGAATGAGTTTCTTTTTATAGAAAAAGTGGTCCAACGGCTCCTTGTCGGTCGACCCACAGGTTGGTGTCGGTCAACCGACACCTCAACGGTCAGATTCCAAGGGTCAAGAAATTTTTCGTTGTGCAGGTGTGGGTCAGCCGACAGGAACCGACAAGCTGACCGACAGTACAAATTTGTTCAGAAAATAGCTCTCTGGAATTCTAACCGAGAGGCTTTCGGTCAACTTCTGAACCATGGTCGGTTAGCCGACACCTGACCGACATGCTAACCGACAGTGTGGCTAAAATCCCAACTTTTGCACATTTCAAAGTATTTTCATGTAGGGATTTTTAGGCCATTAAACCAAGCTTGGAAACATGATTTTAAATCATCTAAGTGCTTTTAAAATCATGAAACATAAAAAGCCAAATATAATTTGAAACTTTAAAACATAGGCTAGCTTGATTTGTAAAAATTCTTTTCAAAAATAAATGCATCCAATGTTTAAAACCAAAACATGCACAAACTATAAGATTTGCAATATTTAAAACATTGCATGTATAAATCCAGATTTCAAGATTTTTAACTCAATGCATGTATGAAAATTCATGAGATGCTAAGATGATAATGCATCCATCAAATTGCAATACACAAAATCCCTAACACTACCCCCACCTAATCTAATCCCTCATCCCCACCTTTATTCCCATCTCATTCCCATGTGTACCCCACCCCCCTTAATCCACATGCAAAGCCCTCACCCATTACACTTTCCCCTTTTTCCCCATTTGCCCTCCCCTTCATTTAGGTCACATGACCATTCCCCTTCTTCTCATTTCCACAACAGCAGCAGCCTCCACCCTCTCTTTCTCCAATCTCTCTCGTTCTCCACTCTTCCTCCCAAGTTCCTTGCGGCCGCCGGACTCCGAGCACGCCAGCCATCTCTTTCTCCTTTCTCTTCTCCACTCTCTCATCTCTTCTCCCATCTTATTTCTCTCACTCATCTCTCCCTCACCCAGCCATGCCGCCCACTGCCGCCGGACTCCGAGCACGGCGCCGTCGCCGTCGGCGACCCACCTGTATCACTGCCGGCCACCATCATCTCCGGCGAAATTCCCCCCATCTCCTTGTTTTCCCCATTTCCCATTTCCCATTTCCCCCTTCTCTGTTTCTCTCTTTCTTTCTCTGTTTTCTTCCTTTCTTTTCTCTCTTCCTCACTCATCTCCCAGCCAAGTGACTGAGCACCCACCCCCACCCATTTCTTCCTCTCATTCTATCTCATATCATCTCATCTCATCTCTCCCTCACCTCACTCCACTCCACTCCACTCCACTCACTGTCAACGTGGGTTGACTCCCTCCCCCACCCATCTCACCATTTCATCATCATCTCTCTCTCTCTCTCTTACTTTCTTTCTCTCTCCCATCTCCTTGTTCCATGTGAAAGAGTTCCCCATCACCACTAATTTACTGGGCCACCAATCAAGTGGGCCCCACAACCTTCCCATCTCAATTTCAATTCCTTTTCTCTCATTCTCACTCTCTCTCACCCACCTTGCTTGAAATGGATCTTAGAGGCTGCCCATCACCTCCGATCATCACTATCATCTTCGCGTGGACCCCGCGAGCATCTCATCTCCAATTTCAAGCCACCTCTCCATTCCCTTCTCTATTTGGTAAGCTTCCCTTCCCCTAGGTTTGGTTTATGTGCTTTGGGTGTGGAATTGTGTTAAGATAACTTAGGGCTTCCGGGCTTCCATTCTTTTAGTTTTATATTTTAATTTAGTTTTATTTTGCTATTATCCCTTAGGTTTGGTTTGTTGGGTATGGAGCTAGGATTTGTGGATTTGGGCAATCAAGCCAAGGCAAGTACATAGACATAAATAATAGTGTATACATGTTACATTTGTTGGTTTTGATGCTTAAAATGTGTTAAATATCTCTATTAGATGCTTTAAATATGTTAAATGGTTTTATTTTGGTGAGAACAGTTCTCACCAGAATAGTGAGAACCCGGATCGTGACCGTCCATCGTTTTAAAACCATCCAACGGTGGAATGGGTGGCCTATAAGAGAGCACCAAAAAATCAGACACCCGCCAAATCACTATTTTCCCCCCAAATCCCTCTTTCCTCTCTCCCGTTTCCTCCTTCCTCTCTCCCTCATCGAAATGATTCAGCGCGGATCTCTCCTCGACTCCGTCACCTCTCTCCCGGCGACGCGCTTTTCATCTCCCGGCGTCGTGCATCTCTCTCCCGGCCAGGCCCACCCAGATTTCCCTTTTCCCCCAAATCCCCTCCTTCCTTTCTCCCGTTTTCCTCCATCTCTCTCCCTCACCGAACCGGACAACGGCAGCGGCAGTGAGACAGGGGACGAGCATCATCGGCAGCGGCAGTGAGACAGGGGTGAAGAAAAAGTCCAGGCGCCCTAGATCTACTCGGTGAGCGGACTCCAACCTTTCTGACTGCCTTCCAAAATACGATCTGGTTTGCTTAACCCTCCACTTTAAATCTTTTTTTATTTCTTATGCTTCTCTCTGTTTTCTTCCCCTTCATTATTCTCTTTGGTCTTGTGCATGCAATGTGATTTTCTACAGTTCATCCTTTTATCTTTTCAAGCATCTCCCTTCTTAAGTTGCAAGTTGTCTTAACGTCCCGGACAGTACTTCAATTTAGTAAAGATTATCAATGTTTTTGTTCTATGGTGTTGCAACCGGAGGCCTCATAGAATTAAAGCCTGTGAGTGTGACACATTAGCTGAATAACTCCTAGACTATACAAGTACTAGGCCAGATAGTGTTCAAATAAAGATGGAGACAGGCTGCCCTTAAATCTTGGGGTAAACGTATGGCTTCAACTTCAGGTTTAATGACAGCCCAAATCAGCCCTAGATTGGGTCAGTTGCAAAACCTGCAATTGTTACCTTGAACTGCTGCCCTTACCCAGCCTTTGCTATTGTTGATGTGCAACTGCTGCCCTTACCCAGTTTTCAGTTCTCTTTATTTTCCTTGATATGTGATAGTAGGTCTCTTCTTATCACTGTTAATTGATTTTCATTATTTTCCAAGTTCTTCTCATCACGCTAAGAATTTCTTGATAACATAGTTTCAGTGTGTTGGGCCTTGGAGGGTAGTGTTACAAGCATTTGAATTTTGCTTGTGGCTGAATTGAACACATTTGGAACAATCATCTGGATGCTAACTCTTCATGACAGGATGTCATCGTCTAATTCTTATTCCACCAGATATGCGCCAAAATGCTCATGTGGAGAGATGATTTGTCTGACCTCTCGTACAAGTTCTAATCCAAATAGAAAGTTTTGGAGATGTCCTAATTGGAAAGTATTTACTTTATATATTTTTTTTAGCAACAATGTTATAATTTGCATATTAGAAATAATCTTAACTAAACTATATGTTATTATTTTTATAGGATGGAAAAGGTTGTGGTAGATTCATATGGAAAGATGAAGTGGACAATGGAAAGAATTTAGCCGACCTTATCGAAGATTTGAAGAATACAATGGAGAAGCAGAATGAAATCTTATGGACAGTAGTTGTAGATGGAATATGCATCTTAAGTTGGGAAAAAATCAAATAAATTTCATTATATATTGGTGTTTTTCTGTTGTCTTATAAGTTTAATATGCATTATGAAAACATTCTTTTAAAATGTATGTTTTTGAGAAATCAATTTCTAGATGTTTGACCATGACTAGATTTTGTATATGTTGATGAACCCAATGAATGGATATTGTAAATGTTGATGAACCCAATGTTTTTGAGAAATCAAACTCTGGATGTCTGACCATGACTCTTTCTATTGTATTGTGGTGCTTTTTATGGTGGTTTATTTATAATGACCATTTATAAAAATAAAATAAAACCAAATAAAGACACCATTCTATACTGCAAATGAGAACTACAGAGCAAAAGGGAGCCTGTAATCTGTTGCAGACTGTATAAGACTCTTATCTGTAATCCACATTTCATTGTCATCTGTTGCGGACTATATAAAAAGAAAAAAAAGTTACCATCAAGCCACCAGCCTGGTATGGGTTCTGCAATTCCAAGGATAGGAGCCTGTAAAAGGTCTAACACATGTGGAAATTGATTTGTTCTCATCAAGGTAGTAGATTATTATGTATGATTTTAACAATATCATCAGGTAATAATTTACTAATGGTTTTTTTTTATA
Source organism: Litsea cubeba (assembly GCA_012931725.1). Classification (NCBI taxonomy): domain Eukaryota; kingdom Viridiplantae; phylum Streptophyta; class Magnoliopsida; order Laurales; family Lauraceae; genus Litsea; species Litsea cubeba. The sequence goes on from CM022944.1 coordinate 55,638,193, forward strand.
ACAAGGATGGGTGAATAAATTACATGACCTGTAAACACCATAAGCAGAACTCTATCCATTTTTATTGGTTTGGAGAGTCTATTTAGTTTGATACCATACAGATGTCATAAATTCTATGTACATTTTTCAAGAAGCTGTTCCAGGAGAGCTAAAAGAACAAGGGGGAGAAATTTGGTAGAACAAGCTATTCCCGCTTTGCCCTTTGATGATTTCATTATGTAAAAAAAAAAAAAAAAAAAAAAACTCTCCCACCTTTTGGTCCAAGTTTACAATTTCATTCAGACTCGTTGTCTAACTAATTTCAAGAAAGTAGATTTTAAAACAATAAGAATTATGAAATGATCTGACACAATTCACACATGTTTGTAAACAAAATGACCCCCAAGCATTCTTCCAAAACATGTCTCACTTGAGTTAAGTTGATGAACCAAATTGGCTCCCCTGTTCCAAATCAATCCCAGCAGCAGCTGTAGAACAGATATTGGTTTCTCCATCATTCCATTCTCAACTACATAAGGCATTCTCAACAGCTACAGGCACCCACATACTCACATCATATGGCATTCACCACATACGCACAAATAAACAAAAATTTGAAACATCATATGCTGTTCTCAACAGCTGCAGGCACCCACATACACAAAAATTTGAGATTCTCAACTTTCATAACATCACATCATATGCCAACCAAATCAATCCTGCATTTCACATAAACTGAAAATGAAATGATCAATCTTTCCAAATATACAAAATAAAATTAACAATCTAGGCCATTTACAAACAGTTGAAAGCCCTATCCAAAAAATGGAAAGCCCTATCCAATAAAATCAACAATTGAAACCCTATCCAAAAAATTTCATTTATGTGTCAATGTCTTCCAATGGCCCTATCCATCACCAATGCTGTGTCACTTGAAGCCTACAAGATCAAAGTATGTGCAAATTAGTAGAAAAAATGATGCATAAAGAATTGAGATTTTGAGTGACCGAGTTATACCTAAATTTGTGTCAATGTCTCATCATCAGAATATGACCTCTCCGATGCCTCACCTTCCATGAATGCCTCAAAGTTATTTTCTAAAGCACTCTCATCATTTGAACAGACATGGACTACAGAACTGAAATAATTAGATGCAATCATTAGTAGACCTAAATATTAGCATTATAACAACAGATAATAATGAAAACCACATGTCTAACAACATATAAATGGAATAATACCTCTTGACAAGCATAGGACAATTGCACCTGTCATGTGCAACACCACGCTTCCCACATCCACGGCAAAGTCTATCTTTTTTCATCGCCTTTTCTTTAGAGGACTTCAATCTCTTTGGGCGACCCTTTGTAATAGCATTCTTTGGTGCAAGATATCTTTCTCGAGAACAAGCACCCTTATCTTTTCTCTTATCGTTATCTTTTGTCCTCACTTCTTTTTCATTGATCTCACAAATACTCTTTTTAAGCTCGTGTAAACCCTTTTTGCATGGTGGTATGCTTCTTTAGACAATGACGCTTCATCAACAACAATCACAGCATCATATGATAAATCTCCATGTCGTACAAGCAACGAACCATCAAAAGATAAAATATTTATGTCAGAATCATCATCTACCCTTGCATGCCTTGTCCATCTTCTTAGAAAAAAATTGTTCAGGCAATGTATAAATTTTCTCTTGTTTCAAAACACAGATGATATGTCCACATGGAATCCCTTGAAATTCAAATAAATGACAAGAACAATCTTCATCTTTATCTTCCTTTTTTAAAACGGCAGTTCGTTGGATTTCTTTGTCATTTCTGAATGATGAAACAACATAAATCCGTTGGTCCACTTCATCTTTTACTAGCTCAGCAATCCCAGATGTTATATACATGAACTGATCTTGGAACTTGTAGAACATCTTCTTCGTATATATTTCTGACATCTGCTTCTCCATTGGCAAGTCTGTCACTGGCTTGGGCCTCCCATTTTGAGTGTCATGATTTTCCTTCAACTGGCCATATTTTTGTGTTGCGATGCCTTGTTCAAACCGAAACATAAAATCACACAAACCATTCTTTTGTGTCACGTATTGCTTCAAGAAGGCATTGATACTTTTCGATCTTGAAGTTGTAGACAACCCTGCAAAAAATAAGTGTCGCATATATATTGGTATCCACATGTGACGAATATCATACATCGCATTTAGCCAATCATTGTTTGCCACATCATATTCTTCCAACATATTCTTCCAATCCAATTCAAAGTCTTCGATTGTGATGGAGTTGTATGTGATTTTTTTAATTTTTTGGATCAAGCCATCCTTATGTATCGCAATTCCACCTAAATTCTTCTGTAAATTTTCCGTGATGTGTCATAAACAATAACGGTGGCTTATTGTGGGGAATACAAACATGATCGTCTTTGTCATTGCAAGATCTTGGTCCGTCAAAAATGACTTTGGTGGGTCTCCAGGCATAGCTTCAAGCCATTTTTTGAAAATCCAAACAAAAGCGTCAAAAGTTTCATTTGATATCAAGCAACATCCAAATAGTATTGACTGATTGTAGTGATTAACTCCAGTGAACGCACCAAAAATCAGACCATATCTATTCATATTGTACGCGGTATCGAACGAAACAACATCACCAAATTCCTCATATGATTCCTGAAAGTAATAATCAGCCCAAACCACATGTCTTATGTGGTCTTCATCATCTTTCTCAATAGCAAAAAAGTTTCTTGGATCTTTCTCTTTCATTTGACTGAAGTAGGCATAGAACATGTCACCGTCATTATCGTTTATTTCTTCCCTTTTGTCTCGAATATGATTTCGAAAATCTGTTTCAGTGAAGCCAACTTTGTCTCTCTCACCTGCTGGGACCACTAATAGCTCCATTTGTTTATTTGGCCTTATATTAGCAGCCCCATAAGTATCTATCATTTTTTTTTTGGAGCAGTAATGCTACGATGTGATCTTAGCATGTGAGTCTTTTTAGGAGTACTCAATATGTGGGAATGTTCCAACACAACTTTACATACTGTCCACCACCCCTCTTTGGTTCTTTTAATTTGAAAGCGCCACAATTCTCTCGCGTATCCGAGGTCCGTCTTTGATTTACACTTTCATAACCAATCTTTTCTTTCCTACAACCCTCTTTAGAGCACACAAATCTTTTCCTCACTACTTCGTTATTGACCTTTTTCTCTGAGCTTCGTCTGATGCTAAAACCCGCCACTTTCGCGTAATTGTTATAAGCATTATAAGCATCCTCTATATTTTCAAAAAGTTGTCCTACTTTTGGCAATTTCTCCTCATCAACTTGTGGTAAAAATGTGCTAATTGGTAAGGATGGACCAACGTCGTTCTGTAGATGATTTAAGCACGGTAATAGCACCACACCGGAACAATACATGCAAAACCATATTTTAAATTGTAATAAGAAACTAATTAAATACAAGAATTAGGAAAATATGCCAACAACACAACATTGATAATTCCAACCAAATGAAGAATTAATAGAAAATCAAGAGGTGTTTTGCTCTAATCAAAATTATGCTCAAAAGTGATATTAAAATTCAAGACTTCCAAAGGTAGTAAGGGATCCTCACATCTGTGGATTCTTCACATATCGTATTGTGGCATGGTCCCAACTAGTGCTAGCAGCAATCCAATAATGTAGCCACACACACACACACAAACAAAACAAAACAAAACAAAAAAAAAATACACACACACACACACACAAAAAAAAGACAAGAAGGAAAATGATAAATCAATTGAACTTGGCTCAGGTGCTATTGCAGGGCATTTAACCATGAAGGTTTCAAACTCAAGATAATCAGCGTTTTACTGTGTTGTACACTGGAATGTATTGTAGTAGTTTTTATACCTGTGAGGTGAGTCAAAGGCTATTTTCTGGCATTAGGTAATAGGCGAGGCCTGAACCAACTTCAGGTTAAATGCCTGAAAGGATGACCCCTTCATTCAACGTAACCAAGAATTGCTCAAAACCCAAAACTCACAACTGGTTTTCAAGAAAGATTTCTAATTGGCTGAGTCAATCCATTCATACATGCAACTCTACATTCCGGTCTCTAGAAGTGAGCACCATGTCATTTGTCCAAGCTGTTGATATGATTGGACACACAATGTGTAGCCCATACACAGAAAAATGTCTAGGATCATTACCAATCAGTGAACCAGAGAGATAGAGAGAGACTAACTTGAAAGGAGGAGCTGGGGATAAACGCCGATTGTGACGGGTTCTGAATCTCAGAGGGGACTGGAAGTTGCGAGATCGTTGGAAGCTGTGAATGGTCCGAAATCCAGAGCTGCAAATCTAATTGTATACCGTCAAATGGGTCTTCGCCATCCATCTGGTACACCTACGTTACGACACGGGAGAGAGATCGAAGATTGTTTGTCTTCTTCGTGGGAGGAGTAGAGTTGAAAAATCCATCAAATGGGTCAATGAAGCTCGTCCCAGTTTGGCGCTGGCCGGGAGAGAGACCCGTTGTCCGGTTCGGTGAGGGAGAGAGATGGAGGAAAACGGTAGAGCAGAAGGAGGGGATTTGGGGGAAAAGGGAAATCAGGGTGGGCTTGGCGGGGAGAGAGATGCACGACGCCGGGAGATGAAAAGCACGTCGCCGGGAGAGAAATGCGCGTCGCCGTGAGAGAGGTGACGGAGTCGAGGAGAGATCTGCGCTGAATCATTTCGATGAGGGATAGAGGAAGGAGGAAACAGGAGAGAGGAAAGAGGGATTTGGGGGGAAAATAGTGATTTGGGTGGGCGTCTAATTTTTGGGGCTCTCTTATAGGCCACCCATTCCACCGTTGGATGGTTTTAAAACGATGGACGGTCACGATCCGGGTTCTCACTATTCTGGTGAGAACTGTTCTCACCAGAATAAAACCCTATGTTAAATATCTCTACTACTACTTTAAATATGTTAAATATATCTACTAATGCTTGAAATGTGTTAAATATCTCTAATAATGCCTTCAATGTGTTAGATATATCTACTAAAGCTATAAATGTGTTAAATATCTCTAAATGTGTTACATATCTCTAATATGTGCATTTATGATAATTGGATTGGTGGGTATAGATTTAAAATACACTAATGATGGAGCTGTTAATGGGTGTTAAAATGGTGTTAAATTGAATGGATTTTGGGGCATTAAAATGGTGTTAAATTAAATGGAATATTTGGACCCCATTTACCCTTAAAACTTGAACCTTGGCCCCACTTGACCTATGAATATGAATTGGACCTCTAGTAAGGGGGTGTGTAGGCTAACATCTCCTTGTGGGTTGTGAGGTAGTATATGTGGGATCCATACTGGGCTAAGTGAGTGGCGTAGTGGAACCCTGAGGTGCCAACAACTTCAGAAGCACCAAATGATTATGAGATGCATTTCGGATCCGCGCAACCACCATATTAGACGGTATGGACCCTACATGTGATGAATGACCCTAGCCTTAGGTTGGTTAGTGCCCACTCCCCTTGGCCCTTGACGATAGGATTTGTATAGGCTATGGTTAGCTTACTACCTCCCGAATATTACAAGATAGGAGCATATACCCATTCCGTTACTCGGTCTAATACCCTCTATTAATATGCTCGCTGGGTGGGCTCCCTTGTGGCTCTATTGACAGTGTGATGGAAGCGCCCTATGTAGGATTAACCGGACCTCTTGTTTAGGAGAGTGTGTGTGGGTTTCTGTGTATGTGTAGGTTTGGATTCATGTGTGTATGTGTAGGTTTGGGTTTGTGTGTGTATGTGTAGGATCTATGTGTGTATGTGTACGTTTGGGTTTGTGTAAGTATGTGTAGGTTAGGGTTTGTGTGTGTATGGGTTTAAATGTGTGTACATGTGGGTTCATGTGTGTGTGTGTGTGCGCCCACGTATGGTTTTGTATTTATCGTCTGCAGATCGGGAGGTGGACGTACGCCACCATACTAGCTTGTCTGGGTTTGACCGGGTTCGCCTGGGTTGCATTTGTTTGACCAGCTTGTCTGAGTACCGGGTTCGCCTGGGTTGCATTTGTTTGACCAGCTTGTCTGGGTACCGGGTTTGCCTGGGTTGCCTTTGTTCGACCAGCTTCTCTGGGTACTGGGTTCGCCCGGGTGTGTTTATTCTGATAGTATATGATGGTTTGATTATTTTGCTGGTTAGTCATGTTTTGTTTATCCATTATTTCTGTACTTATATATTGGTTTCGGCTGGCACATGTTACACTGTTACTCATATCTATTTACTTGCAGTATAATTGGTGTTGCTACATTTGGTGCTTAGGTAGTGGGACCCATTGTGTTAGTGGTTGTGCCGGTCTTACGAGATTCACTAGTTGAAGGTTTACCCCTAGTGGAGTGTGGCAGCAGTGTGGTGCTGCTGGATTGGTACATGAGAGCCTTACTTTACATTCCGGCTACGAGCATAGATACCTCTTGCACAGGTCATTATGGTGTTTTAGACATTCGTTAAAACTCTAATACATTTTGATAATTGAAATATAAGTAAATGCCTTTCTGTTACTTGTATCAGCTTTGATGTTATTGTATGTTATATTGATGACCATCTGTGTAGATTGTATGAATTGTTGCTTCCGTGTTTGTTTATGGTGACTGATCATCACTCATAACCTCACCATGGACTTCGATCCACCCGGAATTGGGGCCACAAATGTATTTAAGGAAAAAAATTTAATTGGCTGCGATTCTCATGCCCCATTGATGCGGTTAGGATCAAATCAAATTGTTGGGGCATGACAGATGGCATCAGAGTAGGTCGAGTTTCTAGAATTTTTAAAAGATGCTAGAAACCTAGGTCCGACGTGAGGTTAGGATTGCATGTTGGGTGACTTTAGGGATTATTCTAAGGGTTTAGCTTTTGGAATAGGCTCTTTGTTATGTCTAGTCTATGCATTAGCTGGTGTTTCGATTGTAGGTTCTTGCATATGCCGCACATGTATTTTCCTTTTGCAGGACATGCGACTACATATGACATGACAAGATGGACCACATTTAAGGAGTAGAGTACAGCGACAAGTTTCATTCCGAGGAAATCATGACTGGGAAGTTGGTGGATTCTAAGCATTGATGTAGAGGGATTTGCTTACCATGACTTTGAGCATCAGTTTGAACGTCTCTCCTAACCTGTTACAACTTTAATCACTCTTCGAAGAGGGAGGACTCAACGTTTTGTCAAGGATCTTCGGCTAGAGATATTACTTCGGACAAAAGCGGCGGAGATGCATGCCTACGATTGACAATTGTTGGGATTGGTGTATGCCCTAAAGCCCACTGGCTGCACTTTCATCTATGTTCCTGGATATTTACTGGTTATTTAATGGAATGACTCTTTTCTCTTTAAACATGTATATATGTATGGTTGTGTAAGGCCCATTGTTTCTAGTAAATGAATTAGGTGTGTAGTGGCTACACACAGATAGGTCTGACTCATGGACACTGGAAACAATAAATTTATTCATAACTGAGAGATGGAGTTGGGCACTTCATCTTGGTGTGAGTTATAGTGAGATACTCTCCTGTATTCAGGGTGACTTGCCTAAGTCACGGTAGGCCTTTTCCGGATTTATCTCATTAGTGCATATGTCATACATTGAACAGGACCATTGTAGGTGCGATCTCTAAAATAGTACTATCACTGAGAGAGATCGAGTCACCTCATGCTACTGAGTGACCAGTGCTCTTAATCTTGAGCATTTGTGGATGAACTGACGAAGTCGAGTTCTTGTGCTTTAATTCACTATGGGTGAGATCCTTCACATGGGTCAACAGCTTTGTGTTTTAGGTGCTTGGGCTTGATAAGTTGGGACGTGCAGATGCAATAAAGAATCTATGCCATCTAATGATGGAGTGATCGTCCCCTTAGAATTATCCGATTAATCATCAAAGTCTAAGATCTTAGTATATGGATTTTCCATATGGATATTGAACTTGTGGGTCGCTCCCTGGACCAAGAGAATGATATCCGGATGATGATTAAGTCAAGGATATGAAGTTCTAAGGTTGAGATGTAATCGAGAAGGTTGACAGTGCCTTTGATAACCTGACTTGATTATGGATGTTACATAGAGGGGCATTTTGGTCATTTCACTTAGTAGGTCGAAGACAACTGTCACTTTCTGACTAGCTTAAAATCATATTAAATATTTATTCCTGGAGTTCAACCATAACTCTTTAGTGGAATGAGTTAAGGTTAAAATGGTCTAAATGTTGCTATGGGTTTAGCATGGATATTTTGGTCATTTTGGGAGCCAAGGGCAAATATGTCTTTTGGTCCCTTCTCTAGTCACTTTCCTATATTGGCATGGTTTCCTAATTTGTTTAGATGACATGTGGTTGAATTATTTTAGTGGAAAAATAATTTCGAGTTTAAATTCAAATAGGCCTTTGATGGCATACATGAATTTGACTCTAGCTAAATTATTGACTTGTGGGCCATGGTGTGGTTTATAATCATGTGGGTCGGCCATAATAGGAAATACTTGTGAGAGGTTTCCAACTTTGAATAGGTTTCTTTACTTGGAAAGTTGGACTCATCTTTGGATAAGAATTCCTATAGTATAGTTTCCTTTTTATTTTAGAAACTTAAAATTAGTAGGTGTTGCACACCTAAGGTAACTAATTGCTAAGTTTGTAGGATGTTCCTTTTTATTTTCCTTTTCTAATTGGAGTGCACTTAGAAGGAAATAAATCTTAGCATGGTATATTCCTTTTGAGGGACGTCCAAGAGGATTAGTAGGAAAAGTCTTTAGGGAAAGTCATCCCTAGGTTTGCAATAAAAAGAGGAATACATTCCTTGGCCGTTTACACCTATTCTTGCACACGTCCTTGGCCTCTTATTCTTCTTCCTTGAAGAGAGCTTCAAGTCTGAATTTTCCCATATAGTATAATTCAGAAAACCCATCAAGAAATCCATATTCAGATCCCACTATCTTAGCCAATCAGATTTGGAAGTGAAATAGAGGAGAAGATCAAAAGCAAGGCTACTGCTGAAAATTCCAGCAACCAGATTGCTGATTGCAGATCTGAGATCAGCCCTTTGGATCTTTATTTTAAGATATTTGAAGTCTTCATATTATCAAGGTAATAGTCTTCTTTTATCTCCTTTTATTATACACTTGTTGATCATGATTCGATGGAGTTTTTATGCGATTTATATGGCTATTATGCGCTGCTGAGATCAGATATTTTAAAATCTGTTTTGCTTATTCCAAATCAGTCATGGACGTCTTCCCCTAGTGATGTCCAGATCTGAAATATCGTATGTTCTTTCAGTGGTATCAGAGCCACTCCATGTGAAATCATGATCCCATGTTGTGTTAATATTAATCCTAGTTTAATTAAGGGCATGGTGGCACCCTCTGGAATTTATTTTCTAGATCTGTATGATGTTGTATAATGCGTGCAGGCTATTTTCAGATTGCTGGAATTCATTTTCCAGATCTATATAATGTTGTATAATGCATGCAGGCTATTTTCAGATTGCTGGAATTTATTTTCCATATCTGTATAGTGCTGTACATTACATTTTGCATGCACTAACCTCTTTGTTTGCAGCCATATCTGCATCCTTGATGGTTCGCATTTTTATTGTTTGGATATGGATTTTTTTTTTCATTAGTTGGAAAGTGTACGATTGCGCGTTTAGCAATCATAGGAAGTTGTATTTTTTTTCTTACTTTTATTCCAACTAGTCTTGATGTAAGCTTTCTTGAAAAGCATAGGTATCTCCAATGTAATTTTTGGTTTTGTTTTTCATGGGTTTGCTTGTATAAATTTCATTTATTATAACAAGCAAGAAGAAGAAAGCTTCAAGCAAGATAGGTTGCTAGTAACCGGGTTCCTTAGTGATGGAGGAGACAAGGATTCTTGGTGCAAGATGAGATCTACTTTTGATGTCCTTGTTCGATAAGGATTTGAAATCCAAAGAGCAGGGAGCCAACAAGGATTGCATTCTTTTTTATTTGCTTTTATATATGGAATGCATGGTTGAATGCTTTATATAATTGCTATAATTGTCACCTAGAAACATGGCCACCATTAGGTTTTAAAATTGGCATCTTTCTATATTGGATTGTTTTTAGTTTGGCTAATTGTTTTTAAACGGAGACCAGCACCTTCTATTTGTCTAAGGTTTAAAATTGGTTAGGGTTTAGTTTATCTTGGTACCCTTGGTTTCCAAAAGAGGCTAAACTAAAATCTAATAAGATGCTACCTAAGGGTTCCCATAACCCAAGTTAGGTTGTGGACTCTTTAAAGGGATTTACTCAAATGTTTTAAAGCAAAGGTTATTTATTTTTAAGATGACTTAAGTCATTGAGTCATAATTTTAATTAACTAAGTTTGTTAGATTTAAAAGAGTTTTTGAGTAAACAATGTAAAGGTCAAAAAGAATATTTTATTTAAAAACCCTAGTGATAAATAATCAAGTGGGAGAGGGGTTTGGAAAAACCCCACGGCCTTCCATTCTCGGTTCATGTTATCTCAATAAGGAGTTAGTGGGAGCGGCCACCCTTTCGGTGGAGTTCTTTACTAAAGATCACTTTGATGGGTTAGTGGGTGAACTAATGTGAATATTCGTAATGAGGTGTTAGTAGGAGCGGCCATCCCTTCGGTGGAGTTCTTTACTAAAGATCACTTCTATAGAATGTCAATGAAGTGTTGGTGGGAGCGGCCATCCCTTCGGTGGAGCTCTTTACTAAAGTTCACTTTAAGAATGGATTAAAGTCACTTCCCTTCGGAGGACTCAAGTCATAGACATTTTGGGAAATTTCATAAGAGATGGTAATACACTTGACATAAGACGGTAATGACCTCTCCCTAGGAGTTAGAGTTATTTGTCATATGAGGCCAAACCAATCAGTGATTGGACTGCCACTGGATATGTGTATCCAGATAGTGATAATCCAAATAAGCATACCTTAATTCAACGTGATTGTAGGCTCGTCCATCCCTTCGATGGAGGGTCTATGAGGAGGTTGAAACACTGATACATTATGATTAGGGTTAAATAATGTAAAAAAGTTTTGTGCATCTTTTTCCTTTTATAACTAGCACCATATGCATGTTACATATATACTGCCCATCTAATTATAAGCCGTTTCAAATCCAGAGAGAGATGACTAAGGATTCTTTTAGCCCGTTGATGAGCATTCTTCGTGAGAACAAACTGACTGGCCCTAATTACGTAGATTGGAAGAGAAATCTTGACATAGTACTCACTGCTGAGGAGTACAAGTATGTCTTGTCGGAACCCTGTCCTGAGAATTATGCTGATTCTACTGATGACCAGCTAGAGGCTGAAAGGAAATGGAAGAAAGCGAATAGCATGGCTAAATGCTACATGCTTGCATCCATGTCCAACGTGTTGCAAACACAGCACAAGCAAATGGACACAGCTTCGACATCATGATGTCCTTGTCTGAGATGTTCGCAGACAAAAGCAGGCCAGCTAGGCAAGCTGCTATAAGGACAATCATGAATATTAGGATGGCTGAGGGAACACCTGTCAGAGAGGATATGCTCAAGATGATGGATTGTTTCAATATGGCTGAGATTCTAGGGGTTGACATTGATGCAGAGAGTCAAACTGATATGATTCTCGAAACTCTGCCGGACTTTTTCACTCAGTTCAAGCTCAATTTCAATATGAGCAAGATGGACATGACTCTATCTGAGTTGATGAAAGAACTCCAGGCGGCAGAGGCTATCATGAAGCCCAAAGCCCAAGCTCACTTTTTCCAGTCTTCCTCTAAACTGAACCCGAAAAGGAAGAAGTTCAAGAAGAAGCAGGATAAGGGAAAGGGACAGAAAAAGGGCAATACTGGTAAAAAGAAGGACAAGGGTACAGGTGAAAAGCCAAAAGGGAAATGCTTCAAGTGTGGCCTCAAAGGTCATTGGAAGAAAGATTGTCCCAAGTTCCTAGCCTAAGTTAAGAAAGGTATATCTCTTTCCTACTACATTGAAACTTGTCTTGTGGTTGATTCTACTGATTTGTGGATAGTAGACTCTGGAGCCACTAATCATATCTGTAATTCATTGCAGGGGTTTCAGATAATGCAGAAGTTTGAGAAAGGAGAGTTTGCTTTTAGAGTTGGAACTGGAGCCAAAGTTTGGGCAGTTGCAGTGGGAGTTGTTTTTTCATGTGATAGGATATTAGTTTTAAATAATGTTTTCTATGTTCCGGACATGAAGAAGAATTTAATTTCAGTTTCCAGACTCATTGAATTTAATTATTCAGTTTCCTTCCATTATGGTGTTGATATCAGTAGAGATGGAAATGTTATATGTTCCGGTAGAATGCATGACAACTTATTTTATATATATCCTATTGCTCCCACACTACATAATGTACAACTAGAAAGCTCAACTTCCCTTAAAAGGAAGGTATCTTCAACCAATGACACTTATCTTTGGCACTTACGTTTGGATCACAGTAACCTAAAACGGATTCAGAGGTTGGTAGAAGATGGGCCTTTGAGCTCATTAGATCTTGAACCTTTGCCTCAGTGCGAATCTTGTCTCAAGGGAAAGATGACCAAAAGGTCATTCTCTGCAAAGGGACTAAGGTCAAAAGAGTTGCTAGAGTTGGTTCACACTGATGTGTGTGGTCCTATGAACAAACCGGCTCGAGGAGGTTATGGGTATTTCATCACCTTCACTGATGATTACTCTAGCTATGGATATGTGTACTTAATGCGACGCGAGTCTGAGGCGTTTGATAAATTCAAGCAATTCAAGGCTGAGACGAAGTTACAACTAGGGAAACATATCAAAGCCCTTCGATCTGATCGAGGTGGCGAGTACCTCCTGGGTGAGTTCAAAGAGTACCTCACACAACATGGGATTGTGTCTCAGTTGTCTGCACCGGGTACACCCCAGCAAAATGGTGTAGTGGAGAGAAGAAACCGTACCCTTCTTGATATGGTAAGGTCCATGATGAGTCATGCAACCCTACCTATATCTTTTTGGGGATATGCCCTAGAAGCAGCAGCATACATTTTAAATTTGGTACTTTCTAAATTAGTGCCTAGGACACCGCAAGAAATGTGGACAGGTCGAAAACCTAGTTTAAGACATATCCACATCTGGGGTTGTCCAGCTTATGTACTGAATGATAAAGCTACCAAGCTGGAACCCAGATCGGAAATGTGCTACTTCATTGGGTATCCTAAGGGAACGAGAGGTGGCATCTTTTATCATCCAAAGGAGCAAAAAGTGCTTATCAGCACTCATGCTAGGTACTTGGAGGATGATTGTATGATGTACCAAGAGCTTAGTTGTAAAGAAACCCTTGAGGGGATTCTTCCGGGATCTCCTATAACATCTGTACCAGGTCCTGAGGTGGTAGATGAACAGGATATTCCTTTTAACACTCCGGAGCCTCGTCGTAGTGAGAGAATTTCAAGACAGCCAGAAAGATATCTAGGAATGTCTTTTAAGACAGACTCCGAAGATTTGGTTGAGGATCCTGCTAGTTACGATGAAGCAGTGACGGATATAGATGCTGACATGTGGCAGCAAGCGATGAAATCTGAATTAGATTCTTTGTATTCCGATCAAGTCTGGGAACTTGTGAATGCACCTGAAGGGATTAAACCCATAGGGTGCAAGTGGATCTACAAGAGGAAGAGAGGAGTGGATGGGAAGGTGGAAACCTTCAAAGCAAGACTGGTGGCGAAAGGATATACTCAGAAAGAGGGTATCGATTATGAGGAAACATTTTCACCAGTGGCTATGCTTAAGTCCATAAGGATTCTCTTGGCCATCGCATGTCATTTTGACTACGAGATATGGTAGATGGATGTCAAGACAGCTTTTCTTAATGGAAGTCTTGACGAATGCATCTATATGATGCAACCAAAGGGTTTCATTGCTAGTGGCCAAGATAACATGGTTTGTAAACTTAAGAAGTCCATTTATGGACTTAAGCAAGCATCTAGAGCATGGAACATCAAGTTTAATCAGGCAGTCAAATCTTTTGGCTTTGATCAAAACATTGATGAACCATGTGTGTATAAGAAAGGAAGTGAAAAAGCAGTTGCATTTTTTGTTCTGTATGTAGATGACATATTGCTCATTGGAAATGATATAGGTATGGGTGAGGCCAGCTATATCTTAGGGATCAAGCTTTTTGCGAGATCGCAAGAATAAGATGTTAGCCTTATCCCAATCTTCATATATTGAGAAGATATTGGTCAAGTTTAACATGCATGACTCCAAGAAGGGCTTGCTACCTTCTAGACATGGAGTACCACTGTCTCGAGATCAATGTCCAAAGACATCTGAAGAGATAGAGAGCATGAGCAGAGTTCCATATGCATCCGCTGTTGGAAGCCTCATGTATGCTATGTTATGTACTAGACCAGTCAAACCCTGGACCTATGCATTGGACAGCTGTTAAGCATATATTCAAGTATCTACGGAGAACGAAAGATTATATGCTAACCTATCGAGCAGATGATCTAACGCCTTTGGGGTATACAGATTCTGATTTCCAATCTGATAGAGATGCCAGAAAGTCTACTTTAGGATACGTCTTTACTCTGTCAGGAGGGGCTATATCATGGAGGAGTGTCAAGCAATCCTGTACTGCTGATTCTACCATGGAAGCAGAGTATGTGGCGGCATCGGAAGCTGCAAATGAAGCATTATGGCTCAGAAAATTCCTATTGGAATTGGGAGTTGTTCCTGCAGTGCAAAAACCGATTGTCATGTACTGCGACAACTCTGGTGCGTAGCACAGTGCAAAGAGCCCAGGAATCATAAGAAAGGCAAGCACATTCAGAGAAAGTACCACTTGATCCGGGAATTCATCCAGGAAGGAGAAATAGTGGTGGAGTAGATTGCCTCAGCAAATAACTTAGCTGACCCATTTACTAAGACTCTTACTGAGAAAGTGTTTACTTCTCATGTTGAGTCTATGGGAGTTAGGTTAGGAAGTCGTGATCTTTAGTGCAAGTGGGAGTTTGTTGGGATTGGTGTTTGCCCTAAGCCCACTGGCTGCACTTTCATCTATGTTACTGGATATTTACTGGTTATTTAATAGAATAACTCTTTTCTCTTTAAACATGTATATATGTATGGTTGTGTAAGGCCCATTGTTTCTAGTAAATGAATTAGGTGTGTAGTGGCTACACACAGATAGGTCTGACTCATGGACACTGGAAACAATAAATTTGTTCATAACTGAGAGATGGAGTTGGGCACTTCCTCTTGGTGTAAGTTATAGTGAGATACTCTCCTGTATTCAGGGTGACTTACCTAAGTCATGGGAGGCCTTTCCCGGATTTATCTCATTAGTGCATATGTCATGCATTGAACATGACCGTTGTAGGTGCGATCTCTAAAATAGTACTATCACTGAGAGAGATCGAGTCACCTCATGCTACTGAGTGACCAGTGCTCTTAATCTTGAGCATTTGTGGATGAGCTTTGATAAAATGAGTCAAAATACACCAAATTCAGAATTTTTTTAGAAATCGAAAGTAATTTCTCATAAAAATACATATCATATAAATCGGGTCAAACCAAAGTCAACGGTCCTCAAAACCTCAAAGTCTATGGAAAAATCTAGTCAAACTCAAAACAAAGGTCAAACTAAATCAAATCTCGCTTAAAAAGCCAAACCACGATTAAAACAATACTAAACAGAGGAATTGGGGGTCGGGGTCTTACATCCTCCCCCCCTTAGAACCCATTTGGTCCTCCAAATGGTCTAAACCAAATCAAAATCAAAAACCCAAAAGACAAAAGAAAACACTGACACCCTACGCTAAACCTCGGCAACTGAGAGACTCTCTGATCAAACCCGACGTTGAGATGCACGGTCAACCACATTCTGACTCGGTTGAAGGCTTCACACTGTTTCACATATCTGTTCAAGACATACTCCTCTGACCAAACTAGAGTTCAATAATCCTTCTAGTCATCCCTGGTATCATCTGTAGTTCCTGCACTGGATCATTTCCTTTGTTTATCTCGTCAGCGACTGTCGGTCCAAAGAACTGCAAAATTCTATCTCTTTCAATCACTTTGGAAATCTGTGCCTTAAATCCTTCAAGACTGTACATGGTGCTCTTGATGCTCATACAAAGATGTGATCGTAGCATGCCTTTACCGAAAAATCTTCATCCCGAAAAATTATGGAATTCCGTATTCCTACTTATACTGTACCATTCAGACTCTGGCTTCTAAGAATATCGTCAATCCTTCTTCATTCCGAAATCACAACTCCAAATTCTAATCTTTCTGTGATGTACTCTGAATTCTTGCCCACATCTGATTCTATCTACTTGCTGCTCTTGATCTCTTACCTGATACAGTGTTATCAACAAAAACATATCTGCCAATCTGATGTCAATCCCCGAAGAACTGAAACTTTCAATCCCTGTCTTGAATGATGTTGATTCTCTCGTAGATCCAACTTTGTCCCCAACTGAACTAGCGCACGTCCTGACATTCATCAACCCCTCACTTCCGTACACTTCCAAACTCCAACCATAGGCTAATACCACTCACTCCATTCGATGCAAAACAAATCTTAAAATTTTAAACATGATGACTAAAACAATTACTTAGTTGAATTTCATCATTTTAAAACATAGTAGAAGCTGAACTTCCAAATTATCAAATAAAACTTAATAAAGAAGGTTTATCAAAGTTTGAACATGAAACAACATTATTCGTTTTGAAATTCACATTTTCATAACTCAACAAATCATTGAAATACTCAACAATCTCGAATTAGGATTTCAAAAATAAATCAAATTCATGTAATATGACCATACATTAAATTTTTATTGAAATTCATTTTCTAACCAAACATATACAAAATTTTTGAAATCTTTAAGGTTTTGAAATGTAGATGTCAACATTCGGGAGAGTTAAAACAAGAGCAAAATTTCCAAGATCATTGTAAAACACTATTTTAAGAAGATTAAACGCAACTCCGAAACACAAATCCTTATGAAGGCAAATCATGTAACTCCTGAAAAGAGTATAATAATATAGTTTATTTCAAAATAAGCCTTAAAGAAGAAACATAAATCCATTGTTTAAACGCTACAAGAATAAATCATAGATATTAATGAAAAATATAACAAAAGATGAAAACATCACGAAAAATCATTCTCATTAAGAAAAGGGACATCGCCATAGCTGAGGTATACACTTGCATCTGCATGCTGTCCAATCCAATATCCTATAAGTCGGTAAAATCCACAAAGTTTCTTCTGCTGCCAAACATTATCTTAACTACAACTAACCATCCACTTGGTATCCCTGCTGAACCAACTACACTAGCTAAGCTACAAGTCACGAAAATTCTCAACCAAAACTACGACAAGGCTCATTAAATCTGGGAAATCCCTGAGTTTCTTGTACCAACTTCTAATCTTACTAACTAAGAGTCACTTCTCACTTCATAAAATCAATAGCCAATATGCCTCTTGCAGTCCTTCATCTTGGAAAGGTGGTTTGAGTTCACCCAAAATCTACATTCACTCACCTTGGTACGCTGCATGATGATCTTCAATTAACTGAGAGGA
Organism: Litsea cubeba; assembly: GCA_012931725.1. NCBI lineage: Eukaryota > Viridiplantae > Streptophyta > Magnoliopsida > Laurales > Lauraceae > Litsea > Litsea cubeba. The sequence continues at coordinate 55,655,759 of CM022944.1, forward strand.
GACCTTCGAATACTACTCAAGTCTTACCTTGGCAGGGAAATGCACATGTCTTCTCTCATTAACCACATTAGTGATGCTGAAAGGCTGAAAGTCTGCCGCTGTTCTCCGAAAACAACATACTAAATCCACGAGGTTCTCAGTCTCCGACACAAGCACAGATAAAAGACACCGAATAAGAGCATGGAGACTTTAAATTCTCCACCACTAAGGAGGAAATTTGGTCATCCAAATCTCCTAACAACACGAACTAAAAGAAAAGACAAGCAAAGTCTACCGAACTGAAAGAAAAGCCGACTCAAATCCAAAGAAACGAGGACACGAGAAAACAAATCGACACAATCTAACGAATCCTCACCACACGTCTTAATGTCTCTAGAGTATTTTATTTCCTAGAAACTAACCAGCTCTGATACCAAACCTGTCACACCCCGAAACCGGGCCCTGCAGTGAACCGACCTCGGGGTGCGAAATTTTGGGATAAATTTGAAACTTTTGATATGTTTCCCAAGATCCGCGTGAATGAGGATAATCACATTCCAACACCATCAGAGTATATTTTTCGCGAAAGCTAAACATGGTGTTACGACCCGGAATCCGTGGCCATCGGGTTCCGTGTCGCACGCAACCAATTCCATAAAGCCATCATATAAGCAGACTGGCATAAATCATACATCAGAGCACACTGAGCTGGTAGTAACAAACTAATTAATTCCCACATATTCAAGTTACAATTAACAAATGTCTTAATTACAAGCCCAAAGAAAAAGGCTGATAAAGCCATACAAAATATATCCAACTAAACAGAAATACTACCCTCAAAGATTTGATACGAACTCCGGTGCCAAACTTGACATCTAGATGATATCAATGGGCAGCCTCTCACGTCAGACCGGCGGTCCCACCGCCTCCTCTGATCAAACACCTAAAAACCAGAAAGAGAAGAAACTGGCACCAAACAAAAAGGGTCAGACACGACGGTCTGGCAAGCAAATAAACAAGTAATATGAACAAAAGAACATATATAAAACCTGATGAAATCATCGTAAAACCGGATAAATAGTCTAGACAATAATGACAATAAAGCATGCTAAAACGATCGAATGGCAGAACATAAGTATCAAAACGAATAAAGAACAATATCAAATGTACGAAGATCTCGAAAAGATTAAAAGCCTGCTTAAAACATTTAATCGTCGGAAATACATTTCAAATCCTAAATAGTAGCGACAATACAATAAAGATCGATATCGTAAACATTAAACAAATCTGAGCATAAAAAGTATAACCAACGAGAATCATAAACTAAAGCAATATACAGATAACACTGGCAACCACAAATAGCTAAATCCTCCTATTACCGAAGTAATAAGAGCAGACAGAGCGTAGCCACTGAACGTGGTACTAAAAATAGGATCAGAACCGTAGCCATACAAATGGGACCGGCAGATCAAAAGTATCAGAACCGTAGCCATACAAATGGGACCGGCAGACAAAACCGTTGCCATGGTCGGTACAGACAGAATCCAAGCTGAAGCTGGCGGACAGATTAAAGATCCCAAGCCGGGTGATCAGCCCGACAAGGTGACCTAAGCCTAGTGGTGCCTTTAGTTTTCAAAACTCGAACCGATACGAATCAAACCATAATGCTAATCCCTTTGGCTCAGGGGCTCGCACCACATAGCTCTGGCCCCGTCTTGCCTCGAGGTTTTATTTTCGAAATCATAGCCTCTTTGGCTCATGGGCTCGCACTACAAAGCTCTGGCCCAGTCTTGCCTCGAGGTTTTTATTCCCAAAATACTAGTCTTATCAAAATAGTAATCTCATCGAAGAAATCCCGAATGTGACGAACATACTCCAATCTCTTTTCAAATCGAATCGGAGAAAACATACGAATATCCATGGTAAACCACTCAAATACACATCAAAGTGATTTGTATAAAATCATACGATCAATCCTTTTGAATATGGAAGACCCCATGATTTTATAACAAATTACCGATGCTATTTAAAATAGTTTACCAAAGGATACAAATACAAATACAAATACATTCTCTAACTTGAAATGAAATGGAATTATGTAGAATGACTTAATGACTTACCAAGGAACCGTCTCAATGCACAACTATCCTTTAAACATTGATCATTAAGGAGTGAGTTTGATGCCAATGAAAATCCCCAACATTTAAATGATAAAGTGCGCATTGAGACTCGAACGATTCCCGGATAATTTTACATACATTCATTCTCTCATTGGTCCCATTCCCATTTCACAAATTCCAAGCATCACAAGTAAATCCAAACTCTTTAAAACAGGACCATAGTTGGCCTTAAACCGAGTCCAAAACAATCTACTCATTTAGTCCAAAACAGTCCTTTAAACATAGCCCAAACAGTCCTTAAAAACAGCCCATAACTAACCTTGAACAGGCCCATAAAAACAGGTCTTAAAATGGTTTAAAAGCTGGCCTTGAACAGGCCCAATATCAGGTTTTACAACAGCCCAAAGCTAACCTTGAATGGCCCACAAACAGATTTTTAAATCAGTCCAAAACTTAACCTTGAATGGCCCACGAATCAAACTTTAAAACAGCCCCAAAACTGAACCCTTAATGGTCCAAGAAACAAGTTTTTAAAACAAGCCCAAACTAACCATGAAACAGGCCCACCAACAAGTTTTTAAAACAGCCCCAAAACCAAACTTGAACAGGCCCATAAAATGACCCAACATCAGGTCTTGATATGGCCCAAAAACTGTCTTGCATCAGGCCCAAAAGTTATCCCAAAAGTCCCTCAAACCAGGCCCTGAAAAGGGCCCAAAAGTTCCTCAAACCAAGCCCTGAAAAAGGGCCCAGAACTGGGCTGGGTCCGCTCGAGCGACCCAGGGTCCGCTCGAGCGGACCCCTTCCAGAACCTAGGCCGCTCGAGCGGCCCACTGGGTCGCTCGAGCGGACCCAGTTCTGGCTGGGTCCGAAATGAGTGCAGATTTGCACTCTTCTTCATTTTTTTTTTATTTTTCTTTCCCTTCTTCCCTTCTTACACATTTTCACATATGTTTGGGCTTCTCCTTGCCAATTCAAGTCCATTAAAACACTAATGCACTAAATAATTCTATTCCAATCAAATGAATCAAATACAACAAAACCTTTCTATATCAAAAATACTAGCATAAAGACAGTCATAATGGATCCAAGGAGATGCCTCACCAATTGATTTTTAAGTAGTTGAAACATCAATTTGGAAAGCCATAAACAATACCAATGTTCAATCATTCAAAGTTAAATCTATTCATTTATAAGAAGAAAACAATGTAGAACATAAATCCATGAGATTATTCATACCAAGCAAGAATCATCATATTAGTTGGATAATCTACTTGCCTTGGTCAAGAGAAGGTGCAAAACACTCCATGAAGGTCCTCTTATAGCCTCAAGCTCCAAAATTACAAAACCCCCAAAATGGCTAAAGAAGAAGCCCTAGAAACCAACCATTTTCAAATCTCCATGAAAACCCATTGCATATGTGATGAAAACACTCTAAATAAGGAGGAAAACAAAGATCTAAAGTTTGGAAAGCCATTGCAAACCTTGAAAAGCCCAAACGAAGAAGAGAAGCTTGGATGAGGGATTTTCCTTAGCTCAAAATCCTTGAAAATAGGGTCTTTGGAAAGCTTGGAGAGGGAGGAAGACCCTTAGGAGATCAATCCTCCAAGAGATTCTCAAGGGATGAGAGTTTCAGAAGAGAGAGAAAGTTGCTGGAGGAGAGGGAGAGAGCTCTTGCTCCAAACCGTGCAAGACAAGAGAATGAAGGAGAAGAAGAAAGCTCTCCCTCTTATAAGATGGGTTTGTGGGCCCCGATCTTCACCAAGCTGAAACTCACATTTGCGGGCCCCGAACGAAAACGACGAAGAAGACAAAAATGATCAGCGAAATTTCTACTTTCCAAAAGGTATACTTTCCCCAATTTCTGAAATTTTCGAAATTCATGGACATATTTAGTGAAAATGTCATTTTTGCCCATTTTCCTCGAAAAACGTGATTTCTGAGTATCAAATCAAAATGATCAAAACTTGAAAGTTGTTGAACTTCATAAAATGAGTCAAAATACACCAAATTCAGAATTTTTTTAGAAATCGAAAGTAATTTCTCATAAAAATACATATCATATAAATCGGGTCAAACCAAAGTCAACGGTCCTCAAAACCTCAAAGTCTATGGAAAAATCTAGTCAAACTCAAAAAAAAGGTCAAACTAAATCAAATCTCGCTTAAAAAGCCAAACCACGATTAAAACAATACTAAACAGAGGAATTGGGGGTCGGGGTCTTACACACATGTTAACTGTTACTCGTATCTTTTTACTTGCCAGTATATGGGATGTTGCTACATTTGGTGCTTAGGTAGTGGGACCTAGTGGAGTGCGGCAGCAGTATGGTGCTGCTTGATTGGTACATGAGAGCCTCACTTTACATTCCGGCTACGAGCATAGATACCTCTTGCACAGGTCATTATGGTGTTTTAGACATTCGTTAAAACTCTAATGCATTTTATAATTGAAATATAAGTAAATGCCTTTCTGTTACTTGTATCGGCTCTGATGTTATTGTTTGTTATATTGATGACCATCTACGTAGATTGTATGAATCGTTGCTTCCGTGTTTGTTTATGGTGACTGATTATCACTCATAACCTCACTATGGACTTCGATCCACCCGGAATTGGGGCCGCAAATGTATTTAAGGAAAAAAATTTAATTGGCCCCGATTCTCATGCCCCAATGATGCGGTTAGGATCAAATCGAATTTTTGGGGCGTGACAATTAGGATCTGGTTGAGCACACCACAACCCAACCATCATTAGACACTCCCTCTCACATCATATTCCAAACCCAACTTCTTGTCAGCAGCTTCAAGTATCCTTCCATTCCTATGAAGCTCCCAAACCCATTCCACCAACTTAACCATTGACTCATCTTCCATTTCTTCCACCGACTTTCTCCCACATGCAATCTCCAATGCAACAACTCCGAAGCTATAGACATCTGATTCCTTACTGGCCCTCCCACTGATGACACACTCCGGTGCTAAGTAGCCCAGTGTCCTAGCGACCGCAGTAGTCTGACCACACAGCTCATGGTCTGTCACGACCCCAGACGCGAGGGGCCGTGAAAATTGGGAGTTAAGTAATGATTATGTTTCTCCCAAGATCCGCGTGTGTGCAGATAACACGTTCCAACACATCCTGAATATTTTTGCGGAAGCTTTCGTGGCATTACGACCCGAAGTCTGTGACCATTGGATTCTCTACGCACTCAACCACTATCATATTGCTATCATATCAATGAACATATCAGACTGGAACAAACCATTATAACAAATACAGAGCTGACAGTATCTAGATATTATATTCCTACATATGTTCAAGTTACAAAAACAATATATATTAATTACAATCCCGAGAAAAAGGGCTAATAAAAGCCATACAAAACAAGCTAATAATCACTACCCCATATGTGACGTTGCTCCGATGTCAAGCTCAATGTCTACATGACATAGCCGACAAAACAACATGCAAGCTCATGGCTCCATAGCCAAACGTGCACTCATCTCGGGCAAGAAATCTGGACCCGAGTACCAAAGTAGTGGGTCAGACACGACAGTCTGGTAGGTGGGTGAAAAGATATGAAAAATATACTAAATGATAAAACTTGCACATAATTACAATGTATAAGAAATCATGAATTTCCGACAAAATCCTGTATTCATATGAGACGGGTATAAAACATAAATATTTGACAAAACCCTGTATTCCTTTAAAGCATGTATAAGACATGAATATCTAGCAAAACATGTATTCATTTAAAACGTGTATAGAACATTGATATTTGACAAATCGAGAATTCATTTAAAACATGTACAAAGCATGAACATTTAACAAATCGGGGATTCATTTAAAACATGTACAAACCATGAACATTTAACAAATCGGGGATTCATTTAAAGCATATATGAAGCATGTATATTTAAAATAGTATGGGTACCAAGGATCTGAAACTGTCAAGATGGCAACCACATGAAGCTAAATACTCTCTAACTAAAGTGATGAGAACAAGTCAGGGCGTTGACCTCAGTCACACAAGGTGAGAAGAGTCAACGATTTTATATAATAATATACATATAGCAAGACAAGAACACGGCAGCGAACCGGATAGCAAGACAATACAAGATCTAGGCTGCAGCTGGCAGGATAAGAGGGGGATTTCCAAACCGGTGGATCAAACCGACAAGGTACATCCAAGCTTAGTGGTGCCGACTCATAGGTCATGTGCAAGAAAACAAAACAATATGTATATATATCGGGGCAAGATGCTCATCAGCATAAGACATATCATATCAGGTCAAGTAGGAATAAGATAGCAATTATGCTAAAAACCATATCCGGGGAAAGACTAGTTACAAGGCACAAAACTTGCAATGTACAAGTGAAATCCGGTAAAATCAGGTACAAATGGATTCTATAAATCTCCGGGCCAAATGTTGAAGGTCTAAGATTTAAATCAATGTGTATAGGGTTCCGTATGTTAGGTTTGATAAACATTTGATACTCTTTAAGAGTTAAAAACATTCCGGGACCTTACATACATTGACAAATCTAATGATCTTAACAAATCATAATAAAGGGACTTCTTCTTCAATATAGTTCCACATTCTTCTTTAAAAGAAATCCATTGCAGTTCCACAAGTTCTTTAAAAGAAATCCATCAAGATTGAAATTTCGGTCAACCCTCGGTTGGCTTGTCGGTTAACCAACAGGGTCATGTCGGTCGACCGACAAGCTGACCGACAGCTAGCCAAGTCCAGAAATGGGGAGAAAACAGCTATCGGGAATTGGAACCGAGGGGCTGTCGGTTCACTGTCGGCTGACCGACACTTCAGCATCAGAAATTGCAGAAACTTGCAGCTCTCTGGAATTTGAACCGAGAGGCTGTCGGCTCGGTGTTGGTTGGATGTCGATCAGCCGACAAGCTGACCGACAACTGCGGACACAGTATTTCTGAAGCTATGTTTCGGTCCTTTCTTCCCCTAAACATTCCTCGTTTCTATACTTCCATTCCCTGTAATAAAATGAGCTAAAAAGCTCCTCCAATTCATCACTACAATCCTATCATTTGACCTCATCCATTCTTCCATTAAATCATCCATAGAAATGGATCCAACCTCTTCATCCCATCCACATTCAACCAAGAGAAATCCATCACATGAAACAAATAACTTAATACAATCAAGATACCATTTTCAAGAAAGTATTATACTAGAAAGATACACTAATGAGTGTATTTCAAATCTCAATAAAAGCATGTCTGAAGTAAAGCTTTAAGTAATGAAATCATTAATGAAAGTTAAATATTTGTATAAAACATGATCAGTGAAAATGAATCATTTCGTCCACTTGCCTTGGGTCCAAGCTAATGCAAAATCAAGCTCTAATCACTATCAAGATCAACCTACAAGAAAAACCAAGAAAACCCCAAAAAACAAACCCATCTTTGAACCCTAAAATGGTAAATCAATAAAGACAAGGAATGGGGTACACAAAGTTATGGAAATGAGACCTAAGGGGATGCCATTGCTCAATAATACAAGATGAGAAGGAGTCCTTACCTCTAGGGCCATCAATCAACAAGAAAGAGTTTGAAATAGGGTCTGCCCAGCTGAGATTCACACAAAAATGGTGTCAAACGAGAGAGGAGATGAAGGGGAAGAAGTTGCCGGAGTTCCTTCGTCGGATTGGTGGCTTGGAGGCTCCATTTGAGCAAGCGAAATGGAAGAAAAGGGAGAAGGATGACTGCTGGTACTGTAGCTGGAAGGTTACAGTCGATGGAGAGTGGGAAATGAGGGAGAAGGAGAAGCTTGTCCTTTTTATAATGGGTGGGTGTGGGCCCCACCACACTTAAAACTTGCAATGGAGATTAGAGGGCTTTCTAGATCTCGGATCAAGAAGCTTGAAACATGAAAAGTGTCCGGCACAAGATTATCTTTCCAACAAGGTTAATATTGACATACTTTCGGGGTCCACAGAAAAAGTCAACTGTTTGGTCAAAGGGATCAAAATAATGGAAGATTTGGGATTTCAAGGGTGTTAAAACATCGATTTATGGGCCTCAGATGCGATTGATAAAGAAGAGAGAAATGTTTCTCATAAAATCTAGTTTCCAAAAAGTATATATTGGCAGGGTTCTGAGATCTCAAAATTTAGGTCCAGATTCAATGTGAAAAGATTGGTTTTGCCCCAAGGCTGGAAAAACTGATTTTCGGAGTTTTCGGATGGGCACTGAGTGAATACAAAAGTTGTAGGGAATGGTGAGATTAGTCAAACGAAACTGAAATAAGAATTTTTAGAAATCAAAGAGAATTTCTCCACAATGACCACACAAAACAAATAGGACCCTACGGTCACTAGGTTCATTGGCTCTCAAAACTTCCCAAAACCAAAGAAAATATAATCAAACTCAGAAATTCAATCAAATAACCACTAATCCCATTGAGAAAAAAAATCCACGATTAAACCATTCTAAACTAGGAAATCTGGGTCAGGTTCTCACATGGTCCATGAACCTTGCTGGCCCCAATTAATCCCCGAGCTTTGCATTGTAATCAGAATCCAACATCACATTGCTCGACTTGATGTCTCTGTGAACCACACATTGCTCCCATTCTTCATGTAGATAGAACAAAGCCGAGGCCAATCCAATTGCTATCTTGTACCTCACTGCCCATTTGAGAGGGCGTCTCTTGCCGAAAAGATGAGAATCGAGACTTCCATTCGATATGAACTCGTAGACCAGCAATAATTCTCCCTGGTCGTGGCACCAACCGATGAGCTGCACTAGATTTCGATGATGAAGTTTGCTAATGACCTTTACCTCAGTCATATACTCTCTTTTTTCCTTGCTTTGATCCCCCTGAGACTCTCTTCACTGCCACTGCCATGTCCAGATCGATCAAGAACCCCTTGTATACGTTTCCAAACCCTCCTGCTCCTAACTTCTTCTCATTTGAGAAGTAGTTGGTGGCCAAAACCAAAGCTTCATATGAAACCCTTTTGGGCCCCACACCTCTCTCAAAACCATTATTCATAGCTGTGGAGTTGATCCCTCTTTCTACTGCTTGCTTTTGTCTACTTCTTTTCTTAACAAACATTAATAATGCTAAACCAACACCTGTTAGTTTTATGGACTCAATCCAGTAGATGATATAATAAATTGATTAATTTCTTTATTTATCAGTATCTTCATGCTTTCCTTTCATGAGATGAATGGTGATTTATTATATACTTGCACATAACCAATACGAATGACATGATGGTTCATGAGATGAACCGGAGTCCACAAGTATATTAGATGTAACACATGTGCATGGATGAGATCCACATACGGGAGATATGTATGACAAATCTTATACTTAAATATCTTCACAACCAGTGACGAGACTAGACATCTCATACTGACAAGGTTGCAGCACTTTGATCACTATGAGATAGTGTGATTTGTCTCGATCATCAGAATGTAAGATTCTGGATCATAGTGCTGGTACATTGGATGTATTGAAGGACCATGAGAAGCACCTTATAAACACTGTCTTTACTTTAAGGTCTGCTCTCATAATTCCCTAGCAATAGGCTCTCAATCCTGAGACATTAATGAACTCAAGTTTATATCTATTCATTTGCTTTGAGTCACCAATGAGTTAGGCCAACTGTAGGTCAACACCTCGGTGATTTGGGTACGTGGTAGTAGAGCTGTGAGAACATTCAATGGTCGAGATGGAATTTATCTCTAATATCCCCTTGTGCCAATTAATGGATTTATCATTGGTAAGTGCGCACCCATTCCGATTAAGAGTTAATTGGAAAGGTACCATTGATCATTATAATTAATTAATTGGGGCTCAAGGATAATAAGATATGGATCTAGTTTGGAAGACAGGTCCAATTGATCCATGGATATTGATAGAGGGGTCTACTTGTGGTAATGTGGAGGTTTAGGGTCTTCTATGTAATATTCGTAAGACTGGAGTTCAATTGCATTTATATAGTGGAGTTATTTGTAATTAACTGTGGGCCCGGATTACACATGAGATGTGGGGTCGCGTGTCCCAGTTGGAGCCAGCTTTCTAAGGAATCCCTAGTGGTCCCCACGCTAGCCCTATTATTAGAAAGTATCTAATTCTAGTTGAACTCTAAAAGGAAAGTTACTAATTCTATTTGAAGTGAGACTTCAAATAGTGGTAATAGTAGACTTACTAATTTTAGTATGTGAGACTTCTATTTTAATTAGAAAGGAATTGGAAAGTTACTAATCATATTTGAAGTGAGACTTCTAATTATGATATGGTAAGTCACTAATTAATGGAAGTAAGACTTCTATTGTAATTAGTAAAGAAGAGGTTACTAAAAGTTATAAATATAGAGGAGAAAAAGGAGCCTGGACGTCCATGAATAATCCCACCCTAGGGATTCACGCCCAACACCTTTATGTGCAAGAGTTGTACATGCCCTTCTCCTCCTCCCTCTTCTAGTTCTCGTTCTAGTTCCTCCCTAGAGTTCTAGTAGTTTTCGCTTGGAGATCCCACCATCTTCTTGAGAAAAAGGAGAATCTGATACGGGTCATAGCGTGGAAGATCAAGAGGTCTTGGAGATCCCTATTTGATTAGTGAAAGCGTTTCATCATCAAAGAAAGACGCAACTTCTCCATTAAAGCACAACCGAGCTCCAAATGTATAATCCACTTCCTTGCATGTTGTAGATTATTATGGATGCTTATTAGTTGTTGTTTCTATCTTCTAGATAGATTGTATTTACTGATCATGATGGCTGAGATTGAGGGTTTACTTCCTGGATTGGGTTTTATAGCCTTCTGGATAGTTGATCCCTGCATCGAGTGGGTCAAAATTTTTTGAAACCTATCCTAGAGTCCCACCCTATTTCCATCAACACCGACTTCTAAAATACCCATTACAATCAACAACGCCATAACCCATGTGATCTTTTTTGGTGCCTTCTTTTTTGCGATCTTCGATGGATCTGCTTCCTCAATGGCCAGAGTTGAACTGAATTCCCATGAATGAATTGTGTAGCGTTCTGTGTATACCCCCGTGGCTCCTGTGAATCCAACCATGACTCTTTTCTGGTCAAAATCGCATCAAATCAACTACATAGTAGAGATTATAACTCCTATTATAATTCTCATACGTTAATAAAACCTTCAAATTCTTTGTCCTACCGTCATAATGGATCCGAGCGTCCGCAACGTCTCCTACGTGCAAACTAGAATTCCAATTCACATATGCTACTGAACTCAATGAGTTAATGCAGACTCCCTCCCATATGTTGGGTATGCGGATCCCATTGGTTCACCCAGGTGTCAAATTCAACTGCAATGAAACGATTTCTGGATGGAATGTTGTAGGTGGAGGTGTTGCAGAGGCCTAGATATCCGGAAGCGCTGTTGGGTGGGAGTTGAAAATCGGGAGGGGCGAGGAAGAAAGTGAGACCATCGCTATAAGCAGAAAGATCAAGTTCGATCGATGGTGAAGGTGAAATGGGTGCTGAAATCTGAAAGGTTTTGGGTGGTCGAATCATACAGGTGGACATGATCAACGAAGGAAACTCGACTAACACGAAATGCATCACTGTTTTGAATGAGTTGGATGTCGTCGTTGATATTCAAGGCATCTCCTTTGTAGAGGATTTTGGTTGTAGATTCGTTCGAATGGAAACCAGAGAAACTGAAGTAAATTGAATGAGCAAAAGGATTATAAACGAGAAAGAGAAGTAGAAGTACAAGCGTCTTCGGAGACATGAGAAGTTTTTTGGTACAAGGAGATAAAAGAGAAGCTGCGAATGCACTTCAGATATGGTGGATCGCTTTTATCCGACCACTGTAACTTTTTTGTGGAATCCAAAATAAAATATTTAAAAGAAAAAGGAAAGCTAAAAGAAATAAAAATGTGGAGACATAACAAAACCTTGAGAAGGACCCACCTCTGGAAAACCCAAACTAGGAAAATATTGTCTAATAACTACCCCAATCTGCCATATAAATGGTGGCCCCTCAATTACCTAACGCAACCATTTTTTTAAGGAAAATGGTGCGACAATAAATGGTTTCCAATTTCCTGAAAAATACTTCTTAATGTATTTAATGCATGGAGTACGGCTCCCCTAAGTGGTCCGATTTTTTGGTAACCCAGCAAGGGGTTCGGATCCAAGACAAAGCCCACATACACAAAGCCTGCGAAAACAGGAAGAAGGCCAACACAAAGTGAGAAAAAAGCCCGCACAAGTAGAAAGAAAGCCCACACAGGTGGGAAAGGGTGTGGGCAGATAGGTGAAAACTTCCGTCACTTCCCCATTTACAAGTCGGAACTTCCGTATAATCGAAGAATTGGATACCCGTTTACAACCCTGTTTGAGAAGAAATATATTATACAATGTATTGTACTTTACCCAATAACAACTTATTTCATTAGTTGCACAACTGATGGCATTACAAGCAAATCTCTCTCTCTCTCTCTCTCTCTCTCTCTCTCTCTCTCTTTTATGCTGCCAAAAGTCATCATTTGCCTACCAACATGTTTAGCGCAAGCTCCATTTACTAGTTCCATAATATGGATCCATCCTAAAGTTAATTGAATTGGCTCTAACACTGTTGAGTTGTTGAATTAGCATTATAATTAAACTATAATTTTCCTCCCATGGAGTTATTCTTTGGTGAGACAAACTTAGGGAATTTTTGTGAATATAGCTAGTTATATGAAGGTTTTATTAAGACCAAGTCCTAATGTTCAGATGGGTTCCAGCCAGTTCTATTAGCACTCAATCTAATTACGGAATGGCATAGCGACAGTTCGAAGTTACAATTCAACCCCGGCCGCACAATAAGCCAACTAGGCTAGATTGAGTGGATGAATGTCAGTCATAAATTAAAGCGCAATGTAGTGAACACTCCCTACGTTTTAATCACGTTTCTTGTGACTATAAAATCTAGGCAATGATAGATTCTCCCTCTCTTTTCTTTTCTTTTCTTTTTCTCTCTTTTTTTTATGGGGTAGAACCGTAGAAGACAATGATAGATTATCATGTCAATACAATGGTTCAGATATGGGCGGGGTTTTGATTGTAGATAACCTTTAGCCATTAATAATCGCACCTCGTGACAAAGTAAATAATAATTTACTACAAGTACTTGTGTAGTTTTTATGAACTAAATTCTCCTGAATTGTGCAATATCACATCAAATTATAAACTATGTGATATCGTAAAGATATAATCACTATTTAACTCAACCAGAGGGGAAGTTTTATGCGATATTGCATAAATTAAAAAGTTACAGAATTCGCAAAAATAGGGTATGTGATGTCACACAGTGAAAGGCATTTTAGTCCATAAATACAACACAGGTGCCCGTAGAAAATTATCTCAACTTTTGTAATAAGGCGTAATTAATATCTATGCCTAAAGGTTATCATAGAGGAGGGGGATAGAGGAGAACACGTGAAAAAAATGATACATTGCCCATAGAGATGTCCTTAAACTTGACATTTGCTATTTACCACAGAGTTGTTCGTGCAAAGATGTGCAATATCGTAAACATTACCCAATGCGATATGGTAGGGCTATGCAATATTGCACCGTTATTGTACGAATAACTTTGCGGAAAGTAATTAAATTTAGACTATTTTAGGGTAAATATCAAATCAAAGGACAATCGTCTAGTCAAAATTCCTAAAAAATATTTTGTCAGTGACGATGAAGCTATTATCCTGTTTAGGAGTGAAGGTAAAAAAGAAAGTGAAAAGGAACCCAATGATATTGTAAGTCATATATTATGGGTTTTGGACAAAATAGTAGAGAAAAAGTAAATGACGATCTGCCATTTTGGAATCTTTTGTTATAGGGTTCACTCTTTTAATGAGTTGGGATATAGTAGAGAAAAAGTAAATGACGATTTACCCCACGGTGATCATGGGTGGACCAATCCCTCAAAGGATCCCGATTCGTCCTTTAACCGAGATAAACTCCATGCATGGTGAGTGTAGCAATAGTCAGTATTCCAGTGGGATGGATGGGTGAGGCACTGTCAAGACCTTGACTTTGAATTGATGCTATGTTATTTCCATATAATGAGGAGCAAGTAGTCCATTCATTGGAAGACTTGACCGACCTACTCTGCCCCCACAACAAGTTGGAGCTTAGACAGTCACCAAAATAAAAGAAGCTAGGCCACATGGATAGCACTTGCCTCTTTTGTGGGCCAATATTTGTTAGAATGAGATTTAGAGATATCTCACACATGGTGAGGGTATTCATTTTGAAGGTGAGATAGCATGGAGCATGATAGGAATAACACTTGCCTCTTTTGTGACTGGAGACTTGGAAATCTTGATTTATCTCAGCCATTTCGAGTGCCCATCATAGTCAGCTGTGTCCTTCAATGTGCTTTTAAGCATTAGCATAGTCATAAGGAGCACCCAAGATGCGTGTTTCAAGGGGATCCTTACAGGTAGGCCTACCATCTGGATTTTGCACGTGAGATGTGAATGATTTGGTACTACTGTTCATCGAAGACAAACTATGGAGAAGAAAAGTCTTTTAATGAGTCCTAATCTAGTGAAGGTTTACCTTGGGTGTGGCGGACCTTGATTGGTCCACCCATGGTTACCATGGGTCAAATCCATTGGAGCATCCCAACTCCTCTTTTAACCCAAGAATTCTTAAGTCAAGTCAAGTCATTGGTGAGGCACTATCAAGTGTCAAGTGTCGACTATCAAGACCTTGAGTTTGAATTGATGATGTGTCATTTCCATGTAATGAGGTGCAAGTAGTCTATTCGCTGGAAGACTTGACCGACCCACTTTGCCGCCCCCACAAACAAGTTAGTGCTTAGACGGTGACCAAAGTAAAAACAGCTAGGCCACATGGATTGCACTATCAATCATTAAGGAGCAAAGGTAGTCCATACTCCTTGCGTTCTAATCACGTTTCTTATGACAATGAGAACCAGACAAGGATAGATTATCATGATAATTCAATGGTTCAAAAATTTTAGAGAAATAGAGTTAACAATCTCCTTACCTTTAGTAATTGGATATAATTACTCAAATAACAATATATATATATATATATATTTTGCTCTCTACAACTGCGGAATTCTTATATATAAGTACTTCCGTATATTGAAGAGATGAGTAAATGTGCCATTGCATACTCGTTGTAAATTAGTAGCTTATGATAATTGAAGAGAGTACAAGCGTTTGTGAATACACACACACACACAATGAATGTACTCACTAGTGCATGAAATAAACAAAATTTCTACTTCAACATGAGCTGCGATCGCCATATGATTTAGCATATGACAATAACATGATTAATAAATCTACTGCATCATTACTCATATTTATTACTCTCTTCACTTGTGGGCCAATATTTGTTGGAGTGAGATTTGGATATATCTCAAATCTCAAATCTCATACATGGTGAGAGAGTTTTTATTTTGAAGGTGAGAGAGCATGGTGCATGATAGCAATAGCTAGCATTGCTTCTTTTTTTTACTAGACTAGAGACTTGGGAATCTTGATTTATCTCCGTCATTTTGAGTGCCCATCGTTGTCAGTTGTTTCCTTCAATTTGCTTTTGAGTATTAGCATAGTCATTAGAGCACCCAAGACGCTTGTTTTAAGGGGATCCTTACAGGTAGGCCCACCATCTAGACTTTGCATGTGAGATGTGAATGATTTGGTACTACTGTTCGTCCAAGACAAACTATGGAGAAGAAAATCTTTCTATGAGAAGATCCTAGGAATTTTAATGTTGTATTTTTTTTCTTTTTTAAGTATTAAGGAGAAACTAAGGAATTCGAAGGAGAAGATACATTCGAACATACACATCACATAAGGGTGGGGTTCTCTTTAGATATTTATTTTAAACATAGAGATTAGGATTAATTTTTTTTTCTACTTCTAACATAATAAATTGAAATTCTCTCTATCAAAGAATATTAGTTATTTTTTTCCTTTTTCGCAAGGAAAATAAGTCGCACCAAATAATTGAAAAAAAAATGCACAGAAAAAAAAACAATTTTCTTCTCTATTGCAAATTCCTTTTTTTTGCACAAACACACCTTAAAGTAACTATTATTTATTAGTATATGTATCGATTGAGTCCATTGTTATATGAAAATGTAGACATGAGTACTTGTGCAGCGAGAGGATTTTGCTCTATGCAGATTTCTTATTTTCACAATCGGGAGGAACTTACATTATTTGGATTTGCAAATATTGTTTTACGCATAGATTTAAATAAAAGAGACACATTAGATTTTAGGGATTTTTACCAAATAATTAAGCTTAGAGTGTAATTAATCGATTTTATGAAGAATAGTAACAAAACCACCATTTAGTTGTTCGTACCTTTTTTTTTTATGAAATTATCGCCAACTTTAACTTCTTGTATCTAAACCCACAAATTTTCTTCTCCTTCTTCTTCTTGAAACTGCTACTTATCATAGCCATTTGATCTATCTTCCAGTGGGTAATGAAATACCACATCCTCCACTTGCCTGGAGAGACTTCTGAGTTATGATAAGAGTGGGTTTAGAGGAAGAAGAATATCATACTCTATATGAATAGGAAGAAGAAGAAGATTCGTGGGTTTAGACACAGGAAGTAGTTGGCGATTTCATCAACTTCCCGTGTCTAAACCTACTAATAATTCTTCTTTTTCTTCTTCGTGAAACACTAGTCTACTCTGCTCATGCCATAATCAGTCTCCTAGTCGTTTGTCTACACACATTTACATATATAAATTAAAAATATGTGTAACATTTATCTATTAATCATGTTTGCGTACAATTATTTACGCATCCTTTCACACCAAAATTTGAACGCCTCTTGAAGTGAAGAAATAAAGAATTAATACCAAAACTCATAGAATTTCAAAGAATAACTGTGAGGCGGACGGTTTCGTAATAAACATTTTCGTCAAAGATGTTTTGGGTTCGAAACCATTCTACGTATAAAGAGGCATCAAAATGATGAAACCAGAAACGAATGAGAACCTGCGCTACTGTCCGCGGCTCGTCTCCCTCCCTTTCTGTGTCTTTTCCCTTGTTAAACCCAAAAAACTCTATAAAACCTATTTGGATTCAAGCCAAAAAAAACTCTGCAAAACCTTCTCTCTTTTTTTTAATCTCTGCCTTCTTCCTTTGTCATGGTTTGTTTTTTCATTTTGATTTTAAATGTCAATGTTGACAGAAATTTATCTTGTGGGTTTGATCAAAGAATATCTTAAAAGGGCAGAGGGTTTTTTTTTTTTGTTGTTGAGGATTCAAAAGATTTTTGAGATTTTCTAGGATGATGTATTTCTAACAATCATTCTAACTTCTGATTCCATGGAAATCTCTCTCCGATCCTGCCCAAAGTCTCTCTCTGTTTCCCCATTTTACTTCAAATTTCTATTTCCTAGCATCTCCCTCTTCCCAGCTTCTTGATGATGAAGGCAACAAGTGGGCTGCGTGATGGTTAGGCTGATATGAAGGTAGGGAACACGATGGGCTAGATTGATTTTCAGTCGCGATCTATGATGGGTTATAGATGATGAAGATAACGGGCTGGGTAAGGATGGGTTGGATTCTCTTATTTCTTTTCATTTAGCTCTCTCTCAACTTATTGAGGAAGAAGGTGACAGATGGGGCATGTGATGTGTTGATCTACGGATGGGGTGCTGGTGATGAAGAGAGTAGGTTGGATGATGATGGGTTAGGTTGATCGATAGACTAAAGGTAGGGTTTGTAATGGGTTGGGTTGGATAAAGTAGAATGGAATTTATGATTATTTTTTTTCCAATTTCTTAACTCGTGACTTGGTTTTAAACAAAACTAATACAATCGGTTGAATTGATGAAGATGATCTTCACATGAATGTCAGTGAGTCTACAAGTGAGATACTCATGATGCAATATATATAATTTTGGATTTTGATATGTTGTTGGTTTTAATATTATCAAACAAATACTGCAGGCAGAGCATATTCTTAGCGGAATATATTTATGAAATGTTACCCTACAAATTTTATAGATCACAAACCTGATAAAAAAATTGATATAAAATGTGCCTTTTTTGTCTGTATCGTCGATATCATTATAGGAGAACTTAATTCAATGATTAATAAGTATTATTTATAAAATCATTTAATACATTTATACATATCATTGAAGCAAACATGGTAAAATGAATCACATGTGTAAATGATGTGAAAATAGTATTATTAGACAAACGTTGTAAAAAGAAATGCATGTGTAAATATTACATGCTTAAAATTTGAATATTCATCATTTACATGTGTAAATTGTATTTATATATTTCATACGTAAAAAAAAAAAAAATGACCCCTAACTCTCTTCAAAGCCCCAAGCTCCTTTCTAAATTTCCAATTAAATAGAAATCCAAAAAATATCCAACTGAAGAAAATTCGTGGGTTTAGACACAGGAAGTTGACGATATCACCGACTAAGTTGGCGATATCGTCCACTTCCTGTGTCTAAACCCACGAATTTTCTTCTTCTTCTTCGTGAAACACTAGTCTACCTTGCTCATGCTATAATCAGTCTCCTAACTCTCTTCAAATCCCCAAGCTCCGTTCTAAATTTCCAATTAAATAGAACAAAAAAAAAAAAAAACTCTACCTTTTCGCCAAAAAGGGAAAAGTGTTTCACGAAGAAGAAGAAAATTCGTGGATATGATATTCTTCTTCCTCTAAACCCACTCTTATCATAACTCGGAAGTCTCTTCTGGCAAGTAGAGGCTGTGGTATTTTATTACCCACTGAAAGATAAATCAAATGGCTATGATAAGGAGTGGTTTCAAGAAGAAGAAGAAGAAAATTCATAGGTTTAGATACATGAAGTTGAAGATAACGCCAACTTAGTTGGTGATTCGTTAACTAGGGTAATTTCGTCCAAAAAAAAAAGATATGAACAACTAAATGATGGTTTTGTTATTATTCTTCATAAAATCGATTAATTACACTTTAAGCTTAATTATTTGGTAAAAATCCCTAGATTTTATCTGATCTTGGTAATAATAATAGGCCCACCGTTTGAGCCCACAATGTTTTAATCTGTATCTCAATTTTGATAAGTTGGAAATCTGAAAAAATTGTATCCGCTAATTTTAGAAAGTTTATTGCTCTTAACGTAGATAGCCCTTTCTTGAATAATTTTCTTCTAAAGTTCACAAACTTCTATCCACCTTATCATTTTTTTTTTCCGGTCAACAGTCAATTACTTTGGTTGCATTTTGCGTGTGTGCAGCTACCTAGGGATGGTGATTGGAGGGTTTGCTACCAGTCGGGTAGACCCGAACTCACCCCACTCTCAATTGACTCATCCAAACTCACTCCATCCCACTGAGTCCTTTTACAACTGGTGCCAACATGTCCCTTGAAAAAAAGTTGTGAATTCTTGTCTATGCAAAGTCTCTTTTAGGTGCAGTGCTTCTTATATTGTCACTCGTGTGGAAGTGGAACTCAGGGTGATGATTGCATTCCTTTTCTTCTTATTATTTGTTCTAAAATGTTAAAAACCATTTAATTTAGAAATATTGGACCTCAAGGTATACCTCATATTTCCACTGGCAGCTGAGCTACAGATGATCTGCGAATATGTTTTCATTGAAACATATTATAAATGGGGTGGAGCAAACAAATTCAAACAAGGGTACAATATAATCCTTTATATAAAACATCCACAAAACTTTTTAAAATTATAAGAACTTTACAGAATGCAACACAGACCACCCATTTGGTGCTTATGAAAATGATATAACTGAATGCTGCGCAGAATAGCAAACAAAATCAACATTGACGGATCCATCCCAATAAGACTCAATACAATGAAACCATATCCATAAATGAAATGTTCATAAAATCTTAAGATATTACAATGGGACCAGTTCCATCAAGCAGTGATTTGTACAATTAATTGGACAATATCCTACCTCACAAAGAGCTTTTAGCTCTCATGATGAAATGACGATAATCATGATAATGAAGACAATAATTTGAAGGGCATTGTTATAATGATATTCATTGATGACACAAACACTTACACGATATAGTGGGAAGTAGGGTCTCATACGGCCCATTTAATGTAACCACACCTTAAACACCAATTTGCTTTAAACAAAGAACATCTATAGGAAATGGAGCCTTCACTGATGTACCTAAGAATACAAACTGATAATGACCACAGGAGCAATAGTACGAAACACTTTTATGTATTCTTGAATAAGCAAAACAACTCCAATATTGTCAATTAATCCTCGTCCGATAAGGTGCATAAACAATAAGATCAAATCATAGAGTCTGAAAATAGTTGAAATTTTGAAAATCTAGTAATGGATACAGTCAGGTAGTAAACAAATCAAAATTGATTCTATCTTACAATAGACATATTATTCAATCTTGCCCATCTAAAATATTTAAAAGGAAGTACTGCACAAAGATTTGTCTTCAATTAGGCCCAGGTATGCCTCTGCAGCCTCTCTCAAGAAAAGCAATATATGGCTGTAAAAATGCAGATCAGTCAGCACAACACATCCATTAGCAGCAACATTTAATGTCACATTCATTAGAGTATCCCTAAATACAAATTAACAGAAAGCCCTTTTCAAACTCACGTTAAGTTCCTTGCCAATTTCATGGACCAACCTTTCAAATGGAAGTTTTCGGAAACGGAGCTTTGTGCTCTTCATAAGCAGAGAATATTAAAATAAAAAATCCCAAAATAGGTGCATTCAACACCAACATTAGGTAATTCAAGTTGAACAATTGAAGCAAAATAAACTCAAACAAATCACTTGGAAAATCAACAATATCTAACATTACAATCTTGGGCAAGCATTTTGAATGGCACTTATTGGGTAAGATGCTCTGTAATCACTGCATTGAAGAGGTAGGTAACTCATCAACCACATAATATTAAAAACCAAAGTTCCAAAATAGCAGCATGCAACAATAACATTAGCTATTCAATAATTACAATTAAAGGAAAAGAAACTCAAAAAATACATGTCAAAGAGCAAAGTTCTAAGGCGGTATCTATGGGGCTTCTGTGCTCCTCCAGTTGCAAGGGTAGAATTCCAATCAGCCTAAAATGGCAAGAGCTAAGCTCGTCTATGCGGAGAAAACTTTGTTATATTTACTGTGTCTATGCAAGTGGGTTAAGTCCAGTATTTTGTTAATTCCACATGTTTAAGCTGTTGGAAATAGGGTGGGCCTCTAGGATAGGTTTCAAAAACTTTTGACCCACTGGATGCAGGGATCAACTATCCAGAAGGCTATAAAACCCAATCCAGGAAGTAAACCCTCAATCTCAGCCATCATGATCAGTAAATACAATCTATCTAGAAGATAGAAACAGCAACTAATAAGCATCCATAATAATCTACAACATGCAAGGAAGTGGATTATACCTTTGGAGCTCGGTTGTGCTCTAATGGAGAAGTTGCGTCTTTCTTTGATGATGAAACGCTTTTACTAATCAAATAGGGATCTCCAAGACCTCTTGATCTTCCACGCTATGACCCGTATCAGATTCTCCTTTTCTCAAGAAGATGGTGGGATCTCCAAGAGAAAACTACTAGGAACTCTAGGGAGGAACTAGAAGAGGGAAGAGAGAAAGAACTCGTGCAACACTTGCACTAGAGAGGGCTGGGCGTGAATCCCTATGTATGGAGCATACATGGACGTCCAGCTCTCCTCTCCTCTATTTATAGCTTTTGCAAGCCCCGCTTACTAATTTTCATTAGAAGTCTTACTTCCAAAAATTAGTAACTATCTCTTCTTAATTAAAATAGAAGTCTTACTTCCATTAATTAATTAGGAAGTCTCACTTCAAATATGATTAGTAACTTTCCAATTCCTTTCTAATTACAATAGAAGTCTCACTTCTACTAAAATTAGTAAGTCTACTATTACCACTATTAGAAGTCTCACTTCAAATAGAAATAGTAACTTTCCTTTTAGAGTTCAACTAGAATTAGATACTTTCTAATAATTGGGCTAGCGTGGGGACCACTAGGGATTCCTTAGAAAGCTGGCTCCAACTGGGACAAGTGACCCCACATCTCATGTGTAATCCGGGTCCACAGTTAATTGCAAATAACTCCACTATCTAAATGCAATTTAACTCCAGTCTTAGAAATATTACATAGAAGACCCTAAACTTCCACATTACCATAAGTAGACCCCTCTATCAATATTCATAGATCAATTGGACCTGTCTTCCAAACTAGATCCATATCTTATTATCCTTGAGCCCTAATTAATTATAATGATCATAGGTACCTTTTCAATTAACTCTTAATCGGAATGGGTGCGCACTTACCAATGATAAATCCATTAATTGGCACAAGGGGATATTAGAGAGAGATTTTATCTTGACCATTGAATGTTCCCACAGCTCTACTACCACGTACCCAAATCACCGAGGTGTTGACCTACAGTTGGCCTCACTCATTGGTGACTCAAAGCAAATGAATAGATAGAAACTTGAGTTCATTAATGTCTCAGGATTGAGAGCCTATTGCTAGGGAATTATGAGAGCAGACCTTAAAGCAAAGACAATATTTATAAGGTGCTTCTCATGGTCCTTCAATACTTCCAATGTACCAGCACTATGATCCAGAATCTTACATTCTGATGATCGAGACAAATCACACTATCATAGTGATTAAAGTGTTGCAACCTTGTCAGTATGAGATGTCTAGTCTCATCACTGGTTGTGAAGATATGTTAGTATAAGATTTGTCACACATATCTCCCGTATGTGGATCTCATCCATACACGTGTTACATTTAATATACTTGTGGACTCCGGTTCATCTCATGAACCATCATGTCATTCGTATTGGTTATGTGCAAATATATAATAAATCACCATTCATCTTATGAAAGAAAAGCATGAATATACTAATAAATAAAGAAATTAATCAATTTATTATATCATCTATTGGATTGAGTCCATAAAACTAACACTAGCAAGCACTCTCTAATTGTTTGATGAATGTTTGTCAATGATATGCAGATTTCTACGCTTAAGATGGTAATGTGATTTGAGATTATCTAAATCTTAAGATGTAATTTGGTTTATAGGCGTAAGACTGTATGCCAGATATGTCAATGGTGCTTCACCAAAGTACCTGACAAGTCTACAATCGGCTCCATTTGGTTCTTGTGAAATTATAAACAATAGGGAATAAAGTTAGGAAAAAAAAAAAAACTCACATGCTTTGAATCAATTCTCCTCTCACATTGTAGATGTGCTATAGCCTATTGGTAATGTATATGGATATTAGTCATTTCCATGATACATATTGTAGATATGCTCTAGTTCTAGGAAGATATGCTCTAGTTCTAGCAAAGTTCCCCCTGTGTTTTTCTACATGGTCAAAGAAAGTATAAGAAGAAGATTGAAAGAATCACATTGAAGAAATTCATTGAAAAGGACTTTCCAAACAGAGATTTTACAAAAATATAAACCAAAACAGAGAAATCAAAGGAAACACTGGCATTCCCCTTTGGTCGATGTGTGCCTCCATGAAAATAAAAATATAAAAAATCATTAAAAATTGGCATAAAGTGGAAATAAAATCAATAATCCATGAAATTCTCAAAACCCACCAACAGAATCCGACTACAAAGAAAACCCAGATCTTAATAGATTTAAAAAGTTAAAAAATGAGAGAGTAAAGGAAACATGGCATACCACTTGATGGATGTATGCCCATGCTTTCTGAGTTTCTTGATTCAGTTCATGTGGTAAGGAACGGTAGTGAGCCGTGAGATGCATTGATTTCTCCATTTTTGGGACAATAAACCGAAATCTCAGGCACCAAATAAAAAGAAGACACCAGAAGCGAATGAAACTGAAATTTCAGGGAGCAAAACAAAGAAGCTACCCTATGGGAGTACATGGACTATACTAAGGAGGGCAAGTTTGTGACAGTCTCCAGCGTTTTAATTTTACAGTGATTATATTTTTTGAGACCAAGGATATCTCATTTTCTACAGTTTCGGTTTCTAGATTTGCTGTGGTTTAACATTTTTCTTGGAACGATCTTTCTACTGTCCTCTAACTATGGGTCTGAATCTTCTGCTAAATTTACAAAAGTGCTTTAATCTTGGGAAATGAGTGTGTAGTATGTTAACACAGGACAATGAGAAAATCATTCATTTTATGCAGATAAGGGCCACCTAGACATTGATCCAAGTACAGGATATATTTGAACGGAATCATATCGTATCAATCTTAATTCTTAATATAAAACATCCTCAAAATGGGTTACTACTGCCTAAAGCACTTGTCGGGGCGGGGGGGTATCATTTATGAGACATTTGCCTGCATCCAATTCAGAGTTGGGACTTTCCCCAATCATTTGAATAGAAACATGTTGGCATTTGTGATGGGGCCCACTTGTATTTACATGTGGGTGGACCCCACTCACAAAGATACACCCCTCACAAGGAGTCTCATGGTGATATGGATAAGGATAGCTTGACTTTTATCCAACTCTCTATCTCTTTATCATATCTACATTCAAATTCAAATTGAGAGAGATTGATCTAATCATCTCTCAATTCGAATTTGAACAGAGATCTTATCACCCATTAGCCTAAGGGCTATATATAGACATGAGAGATATAGCTTGGAATAACTTTCAACAATTTATCTTCCTTCCACTAGATCTCTAATTCTCCATCACCATCTTCTACATCCAGGGTGTCCATCCTTGCCCTTGGATCTTGAAGAGTGAATCATACGTGACTGATCTCGATCTCCCATGCCTGATTCATGCCGACGCTGTCCTTATCGCGTTTGTAGCAGTCAGCTCTTATAGATCCTTGCTTCCGCTACATCTATAACCTTCAAAACAGAGATATGAAATATAAATAGAAATAAAGAGATTAAAGGACACACTGGCATACCTTTTTTGCGGATGTGTGCCTATATGAAAATAAAAGTATAAAAAATTATTTAAAAAATTGACATAAGTGGAAATAAAATTAATAATCCATGAAAATCTCAAAATCCACCAACAGAATTCAATACAAACAAAAGCCAGATCTCAATAGATTAAAAAAGTTAAAAAATGAGAGAGAGAGAGAGAGAGAGAGAGAGAGAGAGAGATTAAAGGAAACATGGCATACCCCTTGATAGATGTATGCCCGTGCTTTCTGAGTTTCTTGATTCAGTTCTTGTGGTAAGGAATGGTAGTGAGCTGTGTGATGCTTTGATTTCTCCATTTTTGCAACAAATAAACCGAAATCTCAGGCACCACATAAAAAAAAAAGATACCAATAGCAAATGAAATTGAATTTTCAGGGAGCAAAGCAAAGAAGCGAATGAAGTCTCACTTCTTGCATTTCTAACAAAACATTCAAAACATCTTCCTAGGATTCTTCCGAGGTAGCAATGAATAGTAAGATTATGCTCCTCCCTCTGTCATTATCCAGATTTTTTCTTTTTGGCCCTTTTTTTTTTTTTTTTTGCTTTTTTAATTCTCATGCGTCTTTTCCTATCCAACCAAGTCTTCAAGTTTTGTTAATCAGAGATCAGAGCTTCCTCTGTCGGAAAATCGTGCCTTCTTTTGAGCAGTAAGTCGATCTTTTCATTTTGCTTCTGCTATCTTGTTTTTTTTTTTCTTTGGCTAAAAGGGGAATTAGAGTTTCTAACATTTGATTTTGGAGACCAAGTTTTGTCCTTATGATTCTTTAAAGAAATGGGGCAGCGTTTTGTTTCTTAGGATGCTTCATACGTTGATCTATGATGCGCGGATACTTCAAAATGGGTAACGTATCGTATCCGATACTTCACTTTTTACATGTAAAATCCGTGTCCCCGCCATGTTTATGGCGTGTCCCTGTCATATCTGGGCATCATAGACGTTGATAGCTATAACACTATGATCTGCCATTTTGTAATCTAATCTTGGATTTTTATTGATGTTTCTATTTACTCTTGTAATCTGAATTAGAGTTTTACTATAATTTTTAGAAGATTAGAACCATGGAGATGGATGGGAATTGGGAAGTCAATCAAGCCGCCTATTGTGAGTAACTTTTTAGTGATTCATGTAAAGGGAATTTATATGCTGATAGATTAGTTTGGAATATTGATTTTTCTGTATTTTGTTCTATTTATTTAATTTCAGTGTGAATTTGGATCAAAGTTATAATTGAACCCTGCCGTGTATGAGTTTGTCAAGGTAGACATTTATATTACAATTCCTCATTTGCATTGTAACTAACTGACGCAACCAG
This sequence comes from Litsea cubeba, assembly GCA_012931725.1. Lineage (NCBI taxonomy): Eukaryota > Viridiplantae > Streptophyta > Magnoliopsida > Laurales > Lauraceae > Litsea > Litsea cubeba. The sequence goes on from CM022944.1 coordinate 55,682,134, forward strand.
AGATTGATAGATCAATCTCCCGAAGGATTGATCGAATCCAAGATGGATTCTAGCCCTAAGGCACAGCACAAACCATAACACACGAGAGATAACTCACAAAGATGACTTGGATTAATTGATAAGAAGCATGACAATTACATTAGGGCTCTTCTGTTTATATAGAGCATCACGTATGCTAATGAGGAAAACTACTAATTCTAATTAACAATAAATTTAGAAAGCAAGTAAACAAAGCAATGTTACTAATCTAAAAATTAGGAAACGGTGAAGCACATGTGGACCCCATCAGTAGGGTCCGTCAAGGCTTGCGGTTGTGGGTCCCTGTCTTGGATAGGGATCGGACTGCATCAACTCTCCCCGGCTTGAAAGAACTCGACTCCGGCGAGTTAATCGCTTGATAGCGCTCATAAAGATCTGGATTCAGACGCTGGAAGTCTGTAGCAGTAATCCAGGTAGCATCGGAGACGGGTCTGTTTTGCCAACGAACAAGGAACTTTTGAAAGCCGCCGCGACGAGTAGAAACAATTTGATCATCAAGAACATCAATGATTTTATCAGGCGGTGGCGGAACAGCTGGTAATGTAATGAGTTGCTCGTCAGAATCATCTTCATTATCATGCCCACGATAAAGAGTGAGATCGGCAACATTGAATGTAGGGCTGATACCAATATCAGACGGTAACTCAAGAGTATATGCATTTGAACTAAGCTTTTTGAGCACTTTGAATGGACCGGTATTCCTTGGATGTAATTTCTTGTTTGCACCTGGGGGCAACCTATCCGGATGAATACGGACCATAACCATGTCTCCTTCAGAAAATTCCAGAAAACGACGACGTTTGTCTGCATGAGCCTTGTAACTATCATTGCTGGCTGCAATATGTCGCCGAACTTCATCATGTATTTGTTGCATATGTTTGATGAAGTTATCAGCTTCAGCACAAGGGCGTGCTTCAACAGGTAAAGGGACAAGATCAATAGGCAAGAGCGGTCGAACACCTGTGACTGCTTCAAATGGTGAGATACCTGTGGACCGATTAACTGAATTGTTGTAAGCAAATTCAGCCATAGGTAGAATTTGATCCCATGTAGTAATATGATCACGGACAAGGCATCGTAACAATTGGCCAAGGCTTCTATTAACAACTTCAGTTTGGCCATCAGTCTGCGGATGATAAGCAGTAGAGAAGTGAAGCTTTGTTTTTGCTGTCATCCACAAAGTCTTCCAAAAGTAACTCATAAATTTAGTGTCACGATCTGAAACGATTGTTTTGGGGAGGCCATGAAGACGGACAACCTCTTTGAAGAACAGTTGAGCTACTTTATAAGCATCAGATGTTGTGTTGCATGGAATAAAATGAGCCATTTTAGAAAAACGATCAACAACAACGAAGATGGAATCAAATTTCCGTACAGTCTTTGGAAGTCCTAACACAAAATCCATACTGATATTTTCCCATGTGTATTAGGAATAGGCAATGGCTGATATAAACCTGTGTTTTCTTGTTTCCTTTAGCCAATTGACAGGTGCGACATCTCTCACATATGCTGATAACAAGAACCCGCATGCGCGGCCAATAGAAACGATCATCCACAAGAGCGAGTGTCTTGTCACGTCCCAAATGACCACCACAACCTCCAGAATGTAATTCACGAACAACATGTTCTCGAATAGAAGTAGCAGGGAGGCAAAGTTTGTTACCTCGGAATAAGAATCCATCATGAAGGCTGTAATGAGGGTGCTTATCCTTGTTGCCGTTAAGAAAATCTGCAAAGATGATACCGAAATCCTTGTCATTTGGATATTCGTGCTTTATTTGGTCAAAACCTGTAACAGTGACTGCCATAGTAGTGAGAAGATGTTTCCGACGACTCAAAGCATCAGCTACGATATTTTCTTTGCCAGCTTTATGACGGAGACTGAATGTGTATTGTTGAAGGAAAGAGCTCCATTTAATTCGACGATCACTAACATGTTGTTGGGACTGTATATGCTTCAATGCCTCGTGATCGGAATATAAGACAAAGTCGTTGCCAACCAAGTAATGACGCCAGTATCGCAATGCTTGCACAACGGCGTAGAATTCCAGATCATAAATAGAGTATCGGCGTTTGGCATCGGAGAGCTTTTCGCTAAAAAATGCAATCGGATGACCTTCTTGGCTAAGAACTCCTCCAATGCCGACCTGGGAAGCATCACAAGCAACTTCAAAGACTTTGTTAAAATCTGGAAGTCGAAGGACAGGGGCTTCCGTGATCAAGCTCTTGATTTCGCCAAATGCTCTAGTTGCTGCACTTGTCCATTTAAATTCACCCTGTTTCATACAATTAGTGATTGGAGCCATAATACTGCTGAAATCTCGAATGAACCTTTTATAGAAAGTAGCAAGTCCGTGAAAACTACGAACTTCAGTGAGAGTTTGTGGAACAGGCCAATCGAGGATAGCTTGAATCTTGGATGGGTCCATTGCGATACCCTTAGAAGAGACAACAAAGCCAAGGAAAATCACAGAATGGCTCATAAAAGTACACTTCTTCAGATTAGCATAGAAGCGTTCCCGGCGAAGAAGTTCAAAGATGCTCTTCAAGTGATCAAGATGCTCCCGTTTGGATTTACTATAAATCAAGATATCATCGAAGTAGACAACAACGAACTTTCCAATAAACGGGTTGAGCAATTGATTCATAACACGCATGAATGTGCTAGGAGCATTAGAAAGACCAAAAGGCATAACAAGCCATTCATAAAGACCATCTTTAGTTTTTAAAGGCTGTCTTCCATTCATCACCTGGCCTAATTCTAATTTGATGATAACCACTGCGAAGATCAATTTTAGAAAAAACAGAAGCACTATTCATTAGATCAAGCATATCATCAAGTCGAGGAATAGGGAAAGCGATACTTTACAGTGATTTTATTGATGGCACGACTATCCACGCACATACGCCAGCTTCCATCCTCTTTGGGTGAGGAGAGCGGGTACGGCACATGGACTTAGGCTTTCCCGAATATATCCCCGTAGCAATAGATCATCAACTTGTTTCTTGAGTTCAGCATGTTCGGAAGGACTCATCCGATAAGCACGAAGATTAGGGAGAGAGGCTCCAGGAGTTAAATCTATTGCATGCTGGATGTCTCGCATTGGTGGCAATTCATTGGGAAGCTCATCAGGAATTAAATCAGAAAATTCATCGAGCAATGGTTTGACCTCTTGGGGAGGGGATGGGGTGGAGTTTTTACTTGATTCGGTCACTTGTCTAGTAACCAAAGCATACATCACACCTTGCTCTTGACTTTCAACTTCAAATTTGCGCATGGTGAGGATGTGAGGAGAGGCAGTATGAGTAGATTGCTTTACAGAAAATGGAGTTTCCATGGGCTTCAACTGAATTTGGCGTCCATTCCATTTGAAAGTGTAGGTGTTATCCGAATGATCAGTGATGACTTTCAAGCGCCTCAGCCAAGGTCTGCCAAATAAGATGTGGGCAACATTCATTGGAATAACATCACATTTGACATTATCTTCATACGAGCCCATCTTCAAGGGAACAATGCACTGGCGGTTGACGGGAATTGAATAATCATTTACCCATGCAACTCTGTAAGGTCTCGGGTGCTTTATAGTTGGCAACTGAAGTTTATCAACTGCATCTTTGGATATGACGCTCATAGCACTTCCACCATCAATGATTGCATTGCAAGCTCGTCCTTTACAAGTGACTCTTGTTCGGAAAATAGGAGCTTGGTTTTCATCGTCTTCTTCAATACCATCTGCAACCAATAGGCGGCGGTGAAGGAAAAGTAATGGGCTGTCATCATCAGCTGTGTAGACTTCAAGTGCGGACTCTGGATCTGTTGGAAATTGTGCATCAGGTTTCTCCATTTCGATTTCCTCATCATACTGTTCATCATCATAAGGTTCACCATCACAATGCAGATTCCTGTGAGGACATTCTCTAGCATAATGACCTCGATTTTTGCAAGAATGACAGACAATGTCGCGCTTAGCGATTATCCCAGTGCCTCTAGCATTATTCTGATTTGGTGTCCACTTTTGATTGAGCTGAGGATTCTGTGGACCCTGCGGTGAAGCTTGTGGCTGCCTCTGGAATTGGTTCTGTGTTTGGTTTGAAGGTGGTCGGAACCCTTGCTGTGGAGTCCGATTGAAAGTAGAATCGGGACCTTTTTTATAGGGCTCCCCGGCTTGGTTACCGAAACGTCGCCCAGTGTGTTGACGCAGCGTTTGCTCAACGCGTCGTGCCTTGCTAGAAATTGCATCAACAGTGGCGAAGTCAAATACAGCCAATTTATCCTGTATATCTGGACGTAATCTTTCTCGATAACGGGTGACCATCAAGCGATCATCTTCATTAGATTTGCATCGAATACAAAGCTCATGGAACTTATGAGTGTATTCATCTATGGTCATAGAACCTTGCTGAAGATTGATAAGCTCGCTATTAAATGAATCAATGTAGTCAGAAGGCAAGAACTTATCTTCCAGTCTTTCTTTCATAATTTCCCAACGTGTAATAGGAGGGCGACCCATTTGCACATTGTGGTCATCAATATTTTTTCCACCAAATTCGAGCAGGACCTTTTAACTTCATCTTGACAAAAGCGACTCGTTGAGGATCTTCAATATGATACCAAGTGAAATAATCCTCAATTGAAGTAAGCCAATCAAGAAGGGCACGGGCATCACCTTGACCAGAAAATTCAGCAACCTCTAATTTGATTTTCCGCGAGAGATCATCTTGGCGCGGGCCAGGCGGAAAATTGTCAGCGGCTCGGTCTGCAAAGAGACGTTGAAAGAACTCTTGGATTGATTCTTTGGGAATATTTTCCAAGTGGTGAGAGTGTGAACCAGAAGTGCTGGAAGATTCGCCATGAGTGTTTGAAGGAGCCTTAGCAAGTTCATTGACAGTGAGTTGTAAGGCGTCGACCCGTTCATATAAATCTCTTATGCAATCATCGCGCTGAATGTCAGAGAGTCTGCCACGAAAATTTTGCCCGGTGCGAGTAGCCATGGACGCAGACCAAAAATTCTGCTCCTTTTTTTTTTTTTTTTTTTTACTGCTAGTGGGCCGGGCCGGGTGTGGCTTAATCCAGTGGCAGGCAGCAGGTCAGGCCCAAACTGTGGCCCAGTTTAGAGTCCAGGCAGAATGCGTGTGAGAGAAATATCCTCTCTGTCTTCTCGGAGTCTGTGCGCAGAGACGAACAAAAGCAAGAAAGAAGAACGGATTTGTGTAGAGAAGCTTACTGCTGGAGGAAAACGGAGGGCGACAGAGGGCTTCTGGCTGCTGTGAGTGTGGAGGCGATGGATCGAGCAGGCTGGAGACGATGGCTGCTTCGTTCGGCAGTGGTGCCGTGATGCAGAACAGCGAGACGGTGATGAAAACGATCGACGGTGCAAGGTATGCCCTTTCGAACTCGGTGCTCCTCCTCCCTCACCTTCTTCTATTTCTTCTTTCTTTTAGTCTGTGCTCTCTCTCTGATTCTACTCTGTGTTCTCTTCTTTTTTTTTTTTCTCTGGGTTGGGTTGTTTGACGAGGTTGAAAAAGGAAGGCAGAAACGGGATGTTGGGTCTGGACAGTGGGTCTGGCCGTCTGGGGTTCTCAATTTGGTCAGGAAGAATTAGGGTTTCAGGATTCTAGGGTTTCGGTCTGGGGTTGTATGGTGCAGGCCGGGGAGCGGGTGTGATGGAATAGATGTCTGGGAATGTCTGGGCTCTTGTGTGATTTAGGGTTAGGATTGGGGATTTTTTGGATTTGGGGAAAAAGTGTCTGGGGGATTTGAACTCTTTGGTGCTGTGAGAGGAAGGGGAGTGTGCTAGGGTTTGGGAATTAGGGTTTCGGGTTTTGGGGTATTTGGGGATTTGGGAAAAAGTGTCTGGGTTGGGGTTTGGAATCGTGACAGTGGGGGTTTCGGTGGTTTGTGTGATTTAGGGTTTGGTTTGGGGATTTTGTTAGTGGTTAGGGAATTAGGGTTTCGGGATTTGGGTGAGTGGTGGACGTTTGGCAGGGGTGGAAGCGTGACAGTGGGGATGGTGGTGGGTTCGGTGACTGGTTTTTTTTTTTTTTTTTTTTTTTTTTTTTTTTTTTTTTTTTTTTTTTGGACTGTGGGAAGTTTGCGGATGACGATGGTGGGATGTAGAGAGAGAGAGAGGTATCAAAGAGGGAATTCCGGGAAGGACAGTCGTCTCCCCGGCGATCGATCTTCGGCTCTGATACCAATTTGACGCAACCAGAGATTGATAGATCAATCTCCCGAAGGATTGATCGAATCCAAGATGGATTCTAGCCCTAAGGCACAGCACAAACCATACACACACGAGAGATAACTCACAAAGATGACTTGGATTAATTGATAAGAAGCATGACAATTACATTAGGGCTCTTCTGTTTATATAGAGCATCACGTATGCTAATGAGGAAAACTACTAATTCTAATTAACAATAAATTTAGAAAGCAAGTAAACAAAGCAATGTTACTAATCTAAAAATTAGGAAACGGTGAAGCACATGTGGACCCCATCAGTAGGGTCCGTCAAGGCTTGCGGTTGTGGGTCCCTGTCTTGGATAGGGATCGGACTGCATCACTAACCAAATGGCATTTAAACATGTTTGAATATTCCAAACTAATCCATCAGCATATCTGGATTTTGCTCTGATTTGCGTTCATAAGAAATTAAAGATAATGTAAATTTGTTCTAGAGTTGCCACTGGCATCATTTCATTCCTGCTAGTTATAAAGGGAATTCCAAACAATGTTCATTTCTTGGACCCAAATCTTCTAATTCCTAACAAATCCATGAACATGCTAATTTTCAGCCACATTCCAAAATCCTAGAGGCAAAAAAGTTTTAAATATGAGGAAAAATTATCAACCAGAGAAATAATCATACATGATGTGAGGAGGTTGTGTGACAATACAACAATATATACCTAGTTGTCATCATAGCATGTCAAATCAATTCCAACAATTTGAGAGCATTCCATAAAGAAAATGGACAACATTGAATGATCACCAATCATAAAACAGAAAAAATAAACAATAGAAACATGGAGTGACACTTACCTACTTAAGAATGATCAGCCCCATTTGTCTCTTACTCCAATTATCCATCCTCAATCAACAATCTTCAGTCTCCAACCCATGGATCACGAACTTGAAAGTCTACAACATGAGGGTTCTGTAGAGGGTTATGTTGGCATAAATCAAACACTGATATTATGCATGAACTCTTAATCAGAATTGCAATCGACCATACTGAAATAGGAAGTATGCTCAATAATTATAACATTTGGCAATATTAGATCTTAAAAAATATGGCTTAAAGGGAAAAAATACCCATCATCTTGACATTCCACGCCATAGCAATTCGCTGTGAGATTTTGTCAAACACCATATGCATATCCAAACACAAAGTACATAGAACCAAAGGATGGAAAATGAAAAGAAAAATGGGAAACAGTTGGAAGATAAGGTACCTCTATCTAAGAGTGGACGGATGTGGTGGATACTTGGAAGAGGCCCACCATTGATTGGGGCTGTGGTGACAATGATGACGAAAGAGAATGAGGAAGTGTAGTTTGCAGCAACAAAGAGAAAATTCATCAAGCAAGAGACTGAGCTGAGCTAACCTTGTGGCAAAATCATAATCATAGAGAGAGCGACCGCTACGGAGATTGCTGATGGATATGCTGGAGAGGATGGGAAAAAGAGGGAGATGGATTGGCAGTGGAACCCGTGAGAGGTGTTGGTGTCGCGACCCAGGACCGAGACTTGAGACCACGACGCACGTTTTCCAAGAATTACGGTTTCCCACAGGTTCCTGCGGTGAGGATCCCGAAGCATGGGGACTAACTCACATGATCATAGTTTGCGGAAGCGTGTTAGCAAATCGTGTCTAGACAACATAACATAAACATTTCCAATAACGTGCATGAGTAAATTAAGCATCAAATATCAGAAGGCGAAATTATAACATGGAATTCCCATCATAGTTGTAGTTTCAAAGTTAGACAAAAGTTTGTTGAATCAAGTTTACAACCCATAAGAGGTCAACAAAGGCCAATACATTTCCAAAAGCTCATATAAAAGTCCCATAACAAAATGAAACGAATCTCATAATCCGCCCGATGTCTAGTTGACGTCGTCGGGCTGCCACTCTCGAGCTGGGGGTGGCTCAACAGCCTCCTCCGAACGCTCCTCCTCAAAGGTAACGTCGTCTGCACCTGGGGACCAAAACAACAAGCATCAAACACAACGGTTTGACAGGTAATTAATTTAGGCATGAGCATGGAACAATGTTAAAACCGTTTATTGAAGTTAAAACAGTTCAATACATTCCGAATTTACGAAACTAGCATGAATACTTATAATATCATGAAAAGTTAAATCCACATTGAGCTCATCCTTTCTCCATCATCCATGATGATAAGAGCAAGCACGCACGATAAAAAAAGACAAGCAAAACACAGTCCCAAGCGGAACTGGAACACGCACGATGTGTATACAATACACGACTAATCTGCAGATAGTCCACATGTTTAAGGACCCCCAAACAATGAATCAGACTGAAGGGGTAGTTCAAGCTCAGTGGTATTCACTTAAATTCATGAATGCACAAAACATATCGATACACGGTCTAAACACGTCAAAAGTTACGGGGAAAATCACTTGTCAAACGAGCCACGACAAAACTAGTAAAATAGCATGAATCATATGCATAACGAACTTAAGAAGTGATCCCCTTTTTATTTCTTGAAACGAATCCTCGAACGAGCTTGTACTTGAAATTCAAAACAAAAACACGCTGATGTTCATTGTACCGAAACTAAAATTCAAACACGAAGTCCATCTAGCATATGCTAAGGCCATTGATTGACTTTTGTGAAATTGAAATCTGAATGTTGGAAATTAAACGAATTGGTGTCCCCGAAGTTAGAATACATTATGGACTTCCAATTACACAATGTCAAGTTAAAACTCTCAGCATAGTCTAGTTTTCAATCCTCAAGGAAATCACAAAATAAAACGAACTCAGGCTTGGAAACAGCCGAGGTTCGCTCGAGCGGACGCGAGATAGAGGCTTGTCTGCTCAAGCCAACCCAAAGGTCCGCTCGAGCAGACAGGTTTTTGTCCCGAACTTCGTCAGGCAGTGGCCTGGTCTTTCGAGTAGACCCAGGGGTTGCTCGAGGGAACAGGCTTCTGCCTGTGCTCGCTGAGTGCAAAAACTGCACTCCCTATTGCATAAACTCTGATCTCTTCCTCCCTTCTTCTCAAATCTGAACCACATGTAAAATCCCTGAGCCACCATGTTCTCTAAGGGATCAACAACAACATTTCACACTATCCACATCATACTAACCCATTCATTCTCCATTCAATTCATTAAAAAAAAAAAAAAAAACAATCCCATGTACTGAACTAACATAATCTTATCAACCCAAAATAGAGTTTCAGAAATTTGGAAGGCCATTAACAATCAAAATAAGTAGAGAACTGAACTAATAATGTAAAGAATCTAAATATGACATAGATTATGAGTCGAAACATTAAAATCATGCATTTGAAGAATAGAATACAATTCAGAACACACATGCACAAAACATATAAATATTACTTTCCTTTTTTCTCAAATTGCCAAGCAAACCTCTCTTAAGAATCCTACCCAAGAGCTGGACCAAAGAGCTATAAAAACCCCAAGAAAAACCCATTCAAAATCATATTTCTAGTCAACCAAAACCCCCATTTCGAAAATGGGTTTGCATGCTAGAGAAATAAGCTCTTCATGAGTTAAATGAACTCCATGGAAGAGATGGGTTCAAGTTCCTACCTGTAGCTAGCCAAACAAGGAGAAATCAGCTGGAAGAAGGTAGAAATGTAGCATGATTTTTGCACAAAAGGGTCCAGTTGTAGCTTGAGATGAGAGGAGGAAGATGATGGTCTCAGATTTGTAAATCGAGCTCTCTAACCATGACATGCAAGGTGTAACATCCCGAAATTCCAAGGTTGTAATTAGTCTAGTTAATTGTGCTTTTAGATAATTAAGCTCATTTATAAGCCAAATAGGTCCGATTAATCTTTAGGTTCGCGTGTACGAAGTTGGGTTGAGATCTGAGCCCGTTTGGGTATAGTAGGGGTATGTGTCGCTATTTCCGGAAAGTTCTAAGGGATTTTTAGTATTTTCCGCTTTTCGAGATTTTGGCACCATTGGGTAGATTACCTAATTTCCCAGACTTTGTCCTTCTGTTGTATCCCAATCCGGACCCTCGAACCCGACCCAGGACCTGACCTGACCCGAACCCACCTTAACTCCTTTTATTAATTTCCCCAAAGTCAAACCCCACCCCACCTAAACTAATCCCATGTGAGCCCCATCTCATTTTCTCTTTTCCCCATTCCCCTCTTTTAGGGCACAAGGCCATTTCCTCTCTTCTCATTCACTCCATACACAGCAGCCCCTCCCTCTCTCTTTCTCCCATCTCTCTCGTTCTCCCTCTCTCACTCTCCTCGCTGTCACCATCGCCGGACGCCGCCGCCGCCGATCAACACCACTACCAGCCAGCTCTTCTTCTCCTCTCTCTTCTCCACTTTCTCATCTCACCTCATCTCTCATCTCTTTCACTCATCTCTCCTTCACCCAATCATGGACCCCACTGTTCCGGCACCTTCCTCGTCGCCGCCGGCCACCACCATCTCCGGCAAACCCACCCACTCCATCTCTCTATTTCCCTATTTATCTCTCTATTTTTCCCCATTTCCCCTTCACTGTTCCTCTCTTTCTTTCTCTCTTTTCATTCTTTATTTCTTCCTCTCTTTCTCTTCACTCACTGCCCACATGACTGAGCACCCATCTCACCATTTTCTCTCTCTCTCTCATTAATTCTTTCTCTCTGTTCTCTATTCTTTCCTTCTCCATTCTTTCTTTATTTCTGTCTTCTCCTTCTTGCCAAGTGGGCCACCATCATCACCACTAATTTAGTGGGCCACCAATAAGTGGGCCCCACAACCTCCGATCATCACCATCATCTCCGCGTGGACCCCACAAGCTTCTCATCTCCAATTTGCAAGCCACCACTCCATCCACCCATTTACTTGGTAAGCTCTCCTTCCCCTTAGGATTGGGTTAATATACTTTGGGTTGTAGTAGTGTGTTTAGTAGCTTAGAACTTTCCCCTTTTCTTTTGGTGTATGTTTTAATTTAGTTTTTACTTTGCTAATTATCCCTTAGGTTTGGTTTGTTGGGCTTTGAGCTAGGACTTATGGATTTAGGCATTTTCAACCAAAGGCAAGTAGATATTTATATATGTGCTTGGATATGTTTGTCTCTCCTTTGATTCGATGATTTATTGATGATTTAGATGACCTTTGCTCATTTGTTGATTTTGAATTTGAAAACATGATAATTATGTTTATTTGATTAACGAATTGGATTATGAAATTGATGACTTGATTAGATAGATGAATGGAATTAGAATAAACCGGCTTTATACTTGATATGGTTGTACATCAGGTTCAAGAATGAAGGGAGGCAATTGGACTCAAACCACTGCAGTTACAGAACCTGTATTCTGTAACCGCAGTGTATGCGGTCGACCGACCATGGGTCTCGGTCGACCGACCAAACAGGGTCAAGTGCTGGAAGCACCTGACCATTTTACTATTCATGTATTATGGCTTACAACTGCCGGTCGACCGACCTTGGGGTAGGTCGACCGGGCATGAAGGGGGTCGACCCGGACCTTCTTTGTGGGAGGTCGACCGGTCAAGGGCGGGGTCGACCGAAGAAACTGCCAGGTACCTTTTTGAAGGGCCTTTTGACCCTGGTTTCGGTTGGACTTAGGTGGAACCTCGGCTACCTTTTTGGACTCATTTGACTATGTATGAGGAATGTCTTGAGCCGACGATTCCTCATGGTTATTCCGATTGCATCGGGATTCAACCTAACTCAATCTTGAACGGTACGGGACAATGGGATACCCCTTTAAATCTATGCACGAAGAATGTTCGTCCAGATATCCTGAACCTTAACCCTTTCGTTGACTAAGTAGGGATGTACGATGCTACTGGATTAACTTTGTACTTAGGATTGGATTGTCTATCACTTATGATTCCGAATTGTACCGTCTGGTACTGTCTACATGTGATGTACATGTTCATTAGCTTCGTTTGCTTTATTTTGGTAGGGATTATATGATGAACTTAGATGATGAACTTAGGATCCCTTTTGATATCCCGTTTTGTTCTGAAGTTTGATGAAAGTGTTGAGGCTAGACGGCTTTAATTGTAAAGCTTGTTGAGAACTACTTATGATAATAATGCTTTGAAGAAGTTTGATGGTTTGGTTTTGATTTGATGATGGAAAAGAGTCAACCGCCATTGCAACCTTAAAGCCAAAGAAAAAAGAGGTCCTCAATGTGCAAACCAAGTCAACTCCTCGCCACCAAAGAAAGCTGAAAACAAAGTTGCAGATAAGAAACCTGAACTCTCTGATGCCTTCAAAGAGCGAGTAGACTAGAAATACCTGTTCGATGAAGATGTTGATGAAATCTTTGGGGCTCTCGTGGCAAACGGCAAGCTCACCTTGCCTGAACCCAAAAGACCAGAAGATGTTGGCAAAACCAATGATCCTCAGTACTGTCCATACCACCAGATGATCTTGCATCCTCTCAATCAATGCTTTGTTGTGAGAGAGAAGATAAACGAGATGTGGAAAGGTTCGGGCCCAGAAGGTGGAGTCCGGTGGAGTTTGGTCGGGTTGTCATCACTGGGACTTAGGTTTCGCAGATTTTGATCCGCCCGTCGGATATTGATGTTCTACACATCAACGGAAATCTCTCGGCGAGTAGATCGCGATGAGCCAACTTCTGAGGCGATCAGAGGTCTAGAAATGGTGGGTGATTTTTCACGCGGGCACCCTAGGGTGTGGGACCCACTATTATGATTTTTGATCCACCCGTCGAATCTCGGAGTTTTATATATGGACGGAAAGCCCTCGAAGTGAAGAATCCAAGGGTCCAACTGTCCTAATGATTAGGGGCTAGGAAAAAAGGGGACCTCTTGGATCAATGAATGTGGCTTCCTAACTTAGGGTAATAGGGTGGTTTTAGGCAAGCTAGGTGTAATCTTCGTAATGATTGGCCTAAGCATGTCTTAAGTGGTCTAGAATATGTAGAGTTAGTGTAGTGGTCCGCTCCTTGTGTGAAAGGTGAGTTGGACTCGAGATCTCAATGCGATTCGACTTTCTTCTCACGAATTTCTAGAAGTCGTTGAACTAAGTCTAAAACTATCAACAACCATCTTCATCGTCATTAATTAATCTGAATTATGCCATCAATCATTCAATTATGGGTGAAATGGGGGCACCGTTATATATGACAGGTATTTAAGGCTATCATAGGGGCCAAATGAGGTGTCTACAAACACCAGAAGACACCAGGTCGTGGTCGGACATGGCTCCATGCAGGCTCATATCTGAGGGCAGGAGAACAAATTTTCCTAGCTGTAGCGCCACCGACGGGGAATCAGCTATTCCCTCACCCAAAGAGGAATGGGACTCGGGAAGGGAGCTCGACAAACTCTTACTCCCCAAAGTAGGGCTCGGTTGAGGAGGCAGAGGAGGCAAGCAATCTTCCAACCACGCAAAGAGCGGGTCCGAGTTGTCGGCAGAGTTGGCCGGAGACTTACCCTTCATCTTCTTCGGGCCGAGGTCATGAGGAAAGTCGCCTAGAGGTCTTTTCCCGAGGATGGAAGGAGGATTTGGGAGGGGAGCCTTGCCTGTCCCAGAAGAGGGAAGATCGTCGAGATTGCCAAGTAGGTTTTTCGCCTTACGCCTGAACATGGTGGAGGGGGGTCTATCGAGATCCGAGGAGGAGGAGGAGCCGTCCGATATATTTAGGACCGGAGCCTGCTTTGAATAAGAAGAGGAAGAAGTACTGGACTGAGACGACTCGTCTCCGACCAAGGGTAGATTGCTCGGTAGTAGGTGATGGATCAGAAGAGTGTAGAGAGGCCGAAGAGTGGGCACTGATTGTTTTGCCCCGACTTGAAGACCTTGGCGTCTTCACAACTGAAACCTTTCTCCGTAGTGGACGGTGAACGGGCTCTCTGGGATTGTATTTTGGGATCGTGCCAAGATGGAATGGCTAGGAAGCTGTCATAGGATCGTTCGTATCTAAGTAAAATATGAGCAGCCTGACCCCAACCATGTAGCTCGGGAGGTCCGCGGTAATAAAAAACTTTCTTCAGATCCTCAGCCCGGAGAAGAGAACGGGGAACCTGGTTAATTGTAGAATCTCCAGGTAGATACAAGGTGAGAAGCTGTATAAAAAAGAGAGAGAATAGGCGGTACATATAGAAACGAAAACATGATATAGGAGGGAGCCGACCTAGGTAACCTGGGACTTGGGGGACTTCTTGGCTAACCCCACCCCGAGTGGTCGACGCCTCCCATGCCGCTAACAATAAGGAAATCTCCCTCGCTAGGCTTGTTCAAATCCGGAAGGTAGTGAACAAGGAGCCTATTCTGGTCGCGAGATTTCAAATAAAAAACTGTCTTTTGATTGTTTAAGGGGATGAGGAAGTAACAGAAAAGGATATCAAACACTCTAAGGCTGGTGCCGAGCAGCCTGTTCAGTGCGGCTACTCCCATCACGATGTGGAAAAGATTGGGGGCACATTAAAGGGGAAAAAGGTTTACAACCAAACCAAACCAAACCAAGCCAAGCCTTTTCCCACTAGGTGGGGTCGGCTATATGGATTTGACGACGCCAATCAAATCTGTTTAGGGCCATGTCCTCCGTTAGATCCATGTAGGCAAGATCATGTTTAATAGTTTCTTTCCAACTTCTCTTGGGTCTCCCTCTCCCTCTCCTACTCTTGGCAAACTCCATGCTTTCACACCTTTTAACAGGTGCCTCTGTTGGACGCCTTCTAACATGGCCGAACCATCTCAGTCGATTTTCTCTCATTTTATCTCCAATCGGTGCTATTCCTACTATGCCCCTAATTTCCTCATTCCTAATCCTATCTCTCCTTGTGATCCCGCACATCCATCTTAGCATTCTCATCTCCGCAACTTCCATCTTCTTGACATGATTATGCTTTACTGCCCAACACTCTGATCCATATAACAACGCTGGCCGTACCGCCACCTTATAATACTTTCCTTTAACCTTGAGGGGGACTTTCCGATCACACAAGACCCCCGAAGCACTCCTCCATTTGGTCCACCCGGCTTGAATCCTGTGACTTACATCAGTATCAATCCCTCCATCATGTTGCACCATAGATCCAAGGTACCTAAAGTTTTCTTTTTCTACTATCTTTTGTGTGCCCAAACTTACTTCTATGTTACCAGGTGTCCTACTTTGACTAAACTTGCATTCCATATATTCCGTTTTGCATCGACTTAGCCTAAACCCTTTTGTCTCTAATGTTTTCCGCCACAATTCAAGTTTAGCATTCACTCCTTCTCTCGTCTCATCCACTAAAACAATGTCATCTGCAAATAACATACACCAAACGAAAGGAAATGAACAAGGAGGGGGTCCAGTGGGAAACAGACGGCCACCTTGCACGATGGCAATAGTGGGGAAGGGCATGGCCTCACGAGAACCCCCATCGACGGACTCTCTAGGAAGAGGCACGCGGAGCTGAACATCCGAAGGGATGCCGTATTTGCGCCTAAATTCAGCAAGCCCTTCCAGAGAGTTGAGAAGACCCCTTAGATTACCCATTCTAAAAAAAAAGGGAGAACAAGAGGGAAAGAAAGGAGGACTTACGATCGAAAAAGCGGAGGTGAAGAAGAAGAATGAGGATCGGAGCCTTCGCGAAGGATCTTAAAGAAGCAGAGGCGGCGGTTCGAATAGGGCGAGAAGAATGGGATGCGTCTTCTTTGGAAGAGTTATGTAATCCCGGAAGAAGCGCATAGGATGAAGATGAAGATGAAGAGACGTTGGGTGGCTAATGTGACAAGGAGACGACTCCGAACGAGCCACGTGGACCCTAAAGGACTGCAAGCCTCCTTTCTCCTCGAGAAATGGAGAGGAGAAAGGACGCTTGGGGGGCAATTGTAGGAGCAGATCTTTGATGGGCTCGGGTCAACCTACGAAAGCAACCCAACCTACGGAACCCACCAGACTCGGGTCAATGCCAGCCCAACCTACAGAATCGACTCGGGCTCGGATTGACCCCGGCCCAAATTGAGAGACTGGCTCAAACTGACCCGGACCGTCCAACACAGTAAGTGGGAAGAGAATGGAAGAAGTGGGGGACCAGCTGGCTTAAGAGGAGAAAGGGCCACTGAACCAGAGAGGGGAGATCGTCCGACGATGGGAGGCCATGAGCACCTCAATCTCCATGACTGACGGTTGAGAATGAGAGCAAGAAGGTGCCCAAAGATCCAGGTGAGAATGATATAAATGGAAGGATTGAAGATTGAAAGGGGGAGAGACTTTTTCAAATTAACTTCTAACTTGAGCATCGTAGAAAGTTCGATCGGGCCAATCTATCGAGTTTCACCATATTTTTATTCTTAAACAGGTAACCTACTCTCGAGAGACTAGCTGACTGGAGAAAGGAAGACGAATAATGAATCAAGAGGTTAAGTTGTCTGATCATAACTTACTTACATGAAATTGACCTTACAAATACTAATAATTATAAAAAGCATGGTACCTCTCATGGTGTCGCACCCTTTCAATGTGTTGTTTCCCAAGCTCAGAGAAGTTAATGAAGTCAAGTTGGATATCCAAGGAAAAATGCCATCATCCGTAGTGATTCAACTGGAGATCCAGAACCTTCAATCGCTTCAGTCCTGTGACATTATAAAAACAAATCATGTTTATCAACTTGAAGTGGGCCCTACCATTCAAGTGGTGGTCCATAATTTCGGATAATGCAACATCCTAGAAATATCCTCGACATGGGAACTTTTGCAATATAATTCCATGACAGCAAACACTTGGTCTTAATAACTATAAATCATCGATGGAGATTTTGCCGCACAACGAACTGATAATGATGCAATGCTAAATCACGGTCTCAATCTCTCAAGAATGGACCCACATGGTAATCTTCATGTGAAACATGTTGGAATGTGGCAGGTTTCCATGACATTTGAATTGTCAAAATGAGGATCCTATCATGGATATAATAACCACATCCACGTTGGGCCTTCTGTTATAGCAGACTTTGTAGGATTGTGAATATCTATTACTGATAAATCCTAGGTGAATTGGAGCAACAATATTTTAGGAGTCTGCTGCACTGCTATAGATGGTTGCTCCCTTAGAGAGCTCCAGTAGCCTAGGCCTTTCTGAATCGATTAGAGGACAGTTTTGCGAGAATTTAATGCATTTAGGTAGAGGTTTAAGTTCAAGTAATCTCTGGAAAGTGGAAACCAAAGGGAGCAGACCCAGATTGAGGGTTCACTCTTCAAATGAAGATCTGAAGCATGTGCATTTAAGATTTGGGCCACAAAGCAGCAGAAGTCTTCCCATTTTTCAAGTTTAGTTGCTACAGTGTTTTTAAAAGCGCGAGGCGCATCAAGGCGCTAAGGACTCCTGGGGCCTAGGCGCTAAGGCGCGAGGCGAGGCGCGGGCTTCATTGAAGCGAGGAGCACATTGTATATAAAATATATATTTTGGTATAGATAGATAATTCACAAAATAGAACAAATTAGAACATATTAGACAAACAGACAGATAATTGGCAAGGAATATTAGAAAAATTCTAAACTTCATAAAGCATCCATCACTCTAAAAGTTAAACATTCAACAAAAGTACCAAAATCCATCAAAACGAATACAACTTCAAAGTCAAACCAATAATTCAGATGCTCCTAAAGAGGACCTAACAGTCATCCTCAACATCTACACCAAGTAAGTCATAATCTACACCAAATAAGTCATAATCTTCTTCCAAATGTGCATACTGCCATGCTAGGTCCTTTTTATTACTACCTTCCATTGGCGTTGACATCTATAAACAGCTGCAGAAACAAACAAAAGTAGCAACATAGATCACCAAAACAAAAAAAAAAAAAAAAAACTAGAATGCAGCAGCAGAACAAAAAGAAAGAAAAAAGAAACAGCTGCAGAAAAAAAAAATAGTAGCAGAGCAAAAAAAAAAAGAACAAGCAGATTTACAGCAGCTAAACAATGTTCAAAAAAAAAAGCATGATCTGATTGAAGAACAGAAAAAAAAAAACAAAGAAAGAAAATCAGTGGCAGCAAAAAAAATTGAGCAGTGGCAGCAACAGCAACAGCAACAGAAAGAAAACAGCAGCAGCACAAGAAACAGCAGAAGTAGAGAGGTCACCAAAAAGCAGCAGCAGAACGAGAAAACAAAACAGAAAAAACAGCTGTAGAAAAAAAAAAAAAAAAACCTGCAGCAGAAACAAGCAGAAGTACAGGTCACCAAAAACCAGAAGCAGAAACAGCTTGAAAAAATTACAGCAGAGATCACCAAAACAAAAAAAAAAAAGAAAATAGAAAACAGTAGCAGCAAAACAAAAAAAAATTACAGCAGCAGAACAGAAAAAAAAAAAAAAAAAAAAGGAAAACAGAAAACAGTGCAAAAAAAATTACAGCAGCATAACAGAAAAAAAAAAAAAAGAGAAAACAGCAACAGCAGAAGAAAAGAAACAAAAAGAAAACAAGGAACGTGATGTACCTGCGCAGCCGGACGCGAGAAGAGCACAGCCGGACGAGTTCTCGGACGACCTGCACAGCCGGCAGCTTCTTCCTCCTTCCTCTTCTTCCACTGTTTCTCTCTTCTTCTTTTTTTTTTTTTTTTCGTTTCGTTACCCTAAGTCAGTGGAGATGATAAGGGCACGAATATAAGAGGGGCTTTTCTGTTGGGCTCTTCTGTGTTGGGCTGGACCTTTTTTTTTTAAGCCCATTGACCTTTTTTTTTTTAAGTTTAAGTTATGGGCCGCTTTGAAAGAAGCCCACTAGGCGCGCGCCTCGGGCCTGATCCAAAGGCGCTCGACTTATGGGCTTTTACTGTGCCTGGGTGAAGTCGCTTCGCCCCATGTGTGTTGAGGCGCAGGCCCAGCAGTGGCGGACCCAGGATTTTTATTTGAGGGGGGGCTTACGATAGTCACTTGAAAAGTAATTCAATTATTATTTTGTTGTTCTTCTTAACTTTGGCAAAAGAGAAATAACCCACCTGAGAAACAAAGACCGATCCACTTCAATCATCATACACATAGACAGAGCCACAATAAATATACACATCAATAAAAAGTTAAGGTACCCTTAGTTCTTAAAAAAATGAGGAAAAAATATTTTCTAGATGTGATGATGGTAAAGGAAGGATCTTGAACTATAAGAGGACAATTAATGGAAATAAAATGAGTACAATCAATTTGTTTTAACAAATTTAATTTGTTTGACTTATATGTTTTTCCATTAAATAGATAGGAAAAAGAAATAAAAGAAAAGAGATGGACAATTAATGAAACAAAAATCTAAAAATCATTATAATACCCTTTTATCCTTTTTATGAATGGTTATGGTTAATAATCTTTTACTTCAAACAAATAAAATACTAAATTAGGTCCCCATCAAACTCAAATAATTAAGAAGCTCAATAACCAGAAACCTCATAAGATTTTTAGAACAGAACACTGATCAGCATACGCTTATAAATTATGAAGTCAGATTAATCAACACGGGCATGAATCCAAGGCAATTTGTTTCTTTCCCTTTCTTAAATTTTCACCCTTTCGTTCTCTCTCACACACACACACACATTTTTCATTTCTTACTTTTCTTTACAAGATGCACAATTTCATGAATTTAGCATACCTCCCCAGATGAGAGACGGTTCACAAGTTTTGGTAGTTAGATCTAACATGTTCCTAAACATTTAGCTCCTTTCCTACAGTTTTATGCTTTCCTGAAACAAAACATAGGTAATCTCAAATCGATAACCAACGATAATTTTAGGTAATCAAATGAATTTAGTTGAATAAAAAATTTTTTGTCTTACTTTCTCATGCGTTTTTTTAGTAATTGTGCCAAACATATCGTGATCATATTTTATTCATAAGATGAACATTCAGCATGACATCATCATAGTGAAAGAAATCAAATCCACAAAAGTCATGCATTTAACAAAATTTCTAATCTCATAGGTAACAAAGAAAAAACTATCCGACATAACCTAGTAAAAACTAGGGGCCATAATCTCCCTCAATGCCCAATAATATGAAATCACTGCAGGTCATCTATCTCTTATGCTAGTCATATGTTATCGATTGAATCAAATCTAAGAACCACACGTATCAATCAAATTTCTCAAAAACCAAAACTCGCAAGCTGCACAACATAATAGATATCTAGCTCTTACACGCTTCAAACAAATCAAATCCTCAAAAACCGCAACGCATCCAAATGATAAGTAAAACCAAGAACAAAAGAAATATGTATTCAAAGATCTGATGTAAAGAGAAATGGAAAACACGAGAAAGAGAGATTGAGAAAGAGGGGGAGATAGAGAAAGATGGAGAGACCAAAGATAAGATGAGTAGAGCACCTGCCGGAGGGAGGGACAGCGTCACGATGGTGGTGCGTTAATGTCGGTCGTTGAGATGCAGAGTGATGAAGGGAGAGAGACGAGAATGGGGATTGGCCGATTAGGTTAGAGTTGAAAAGGGTCATGGGGACTTGGGCAATTTTTAAGTGGGGGCTGGGCCAAAGGTGCCTTAGGGCCCTTATGGGCTTTTTCCAGTTTTGGTGGGGGCTTCAGCCCCCAACCCACAATATGTAGGTCCGCCCCTGAGGCCCAGCGCCTTGATGCGCCTTGCCGGGCGCGCTTTTCATTACACTGAGTTGCTAACTCAGGAGAGGAAATCACTGTCATCAGAGTTGAAGGTTTATGATGTGGCCCTTAAAGCAGGCTGCTTCGGTTAAAGAGCAGCAGAGGTCCAAGGGAGTATTTTATGTGAAACCAGAGGTGGTTCTTCCTGGTACCATGCAGAATTCGGTTACATATTAAAAGAATCAACTCTGAGCTAAAACCTTCTAGAATTTGTCCTCCTTTGTTAGTAAATATATGCAACTGACTTCAATTTCTCTTGGTTTTACTTAGAAACCCTCCTTCCGACTATAGAGAGACGACTGGCCATATGGTCATTATATGGTATATTATCCAGATCTTTTGTTGATCTTTCCTAGTCTGCTCAATACCATTGTTATGTTTCAGCTTAAGGAATTGCATCATTGCCAATCCTTTGTTTTTCTATAGTCTTATTTTAACCAAAGTTCCCTTTGGCATGAAACCTTTGCAGGTTTGGGTTTTCTTGCTTGAGTACCATCAGATGCAGGAGATTTTGAGGAAATGATTACAAACTCTATGAAGTAAGGATACGAACTATGAAGCAAGGATACGAACTTGACTACTTCCATTAGAAAATTCTGCGAGAGAGAGGATGTTTTGATGTTTTAATTATATAGTTTTTTTAATACATTTTTTATGTTAAGAATTCTTATCATCATCAAGGCCTTGTCCCAATTATGTTGGCATCAGCTACATGGATTATTTTCACCATTCCAGTCTATCCCAAATCCTTGTATATATTGCGCTTCTTAAAATCTTTCTTAACGATTGACGTCAATGTCATCTTTGGACTATTCCATTTCCATGAGAGGTCATCAACCTACATAGAGAAACTTTTCCTCACCGACACCATTGTTGGCTTGTGTTGGACATGTCCAAATCATCTGAAACGAGTCTCTCAAAATTTAACACCTATTGATTTGAGCCCTAAATGCTCCCAAATGCTCTTATTTTTTATTTTATCTTGCTCTTTTTTCTAATTTTATCTTTCATAGTTCCACCACACATTCATCTTTACAATTGACGTTAATGTCCTCTTTGACCTATTCCATTTCCATGAGGGGTCATCAACCTACATAGAGAAAATTTGCCTCACCGACAGTCCGACACCATTGTTGGACATGTCCAAGTGATCTTAAACATAATCTAACACCTATTGATTTTAGCCCTAAATGCTCTCAAATGCTCTTATTTCTTATTTTATCTTGCTCTTTTTCTGATTATATCTTTCATAGTTCCACCACACATTCATCTTAACATTCTCAACTCTGTTACACTCATTTTTGTAGAGGTTGTTTCTTAATTGCCAATGTTTTGCTTCATAGGTCATAGCTGCTATAATCATTATCTTGTATGTTTTTCCCTTCAATCTTTTCTCTGTGTATTGGCCAAAAAGCACTTCAAAAGCAAGTCTTCACTTCAACCGTCAAAATCTTGTCCTATGTTCGACATCATCTTCAATTCAATCGTTACAAATTATAGAGCCAAGGTATCACAAGGACTCCTTTTGCAATATCTCTTGAGCTTCAATTTTTATTGGATTTACATCTCCCTGCATATCGTTATTGAAGAATTCATATATTTTCTTTTTGTACGACTTGTTTTAATGCCCTTGGATTCTAAAGCCTCTCCCTTCTCTCAAGATTCGCATTCACACAACCTCTTGATTCATCCACCAACACTTAATAATCTGCAAACAATATACACGAAAGTACCTCTTCTTGAATATGGTCAGTTAACTCGGCTATAATCAACACAAATAGATAAGGACACTCGTTATATCAAAAACCTATATCCCTTGAAAATTCACATGTCTCTCCTCAGATGGTTTGCACACTCATTATTACTCCTTCATACATGTCTTTAATGATGTCAATAAAAACTTCTTAAGAAACTCATTTTATCAAAAACCCACTAACTTAAACATGTAAGTACCATATGGACTGTTTGAAGAAATGTCCTCATCTCTTGGTTTGTTTCATTATCTAAGTGAGAACATAACTTCCATAGTAGACCTCTCTGAGAGGAAATTAGCCATTTTACTGCCTGTTCCAAGCCCGGATAGGAGGGTGCATTAGGTTGACAACCGGTGGGAAACTTTTGTCTCATTTAAAACATAAATTATGTAAGAATTCTACAAACCACACTTCTTTTCTAGATTTCTAAAGGTGGGCTCCAACTTTGAGTGTGCTTTTTATGGGCCTCCAATTACTCCAATTAAATAGTGATTTTGTCCATGGATTCGAAAGGTATATGGGCCTCCTATATCCTGTAATAGTGCATAGTCCACATTTGCTCCCATTGATGTGAAGAACAACATTGAGTTATATGCCCTTATTGACTTTTTAAAATGAAGTGCATGATCATCTTTATTCCCCTCAAGTAATGCCTTTAAAGGAGGGGGTGGTTCGGACAATAATGGCAATGATACTAATCCATCTCTACAACATTGGTTGAAGCTGTAGCGTCCATGATTTTTTCTTTTGCTGGATTTATCTTCTCGCCACATAATTGCACCACATTTTTTACATTCATGATTTGGAGGACCAAAGTCATGTCGCCTATCCAATTGTCCTTTTATACTATATTAAGCTAAAGGGTTTTCAAGCTAATTTTGATTGTAATCTCTAAGTTTGACCATTAGTTATAACTACTCTATAACTTACTCGCATTTCCCTCCCACTGCCAACATGAGACCACTCAAGTATTTATCCCACTTTTTACTCTTCTCAACAACGTCATTTCCATCCCCATTCTCTTGTACCCTTTCTCAACATATTCTCCTCTCCTCACCTCAATTCTCTCACTTCATTTCTACTATGTGCTCTTGGATTCAGAAAAGAGGTACCTCTATTCTTTTATGCTCTATCTATACTAAATCGCTGTTAGTATGTATTTGAGGATGATTTCATGATTTGAATTTCTTTTTATTGATCTTTACACATATTGCTACAAATTTAATCCGTAAGCCCGTGCTTAGCACGGGTTATTGTGCTAGTTATAATATATTAAGCTAGAAAGTTTTGGGATCGATTTTGATCGGCGGTTATACTACTTTATTTTAAATATTTTATTTACTCTCCCCACTTACCAACTCTTCCCTTTTTATCCCACACCCACCACCTATTTTTATCTTTTCATGCAACAATATAACTGCTCACTCCTATAACTACATGTAACTATGCATTTCTAAACATGCTTGTCTTATTCTTCATAAGATGAAGAGGTTTGTGTCCTTAGCTTCCTTGTCCTTGAAGAAATGATGATGAAGATCAAGGGTAGAGTTTTTTTTTTTTCCATTAATTTCTTTATCATGATTCCCTAACCTAGGGTTGTTGTAATTAAATTTGAAAACTTCTCATTTACATGATCTCCTGGCTAATGCATTTAAGTAATATATTTAAAAAATTCTAAATCCTTAACTTTTGTCGTAAATTTTGTTAATTAATTATTTCTATCATAACTTTTGCATTTACATTGCACGCTAGTTGATTTTTATAATAGACTGTTAGCCTAACATGAATACTATATTATATAAGAGTAGAGAATTGTATTTGTTTAATGATGTAACTAACTTGTGCGGAGTGATCTCTGCTGCATATTTGAAGAATCTCTTATGTTGTTACCTACAGTGGATCCCTCCTCAATATGCACATCCAAAAAAATGTTCTCTGCATTGTATCACTATGAGGTGTTGTGATAGCACTATTGTGACTTGTATGATCGATGGGCCTAGTAAAGATGGTTTCAGGAATTCCAACATTGATTTGCACATCTACTAGATTCTCTACAGCCAGATCATTTGTAGTAAAGCTGGTTTCAGGAATAGTTGTAGTACGTTGATCTCCAAAGTCAATACTTCGTTAGCCTTTTTTTATGTTTAGATATATATATATAGGGGAATGCTAGGTGACGCCTGGGTGTTTTTAAAAGAGGAATGCCCCTTCCTTTTAATCAATCAAATAGGAATGAGTTGTATTTGCATTGATTGTGGTTATCTGCATTGATTGTGGTGATCTGGAAAAAGAGGAAAGCAAATGGCTTAAATGGCTCCTAATTTTTCTCTCTCCCTCCCTCTCAAAAGGGCAAACGAATTGCTCCTATTTTTTCTCTATATGGCCCCTATTTTTTCTCACAACAAATGCACGAGATTAACATTAGAACTCTTAAATATTATCTCTAAAAAACTGCCACCGAGAAGAGTGCAAATGAACAATGTGATTGTCATATTAGGTTTGAGATTTGAATTGATCATAGTAGGGCCCCATCATTGATAACAAAAATTAGTTTTTTCTTTTTTAAATGAGGCTGCTTCTTGGGTTTTAAATGGTGGAGATTTACCCCAAAAAAAAAAAACCCTATGGAGAGAGATGGGAATTGGGAAGACACGGGAAGAAGAAGCAACTTAAGAAGATGACCGGAAGACTAGGAAAGAAGAAGCCTTGTGAATGAGAAGATGGGAATCATAAATAGCAGCATCAAATGTGAAGATGAGAAGAAGAAGAAACTGGGATGTGAAACGTCAGGTTTGGAATTTATGGCTTAAACAGCTCATTCCATTGTTTCTCGACTTATACTCTTTTTTATTGTATTAAATGTCAGCTGATGTGGCATTAGTCAATTGGATTAGTGAAAGAGGGCAAAAACGCCCCTTTCCAAATGGGGCATTTGTCCCTATATATATGTTGTTAGTAAGAACATGCTTACTTCTTCGATTTTGCATGCTGGCTGTAGGACAACATTCCAATTGTCTCTTTGCATTATTCCTCATTTATGACCCTATTAAAATTGAGGTTGACAGAAAATATTTGGTTTAGAGGTAATAGCGTTTGTTTTAAAGGAGATTATCTACAATATCCATATATACAGATCCATCACGTTAAGTTTCCACACTACTAATGTTAATGGTTTAGTTCTATTTGTTATTCGTACTCATGAAAAGGAATTTTGTTGTTATTATCCATGGAATAATTGTATCATATTTTACAATAGAAATTTTGCATTTTATATATTATTTTCTATTGCACAGTATATGAGGTTAATAAACTATTTTTCTATACTGGATAAAAGAAATTTAATTAATTTAGTGAAATATCACAAATTTATTATCAATGACAGTGCAGCCAACCATTTGGAGACATCAAAATATACTTAACTTACACTAATACTTGTTATAGAACAATACACCCAATACCAAGATTTTTAAAAAACTATAATCAAATCATTTATATTGCCTACCAATCGTCTGATCTTGACTGTTGAACTTTCAAGACAATGGTGATCTTGCAATTCTTGCGAAAATCCGAATGACTAAAGACCTGTTAAATATTAGATAAAATAAGGTGGAAAAATGGCTACTTGCATAGTATCAGATCCTAACTCACATGATCATATATTATCTCTTATAAATATACCAATCTAATATTGTGCTTCAGATAATTATAGATATTTATGTTACATTATAAGATAATACGTTCCACATTCTCGCGGCAAGTGTAGTACATTGGTTTCTCCCCTTCTAAACCTAATGACTGGAAGAAGTAATGCTCTCTTTATGGGTCAGTAATTTCTTTCCCTTATTGTGGTAAGGGAAATACTATGTAAACAGAAGACCCAGGTACCCACACCATCAGCACAAAATCAACGATTGATCATGGTTGTTTCAGTAGAGAGGAGGTGCCTCAACACCGATCTACCAATGGATTGGTGAGCTGGCAGGGATTTAACCACGTGATTATTGACATATATCATTGTTAGTATTTAAGACATTAAATTTCTTATATAGATAATTTTTTTGTATTTTTTTGGACAACCACGAAAGAAAGATCTTTCTGGCTTCAAGATTGAATTCATATTTAGCACTTATTTTAAAGAAGTATATTTAATGTTTAAGTCCAATTATCTCAATACATCAATCCAATTTAAATAATGGTTCATATATAAAGGCACTAATACATTTCCACAATATAAAGGTACTAAACTTCTCTACAGTGGGAACAATCACCCAAGTGACATAATTATTAGATGATTAAATACCCAAGTGCTACAGCATGCAATTTATAATAAAGAGCATAGAGTAACTTTTGAAATAAAAAAATTAAGGGAGATAAATAAACATGGATAACATAAAAAGTTAATCGAAGAAAATATATATTTAGAAAACCCGTGCTCAGAGAGACGTGGAGAAAGGAAAAGGCAACCCTGCTACCGTCTAATCATATAAAGTTTTTAACCATCCCTTTTGCAGTACGGATACATCAACTGCCCTAACAAGGCAAAAAGAATAGACTCCGTACTTGGTGTAACAAAAAATATAGACTTTGAGTTCACTGTTTACAAGTTGTGCTAGTTTTTCCTTAGGTTCCACCATGTTTTGCCCTTTAAACTGAATTTCGTGTTTGAATTTTCAAAAGTTAACTTTCGGGCAGCTTCTTGTTGGTTCTTTTGTATGGGACCATCCTAATAGATATGTTATGTCACTACTCTTTAAGGTTAATCATGATTCATATTGTCTTACATTTTTATACTATATTATCCTTATTTTGTTGTGATTTCCTCCACAACACACCCTATTCCTACTGGCTTATGTAACCACTCAAGTCTTTTTCCCACTTTTCACTCTTCTACAACAACATCATCTTAATCCCTAAATTCACATAACCTTTGTTTATCTATTCTCCTGTTTTCTTTGAACCTTACTTCTCCTGGCATATTTCTACTCCATGGACTCTTTCATTGAGAAAAGAGGTGTTGTCATAACCTTCACTTCTTATATTCTCTTTTTAATACTTCTACCGCCTACACCAAATTGTTCATAAGTGTTTGAGGATTATTTTTTATGATCTGAATTTTTGTTTTCAGTGGATCATAGAACATGTTTCTGCAGTTAAGAGGTGAACATACCTGTGCTTACTACCGCTCGTTGTGCTAGTATGGAAACTGGGATAATGAAGGAAGCCTGTATCATATGACATATAGTTAGCTAAAAGTGAATGTTAGCATGATGAAGATACTATTTGGGAGCAAATACAGATTTGTTGCACATGATGAAATCACTTGTGTGTATTTGAAATGGAGGTTAGCCAATGGAATTTGAAATGCAGGCTGACCCTTGTGTGTATTTTTACAGGATGTGTTTGGTATGAATTTGCATCCCAGGTTTTTTTCAGTCACATAAGCCATTGTTTTTCAAAATGTGCCAACATAAGCCAGTGTTATGTGATGTGACCAACAGGCTGTGTTTGGTCACATAAGCCAGTGGTTTTCAACATGTGCCAACATATGTTTTTGCAGGCTGTACTGAGTTACAGTCAACATATGGTTTTTCAGTCTTTCATGGAAGGAAACATATGTATGACTGTCTTTTACCCGGCCATCACCCTAGAGTCTGGAACCATATATGGATGTGTTTGAATCTGCGATCAGTAGCAATCAGGGACTACTCTATAGGCAGCGCATGCATAGACATGTTGATGTTTGGTTTATATGAGGACAAAATGTTGTCTAATTATGTGCATTAGAGATGTATATGGTTGTAAAAAATGCAAAAGTTAGAGCACTGCTCATTCAACCATTATATCAAACAGTATGTGGGTACATTTGTGAGTGGAAAGGATCAACCAATTGTCAGGCACATTTGATAATAATGAATGAAAATAATATGGAGAAATCAAAGGAGATTTGGGGTGAGATATAGTGTTTTAAGTTAATGGAACAATAAGTAAGAATCGGGGTAAAAAAGACAGACATAATTGGTTTTCACCATGATTCTTTAAAACCACGATTCATTGACACCATGACACACAGACATACACCCAGATACATGGAATAATTAAATCAAATATAACAAATCCTATAAGTATCATCAACTCTGGCTTCAAATCGACCAGTCTAATCTACAAAGAGTAATTTCCATTCCTAAACGCATAGTAATCGATGTGGAAACATCCACCCTCTGCATCTGTACGAGAACTAACACAGAAATACAGGAAATATGAGGCTGCCACCAGCTTCCACAGCACAGAAAGATGCAGTTTGACAACTGAATGGAGTTCCCACTCCTGTGCAACAGGAGGAGGAGGACAGAACAACTGTCTGCAGAAAGTTGCTAGGCACGTTTATGTAGGTGGAAACTTATTTCATTTCTAGAAGCAAGGTGAATAATGCCGTCCAAAGAACATCATTCTTTTCTTGATTCTTGGACATAATTGTTTTCATTTCAATCAACTTTTCTCAAGCACGTAAAGACCACTTGCCTTCTTAGGCTACTATGTACTTTGAAAGGTTGACTGGGATCCAACAGATCAAACATGATATTAAGGGAAAAAAAAACTTATGGCGAGTGGGTATTGGAGGCCATGAACCTCACCACCAAATCATGGATCTCCTGTACTATGTTGGCACATCTTTTATCACTTACACAGTTATCCCATATATTATGAGTTAGCTCTCTTATACGGTAACTTTTAATAGTTGCTGATTCAGAACACATATCGTCATATAAACACCATACAGGGCTTTCTCCAACTTCAAGTGACATGAGGTTTGGTCGGATAAAAAAAGAAAATAAAAAAAACACTTGCATGTTAATATATTTTGAATGAATTGAAAGACACAAAATATATATATATATATATATAACAAATGATAAAGCTTATGATGCATTGCCTAAACACCAAGTAGCCATTCATTTCTATTAACATTAAGGTCAAAATATGGGACTGACCCAAATCAAAGGGAACTACTTCAATACTAGCTTTTATATCTTGCTCATAGTCATGTATACTATAAATGACCAGACAGTGAGCCTGGTTGAAGACGTAAAGCAGAAAAACATCGGAAACTGTAAAATTCTCAAGATCGATAGATAAGTGAGCCTCTGATGTTACTTAAAATGGGACTCTTAGATAAGTGCTGTCTAAAGGAAGAACCCATTTCACTCTGGTAGATAAGTAAGCCTGTGATGTTACTTAAACTGGGACTCTCAGATAATTGTTGTTAAAAGCAGAAACCCATTTCATTCTGGGTCATGTAGATCTTACACAGGAGAAAATAGAGTGATGGGTTTTACAATATTTCTTACAAGCTTTATAACATACATTTGATATGCATATAAAGATGAAACATTACAATCTCTATTATAGATGGCATTGATTAGAGATTGATACAATGCTTCAGCGCCATACATTTGACAAGCATTTGATCAAATTGCAGTCAATCATACCAGAATAGAGATGGATGGGTATTTGCAGAGACAGAGAGAGCTGTATCAAGTAACAGCCTAATGAAACCCAAATCTGAAATCAATTGACTCCAAACCAATACCCAAATGAAAAACCCATCTCCGAAATTGGTACATCAATCTCTAATCTTATACCCAAATGTATATTGAGATTTGAAATTAATTCCTCAATCTCTATTCATCACATCATGGATGGCTAGATTGGTATCTGAATCCCAGAGCGAAAGATTCAGAGGGAGAGGAAGATAAAACAATGAAATCAATGATTTGGGGAGTAGTTCTTTTTCTGTATGAAGGCAAGACTTTCTGTATGGTGATCATCACCATGCAATGCCATTAGTTATTTGTTTTTCTTTTTTAGCACTAGAAAAGATCGAAATTTGTATGGTGGGCACATGTGGCGTTCAAAAACATGAAATAGTTGGCAGGCGCATATGATAATGATCAATGGATGGAAACGTACAATAAGAAAAAAAAAAAGAGCATCTTCACGTGAAAAAATCGAAATTAGGGAAGTATCTTTTATTACCTTTCCAGAGAAGACAGAGTAGAGAGGAAAACGGAGAGCCTGGTAAATAAGGAGCAGAAGAAGAGTTTGTAGAAATGGAATAAGATGAGTGTGAGTTCGAAGAAGAGATGCTCCAGAAGTGGGGGAAAATGGATCCATCAGTGGTTGCATGATTGCATCGTTAAAAAGTATCGCAGGAGGGAGTGGAAGTTGCAGGGAAGCAGACGCAGCGCCGGCTCTGGGATTTTTTTTGTTCCTAAAGCAAAGATTTTAAAGGGTACTTATATATTATATACGAAAATTAGCTTTAAAAAATCAGAACATAAATTAATCATTATCAAAATTCAAAATATATATATAAAAAAATCAATATTCATTACATCACTTTAAATTCATTTAAACACTACTCTTCTAATATTTTTTGCAGTAAATGTACTAATCAAAGCTTTGTAATCAATCTTATCAATAATGGCCTTCTCAATTGATAACATAGCTAGTTCATTCAATCTTTCTTGTGACATGGTTAAGGTAAGACTTTATCAACTTTAACTTTGAAAAACTTCTTTCCCCATACGCAACTGTAACTGGTATAGTTAGCAATATTCTGTATGCAATCCATGTATTGGGAAAACAACCATCCATCACCTTCAAATAATTGAGCACATCAATTGGCTTTGTTATTTCTTTTAACAAAACTTCTTTCAATACTTTCAATTCTGAAAATAAGTCTCTCCCATCAATATCAGAAAGTGTATCCTTGTTTAAAAAAGTTTCAAGATTAACACAATAGGACATCAAAGCTTCATCATTGGTACCATTTAAATCCTTCAAATCAAACAAAAATCCAAAAGTTTTCTCATATACTTGAAACTGTTTGAACCGGCTTGAAAGTGATGAAAGAGCTTGATCTACAATATATAAGAAATACTTCACTCTAAAAGATTCTTCAGCTGACTGTGTCGCCTCTTCACTATTGTTCTCGTCAAACTGCTTCTTTCTATATATGATTCGTTTTTCTTGAAATGCCAGATTAACATTCATTCTAGCTGCAATCTCTTTAGCTTCAATCATGGCCTCTACAAATCTAGTTTCTCTATACTTTTCAATAAATACAATAAGCCCTTTCAACTGATCAACAACAACATCTATGTGCATGTCTTCGTTTTGAAAAACCTTGCTAAGATAATGGTAATGAACCTCACCACTTTCAATTCGCCGAAGGTGCTCTTGCATTATTGGATTAAATTCGGCAATCATTTTAATTATGCTTAAAAAAATTTCATTCATCTCTTGATAAATCTTCTCATTGTCCCCACGAAAAGCTAAATTATTGTTTGCAAGTGTTTTCACCACAGCCATTATCCTTCGCAACACCCTTTTTCAATGTTCTTTCTCTCTATTGATTTGTTCTTGCACGCTTTTATCAATGGTTTCATTCTTGCGCAATCTCATATCTAATTCCATCCATTTACTCATGCACATGAGATGCTCATTACTACTTTCATGACTTTTTAAAAATTTTACCAATATTTCTCCAATCTCCAAGTCCATCATTAGCCAATAAAGTCTTGTTCCCCTCTTTCTTAAACAACTTACAACAAAAACAAAATACTTTATCCAAAATATCCGAATATACAAGCCACTTTCTATCATGTTTCTCTCCATTGGATAAATGCTGGATGTAGTTTGTGGAAGAGAAGTGTCTATTAAGATCATCTTTAGGATAATTGACATCGTCAACTCTACTTTTAGGACCCTTTCTACTAAAAAGTCTTGTAAATTCCGATCCATCTTATCCCAATTACTCGGATCATCAACATTTGAAGGTTGAAATTCTACATTTTGGTCTTCATGTTGACTATCATAATTCTCATTGTCATTTTCATTAATCCACTGATTAATTTCCTCATCAAGTGTCTCTTCATGCTCTTTATTTACTGAATCTATAAATTCTTCATCCTTAAAATTTTCAACTAGAACTGAATCATCTGTTTGTTTCTTAGCAACAACAAACTTATCAGAGCTCTTGATTGAGATTGAATAAGTGCATCAACTTTTCATTTTTTTTTTCCTTTTTTCAGACCCTAAGAGGCACTTTCTAGGATGCATGATTCTCGGAAGCAATCTAATGCAGAACTCAAGAACCAACGATCAATCCAAATTCAAAAGCTTCAAATTCAGGTAAAATTACCGAGGTTGTGAAACAATAGAGTGCTAGGCCAGCATCAATAACTCAATCAACACCATAAGAGCATTTGTAAATCATTAAATCAAATAAACAACAATCAACAAATTTTCCAAACATAACCTATCTACAAATTATTTGTATTTTCATAATGTGATGATTCAACTGATTTTTTTCTTCATAATAAGCGAAAGATTGATTCAATTGATATTGTGGTTAAACTTAGTGGTACCTTTTCTTATCCTTTTATTTTTAAATTGAGTTTATGTATACAACAAATTTTTATATAACAAAAAAAAATATGTTAATCAATAGTCTTGTCCCCTTAAAAGTCAAAGATTAAAAGAACAGATAATAAAAATAATGGCTTATTTTTAAAATATTCTTTGAAACTTGGAAAGGAGAGAATGTTCAATCACCTGATTCTCTTCCCGGCTCGTCGGCGCAAAGCGGTGAAACACATAAAAGGAAAGTCGAAAACGGTTTTGCAATCCAAAAGCCCAATTTTAACTGGGAATAAGGAGACCCAATTTTGATTGTGAATAAGGAGAGAGAGAGAGAGAGAGAGAGAGAGAGAGAGAGAGAGAGACGGGGTGTTTTTTATATCCGAAGTCAAAAGTGAATCGGCATCCAAAACCACTCTATAATAACCGACCTAATATTTTCCAATTTCCAAAGTGTCATACTCTTTTTTTTCATTTTTTTTACTTTTAAATATAACACAAAATCATTAATTTAGGGCCCTTTTGTAATGGGCTGTTTAGTAATTAGGCCCTTTCTCATGTCTTGTGCAGCATTTTTCTATTTTTTACAGACCTATATATTATATGGGCTAAAGAAATTTGGGGCCCAAAAAACGGACAAAAATTGGGGGCCTAAAGCGGCAGCTTCCTGGGCTTTAGCCCAGAGTTGCAAGGAAGCAGACGTGGAGGGAGAACGTGAGTGTAGAGTCACATGAAACAAGGAGTGGGATAGATGCTATGCAATTTAAGAGGCAGACATATAAGTCATATTCAAAATCCCATTGTATTTATAATTATAATGGGAGTCATCGTTGGATTGAAATCCAAAATAAATAAATAAATATGGTGCCTCATAAAACCGTTAGGACTAGATCAAAGGATTAAGTTGATCAGATGGACTTGAAATCTTGTATATAGGTAGGCCTGTCAATTGAGCCTGTTAAAATAGGTACTCGGCCCGGCCCGGACCAAGCCTAAAAAATAAGGGCTTTTCAGAAAATTTGAGCCTAGCGTGTTGAGCTTGGACAGTGGTTTTAAAGCTCGGCAAAAATGGGACTCGTGATGCGCTGAACAGGCTCGGTTCGGCCCATCCACAAGCACATTTCACTCATTTTAATAAATTTACCAAAACTAAGCACATTTCACTCATTTTAATAAATTTACCAAAACTATCTTGTGAGATTTGGTGCTAAAGATAGTGATCAGACGGTAGATAACAATGATGCAACTAGTAGGCAATCTAAAAGAAAGGATGATGATGATGAACATGAAAAAGCTCGTTCTCCTTTTTTAAGGTATAGAAAAGAAATTACCAATAAGGCGGTTGTAGAAGAAAAACATGCGGAATTAGATCATTATTTTGATAACAAGTCTGAAGAAAAAAGATGACACAGTAGATATATTACAATGGTGGAAATTGAATTTAGCTAAGTATCTTATTTTATCTCCTATGGCTCACAATATTTTAGTTATTCATGTGTTCACAGTTGCTCAGAGTTGACATTTAGCACTGGAGGGAGGGTACTCGGCCCACATAGGTATTTTTTAAAACTAGACACGGTAGAAGTATTAATTTGTGCCCAAGATTGGTTCAGTCACGACCCAACTAATGATTATTATTTATACAATAATGGGAATGCACTAAATGATCCTTTAGATGTATTAAAAGAATGATTTATGCTGAGTTCTTTTAGACGTTACTTGACCCACATAAGATACTTAGCTTATTTCTGTTATTTTCTGTTGATTTTCTACTCTGTTACTGGGAAAAAATAAAATAAAATAAATAACTCTGCTATGTTGCTTGTTACATTGCATTGCCGGTCACAAGATCGAAGAAAAAGGAGAGGGTTTAAAGTCTGGTTCACACTCAGTGTCTAGTGGCAATATAGGAATAATTAGAGAATGTTTAGCTTATATTCAAGATCGTGCTAAGGCCCGGGCCCGCACGAGACGGGATTTGACGTAGGCTCATTCAATTTAGGGCTAAGATTGGGTAACCCCGGAAGGCCTGCCCAATATTTAGGACGGGATTGGACAGCACAAGTTCAAGCCTGATCCATCTCATTGACAGGCTTACGCACAGGTGGGCACATTCAGATTGTTTGACCCCCACCTTTCACATGATTGGTGAGGCCAGGTGGGCCCCACAAGGTGTCTTGCACGGTAGGTTTGTGTGAGACATCCTTACAGGACAACCGCCATGTGTTATATATACACTTGAATATGTACATAAACAATGAATACACACGTATAATTTCAGTAAGGGATTCTAGTGGCTATGAAATTCTGGATGCATTAAATTTTCAGCCAGGAATTCAGGTATGAATGAATAGGGGATTTAGTAATAAGATAATTAGACAACATCTCAAGTTTCAGCAATCTAAATTTTCTAAATTCACTAGACATAAATTACTGAATTACTTGTAAAGAAACAAACTCTTAGTGCAGAACTCATGGAACACTCACCTTTGATCATCTAATTATTGGTGTATATAAATGAGAAATCTTCTCCTACAAGTACAAAATATACAGCCTATCTTCATGGGGTCCTTATCCATGAGTTGGACTGCATATAAGCAAGATGCACTGTGCTCGTAGGAGTGTTGGAAAAATGGATAGAGCTTCATTGTTTTTGGTCAAGTTTGAGCCAAAGTAAAAGTGAGCCCCATTAATTTATACTTTTAGGTGGAACTACATGGGAATGTGATCTACTCCATGAGTAGATTAAGAATATGTATTGGGTTGCTCTAATCCATTGGTGAGTGAATGAGAAATGGACTCCAAACATCACTAATTAAACATGGTAACACAAGTATGTGGAAAACTTGAATCCCACATTGCATGGGATCAAAACTTGGAATGGGTTTATATGTGTTTACCTTGGTAGTAAAGGTTGGGCCCCAAGGGGCACCTCACTTTTGTGGAGGAAAGGTGGGTTCACTACCACCACACACAACCCTTTCTTTAAAAATGTGGGTGAACATGTATTATTGAGTGAATTCTCTTAAAAGAACTATAATCAAGACCAACAAAAAATTGATGAACCTAGACGAAGCAAGAGGGTGAAATTGAGTCTATTATGCAAAACCATACATGGAAACTATTGAATCTTCCATCAGGTTGCACCTAGACGAAGCAAGAGGGTGAAATTGAGTCCATTATGCAAAACCATACATGGGAACTATTGAATCTTCCACCAGGTTGCAAACCTCTTGGGTACGGGTGGATATTTAGGAGGAAAATGAAAGTAGATGGATCAATCGAAAAGTACAAGGCCAGGCTTGTTGTTAAAAGTTACAAACCAAAAGAAGGCTTGGACGACAACTTTCTTAAATTGTGAATTAAACGAGGAAATATATATGGAACAACCAGAAGGGTTTAATGTTCCAGGTGAAGATAAGAAAGTATGCCAGCTTGTTAAATCTTTGTATGGACTAAAACAAGCACCAAAGCAGTGGCATGAGGAATTTGACAGTATAATGATGTTAAACGGGTTTAAGATCAATGAATGTAACAAGTGTGTATATATCTAGAACTCTAACAATGGCTGTATCATTATTTATCTATATTGATGATTTGCTCATTATGGGTAATAATATTGAAATCATTCAAGCTACCAAAAAAATGTTGAACAATAAGTTTGACATGAAAGATTTAGGTGTTGCCAATGTCATACTACGGATAAAGATTTCTAGATCATCGGATGGACTGATATTATTTCAATCGCACTATATTGAGAAAATACTTAAGAAATTTAATCAATATAATAGTAGTCCAGTGAGAACACTTGTAGATATAAGTATCCATTTATCCAAGAATAATGAAAAAGGCATATCACAACTAGAATATGCAAAAATAATTGGCAGATGTATGTGATGAGTTGCACTCGTCCTAACATACTATACGTTTTCAGCAAATTGAGTAGATACACAAGCAACCCAGGATCAGACCACTGGAAGGCCATAGTTAGGTTTTTAAGATATTTAAAATACACCCAAAACGATGGATTGCACTACTCGAGATATACAGGTGTACTTGATGCTAACTGGATATCAGTTACCAATGATTTAAAGTCCACAAGTGGATATCTATTTACACTTGCTAGTGTAGCGGTATCTTGGAGATCTTCTAAACAAACGAGCATTGCTAGATCCACGATGGAATCTGAGGTTATGCACTAGATAAAGCTGGCAAAGAAGCTAAGTGGCTTCGTCACTTCGTAGAAGAAGTTCCAATGTAGTCAAAACCTGTGCCACTTATCTGTATTCATTGTGATAGTCAATCAACAATTGAGTACATAAAGTCAAAAGATAACATTGCGGATCCATTAACCAAAGGTTTATCTAGAGAGTAAGTAAATCGTTCCTCGAGGGGAATGGGCTTAAAGCCTATGAATTAAAAGTCGCCATAATGGCAACCCAGCCTACTCAACTGGAGATCCCAAGATTTAGGTTCAAAGGGACAACCGAATTGTGTGTGACTTAACGATATCACTATGGAGATAAACTCTTCTGCTCATTCCTATAATACAAATAATGATGCCTGCAGCAGTAATTAGGGTAAGCAAAGCTTTTAATGATTCTTATATGTTGGCTAAATAGATGGAGTATAGAAGGATACTCTTAATAAGAATCACCTATGTGAGTCTGAACTGGGCTGGATATATGAGAATGATAAGGCTAAATTCTCTAAAGCACTCATGAAACCAGGAATTGTTCAGGGCCAAAATGAACACAATCATGAGAACCAATTGTGTCTGGGAAGATTCTGTGTGAAATCTATTGTCTTGGTTTACGCAAAAAAGATTACGCAGTTCAAGACATCATGTTCACTGATCAACCAATAAATTTGATAGTTATTCACAAGGGAAGGTTCAAGGCCACAAATACCTTTCTGTATACATAAAATTCTCAACCGTACTCTCTCACTGTCTGCATATCATTTTCATTGCTTTCAGTCAATTTCATTCATGTGGGGGATTGTTCGAAAAATGGATAGAGCTTCATTGTTTTTTGTCAAGTTTGAGCCAAAATAAAAGTGAGCCCCACTTATACTTTTAGGTGGGACTACATGGGAGATCTACTCTATGAGTATATTAAGAACATATATTCGGTTGCTCTAATCCATTGAGGAGTGAATAAGAAATTGACTCCAAACATCACTACTTGAACATGGTAACACAAGCATATAGAAAACTTGAATCCCACACTGCTTGGGATTAAAACTTTGAATGGGTTTATATGTGTTTACCTTGGTAGTAAAGGTTGGCCCAAAGGAGCACCCCACTTTTGTGGAAGACAGAGGACCTACACTGAGGTGGGTTCACCACCACACGCGCACGCGCCGCCCCGCACCGCACCGGGCTCGGGCCTGGGTCACACGCTCGATACGGTTCGGCCCACTGCAAATTTATATTTTTGGAGTAGTTTTATTTAATAATAATTATTTCCAAAAGGGTGTGTGTCCGAAGGGGTGTGGCTGAAT
Source organism: Litsea cubeba (assembly GCA_012931725.1). Lineage (NCBI taxonomy): Eukaryota > Viridiplantae > Streptophyta > Magnoliopsida > Laurales > Lauraceae > Litsea > Litsea cubeba. The sequence continues at coordinate 55,720,657 of CM022944.1, forward strand.
AGGTGGGTGTCCAAAGAAACAGGCAACCCTTTCATTCTTTTTGCTAAATGGAGTTCTGTCTGTTCACCCATGAACAATCATGAGCATAACCGATGCAACCCATGAATGAACAATCCTAAAGCAGTCTATTTAAAGCCAGTTCGTCTTTGCATTTGATCATTCAATCCATTCACTGCATTTTGTGCATTCGAGTCCTAGTTCCTGCATATCGTGTCGAGAGAGTCTGCCACAAGTTCGGTTCGCCGGTCACGCAATCTGTAGTGCTGCTACCGTGTGAAGAGATCATTGTATCCTGGGAGACAGACGCCACAGAAGCTCGTAAGCACCACTACGAAGGAAAAAATTATCTTAAGGACATAGTGTAATACACTAGCTTTGGTATTCATCTGTTTTTTGTTTTTGCCTACATACTGTAAGTGGAATTTAAGTTTCAAATTTATATTTTGTCTTGCTTGTATATTCTGTTTGGTTTTATAGTTTTGCAAACCAGTTTTCTATTTACTGATATTAAAACTAGTAGTACTCTGGATAAATTGGAAAACAACCCCATATATAAACAACTCAACACTTTACTTGAGATATTAGATGGAAGCCTTTTTATAGCTTTAATAGCAAATCTCTTTAAGTCAATCTTAAATTGAGAGGATAATGTAAGAAGATGATGATAAAAGCACTCACATGCTTAATTGTCAAAAGTAGAGGTGTACAAAATTAACCGCGACCCGACCCGTGGGTCACTCCACCCAGAATTTCTGTGCTCGACCCGACCCGACCCGTGACCATTGGTACGGGTAACGGGTCTCATGGGTCGGGTTACCGGGTGACCCGTGAACCCTCTTTTTTTTTTTTTTATGTAGAAGACCAAGGATAAAAATCCAAGCGGGATGCCCACTTGTCAGAATGTGGTTTTAATTTCTCTTAGATGTAGTTCACCGACCAATTTCTAAATATTTGAGTTATTATATTGGTCTCATGTCTATGAACTCAAGGCCCATGTGTACTATAATATATTTAGTACGAGGAACATTTATTTTATTCCTATCAACATATCAAGGTGATCTCATATGGAAAACACGGTACATTTTGAAGCCTTATTACATCTATTTGACATCGGTTTGTTTAGATTTGTTGAATCTTGAATATCTTGTTGATTGTATTTAATCATTTAATTGGTGACCACTGAATTAATGGTCAAGATGAGAGTGATTAGTAGTTGAAATTGGACGTGGGTTTCGGGTCAAACCGCAGCTACTTTTTTTTGTACACCTCTACCCATGGTACAAAAGAAGGCCAGACAACTGCAACCACTTTTTACTTCTATATCTAATCACTTTTAGTTCTCTAAATTATCTGAAAGTTGTTTTCATAAACAATTTGGTCTTCTACATGAAAAAAAAACTACCCGAACCCGACCTGTGACCCGTTGAACCCGTGACCCGACTGACCCGTGACGCAAACGGGTCGGGTTCGGGTGGGTTTTCACCCACAAAAAACTTATCGGGTCGGGCTGGGTTTGACTCGAAACCCACGGGTTTCGACCCGTGAACACCCCTAGTCAAAAGGCATTTTGTGAATGCACCATCCACGATGGAGCTCATTATATCAACAATTCAAATCAATGATATGCATAAACCATTAGCATACGCGACGCTGTAATTCTGCGATACCACGGTAAAGTGATTCTTATCCCTAGTAGAAAATGGTTTTCTTATGAATTGACGAAAAATAGTTCATTTTCTCTTTCTATATGAAAAGTGCTTCACCAGATTGAAAAATGCCCAGCATGAAAAATGAGAGGCTTTTTCTTATTACCGAAGAATGCATTGAACAAATTATTCTAAATTTCAAACGATGCTTTCGTTAATACTCATTAGGGCTGCACAGAACCGGACCGCAGACCGGACCGGACCACAAAACCGGACCGGACCGGATTTGCGGTCTTGGTGGTCCAAATCCGGTCCGGTCCGGTCCGGGCCTTTTGTGGTCCGGTCCGCACCGGACCGGACCGCATTTATTAAAATAATTTTTTTTTCATAATCTTTGAGCCCATGAGGCATGAGCCCAGCACCCATTTGTAAAACCCATCATTCATTCATTTGACATTTGCCCACTTTTTAGATGTGAGGTGAAAATGAAAAAAAAAAAAATGGAAACCGGTCCGGACCACTTTAAGTGGTCCAACCGGACCGGACCGCTTATAAGTGGTCCGGTCCGGTCCTTCATTTTGGGCCAGACCGGAAATCCGGTCCGATCGGATTCCGGTCCGAAAACCGGACCGGAAATCCGGTCGATCACCCCTAATACTCATATCATATTGTGTATTCAAAAGGATTCAACACTCATCATTCTCATAAAACTCTAATGTTTATTTGATTAATATGACAGGCCAAATTGGATCAAAACTGATTTGCAACTTGAAAGTTTAGGGTATGAGATCTCTAGATTGGTCCACTCAATAAATCAGCCCAATAGTGTACAAAACCAATAATCTACGCAGCGGAAATAAAATCACAATAACACACCACAAGGACACCAAATTTAGCGTGGAAAATCCTAACCGACTGAAAAACCACGGATTCGAACCGGATCAACAATAAAACATTATGAATCTCGTAATTACAAGAAACCCAGATTTCCTCCCCAGATATCTCCTACCTAAGGACTGAAATTACCTTGTGTCGCTTCACGCTTCAACAACTTTACACCGTTGATTGCAACAGACTCAATCCAGCGATTGACTCCTTAAATCTTCTATACACAAGAAGATGATCTTCTACAAATAATGCAAAAGAATCTGACTCTTTAGAGTACTTGGCAGCACAACTCTTCAATAAATCTCTAGAAAAAATTTCTCTCAATTAGATTTCTAATTCAGAACTTGAGAGATGATATGTTACTTTGGGTTGTGAGAAACACCTAATATATAGCCCCAAATCCTTGCTTAACACTCCTAATCATAATCCACTAAGAATTACAAGTCATCTCAAACTATCACTTAGAGTCCGGATCCAATTGGGCTCTCTGCGCTACGCTCCTCGCTTGCTATAGCAAGCTGGACCCTCGCTATAGTGAGGTGTCTCTCGGGTTCAAGTCCTAATAGAAGTTCTGTCAGCCATTTATTATCCTTACACAACCTATAAATAATAAGAAGTGAAGTTTAGCCAGATGAGCTAGAAAATGTGGTGGATCCGAGAGATCTTCATTACATTTCTTATTAAACCGAACTCTCCCGCAGCGAATGGCGATGCTCTTGAGTACCGTACTTATTTGGAGTGACATCCAACTTTGGTTTGAAATTGTGTTGATAATGTGATTGCTCACTCATCTAAACAATCTAGATTTGTATGTTACTTTGATCAAAGTAAAATTTATTAATTACTTCTCTAACCATTAGGTTAGAAGTAGGGTTCCAAATGGCCTAGTCAGGCTGGAGGTTGTCCAAGCCCTACCCTTAACTTATGCAAGCTAGGCAGGGGTAGGCCAAAGCCCTAGGAGGGACTGCACTGCTTAGGCCCTTACTCAGCCCTCGCGGGCTTGGGCAAGGCCATGGCTTAAAGAGAAGAAAACTGAATTTTTAACTTTTCAACGAAGCTATCATTCGGCATAAGGGTAAACCTATTGTTAATCTTCTTTTATTTGAGGTTGATAAAATGCATTACATTGAATTCTTATGAATTGAGTGCCAAATAAACAAATGGATCTTACATCAAGAGAAAAAAATTATCTTGTAATTTCCTCTACAACATGCGATTGGGATTTTGAAGCACTTGTTTTACAAGTTGTGGCCCATCAAAGAGGTGGGGCATTGGAGTTGAATCTTAATATGAGGCTGAACATTAGACCAAATAACTAAAGAGGAGTGATCCTATGCTATTCTATTAAGAACCTATGTAAGAATCATGCTCAAATAAGCCCCCATATATGCTTAAATGGGTAGATGATCCAGTACGCGAGGGGTGCATTGTGCAAATCTCCTAGTGAGGCCCACCAAATCACTGATTCAAATAGACCACACCCCCAATCTCCCCGAATGTCACCAATCCCATTTTTTTTTAACTCCGATCTAAATGGATTGGATCATTGGATCAACTGTCATTTTATATATATATATATATAACCATTAAACTTGTGGGCCACAAATCAAGGGGTTGAATGATCTAATGGGCCTAAAATTTTACACAAGGTAGGCCCATCTAGATCTTTCAATCCCCTCTTTCCATTGATTGGTGGGGCCCCACAATGTGGGGGCGCACAGGGCGTGCATCATCACTGCCTTGCTTAAGTAAATCCACATATAGAGCAAGTACATGTAGATAAGAATAGTAGTAGTAGTAATAATAATAATAATGCATGTCTTATTTACATGAAATCACATGAAAATCACATAACAATCATATAAAAAATTAATATTAGTATCACATCATAATCATGCTCAAATAAACGCACATATATGCTCAAACAAATCCACATAATCTAAATAAGAAAAATATAAGGACTGGGCCCGGAAGGGCCTAATAGTGTCCAAGCCCAGCCCTCAAATTGGTGGGCATGCAAAAAAGTTGTCCTAACCCGGCCTCACTTTGCAGGTTTTTTGAGGGCCATGTCAGGCCGGGTATCCTCGTCAGAAGGCCCAATTGAAAACCCTAGTTAGGAGGTCATCCAATGGTTTTGATTGAGATAAGTGGGCCTCAGAGATAAAGCTACATTGAATCATTTTGCATATATGTCATTCATCGTGCAATCTCAATTCTTAAATGAGATAAAATCTTTAGGGCCTATTTGGTAGAGAGCAATTCTGAGAGAAATTCCTGTTGTTGGGAATTCCTGACACAAGTATAGAGGCTGGAATTCCCTGTTTGATTAGCTTTTGAGGTTGAGAAATTTTTGAGCTTCACTTTTGGCCAACTAAATTCTCTGAATTCTGAGATTCAAGCTATCTTGTCATTGTCATTTGGAATTCTACTTCTCAAGGACAGCATTTGGAATTCTCTGAGTTCTCTAGACATGATATCCCCAAATGATTGCAATCAAATAGGCCCTTAAGGAGAAGATCTAAGGTAATCTAAACACATAAAATGGTGTAGTGTCTCCCCAAAAGTAGCCACCATTGGGCCTAAGGCCCGTTTGTCTCATGTCATTGAATTCTTAGGAACTCTTAAGACTTGTATTTATAGAAGTAGTTAAAAATAAAGAAAGAAATGTGAATATTAAAAAATGACCATCAAATAATCTCCCCTATAATAGAAAATGAATAAGAGAAGATGGGAAATGAATACCCCCCATCAGCCTAGTAATTCAATTCCTAGTGACGTTAAGATCTCATCTAGGTCTTACCATACATCCTGCACCCACCACCTCTTTCGTAATCCTTTGTTTGAGCATTTTAACTTTGAATTTCTATAGTTTTTTTTTCCTGCATTTGATTGGTGGTACAGTATTGTGAATCTAACCTAAAGATATCAGGATCAACCTCTCTCATCTCTGGGAAAGTGAAGAGCCTCTGCCACCAAGCTATCAATGGTTCAATTCCCATGTGTCTCTCTGACTCTCTCAGAAAGTGAAGTGCCTCTACCACTGAGCTATCAATGGTGCAATTTACATGCAAAGAACAGGCCCGGGACAGAATTTTCTCTGTGAGCACTCCAGTCTTATGTGGGTCACTTGGGCTCACCTATGCAAGTGTACCCCATCACACATACTACCCCACCCCATAAATAAACTGTCATCAAGCCTAATCTGATACTCATCTGACTTTTATTCAACATTGGATTGAATGTAAAAAAACAGTAGAAAGATTATAAAGTCTAAAGGCTTTTAATTTAAGGATTAGGATTATATGATAGATATAGGGCTGATTTTTGCCAAACCCTTGTCTGATAGGTATGCACCTAAGTGGGCCCATGATATGGAATGTATTCGGAACTACATCTAGTTTGGCGAAAATTCCTCTTCCTGTTAATCCCTGCTTTTAAATAATGCTGTTGACAGCATACATAGGATTCGAACATTACAAATCACTTTTCTCAATCTCTATGTTCAAGAATAGAGCTTTCTCATTTGAGATGTACCCACCTTCCCCTTTTGGATTGAAACAGTTCAACACACCCAATTACCCTTGCTCGCCCTGTTTCAATCCAACTGAAAAATTACCAAAAACAATGTTTGGGCATTTCTTTATTCCCTCAGGAATTCATTTTAACCTTTTGGATAGCAGAAAACAGTGAGATCTTTATATGACCCAGGTACATGGATCATTTCTCATTGCATGCATGAATTTTTCTTCTAAATCCTTTGAGGCCCGCTCTCATAAAACCCCCAAGGCTAGACCTGTAGGTATAACACAAAAGGCCCAATCCTTGAATTTAAGCCGCTCAAAATCAGTTCTTCCTGTTTATTGATTGTTGGCTAGATTTCTCACCAATCATAGTTGAACCCGCCAACAGATGAATCAGGTTTGTTTTTTCTTTTAAATTTTTTTTATATTTTAATTACGCATTTTACATGTAATCAATCTGATGGACCTCTGAGCCGAGTCACCATCAATGCATAAGGGGAAGAAGCTTGATTTTGGGGGGTATATAGACTCATGCGGGTACAAATTTGTCTAACAAAAAACGTAATGCATTTTCAAAGATTTCTCCAGTATCTCCCTCTTTCTTTATCGTCTTTTTCTCTCAACTCTTTTCATGCATTTAGGAGTCTCAGGATCCGACTTGGAAACCGACCCGTTTAATGGCCGGGGCTATCTTCGTCTTTTCATATCTGTTTCATTCTCCGTCCGTTATAACGGTTCGGTCCTTTTCCTTTTCTCTTTTATCTTTTTCTGTTCTTTTTTGCTAAGGTGCGTTTCTTCGTTCCCACCATTTCCACGCATTTCCATGCAAAGATAGCGAGAGCTCTCCTCTCATTTTCCCTGGTAACATTTTCAAATTCTCTAAAACTTGTATGCTTTTCAAGTAATGGCATCGATTTCCTATCCATTTTCCATGAAATCTCATTTGGATTGGATTTTCTGCATCGGCATTCCACCCCCTTCATTTGTTACAATCTCTCCATTCGCTTGGACATGTAATGAGATTTTTTTTGTGGGGTTGGTTGTAATGGTTTTTCTGTACATTTCCAGCTGCAGATCGCCGATTTTAAAAGGATGAAATGAAGTATTTGAGTTGAATTCTAGAGGGGTTCTCTCTCTTTCTGAGTGTCCAGATCCCATCGCAATGCCGGAGAAGAGAAAAGCGGCATCTGGGACGTCTGAGCTCTCCGAATCTAATCGAAGAATCATTGATTCCAGCGGCCAGGCGAAACGGGTCTATCAAGTCTGGAAAGGAAGCAATGTAAGCTTCTTTCTTTTCAAATTTGAGTTTTTTTTTTTTTTTGGAATTTCATGAAGAATTTGCTTATTTCAATATTCTTGAATTCGAGTCAGTGTTGGGGTTTGTTTTGATGTATTTGAAATTATATGGGGTACTTTTGGTAGTACAGATGGCTATTCATTTCTGCATTTGGGGGCATGGAAGAAATCAAATCTACATTGGGAGGAGGGTTACTTTTTTTCTCTCTTTTTTATCCTTATTTTATTCACCATGTCAGATTTTCATGTGGCCCAAATTGAACATTTTCATGGAGAACCATTTGTTCCTCCAAGATATTAAAAGACTGGTTTGGTTGGTTTTGTTGATCTTCTATGATGGTAATTCATAATGCCTTCAAATTTGTACCATATTGGATTCTTGGTAGTAGAAATTGTTATTCAGTGCTCCTGACATATCGGTTTTATCAGATGTTGTTGAATTGCTACAGAATGTAATTGCTGTCAAATCAGAATGTAAATGAAACAATAGTACCCGAGTGTTGATGACTGCAACTGTGATTTGTTGGCCGAAGTCGAAGAGCATCTATGGCAGCAGATAAGTGACCGAGGCACGTCTGATGACGCTCTCTTTAGGACGAGTTCCGCCCCTTAGGATAAAATCCAAGTGCGAAGGTTCTCAGTAGAACCGCCCCCAGGATACAACGGCCTTCCTTGATTCAGGTCTGGTCGCAACGCAGCCCGAAAGAGAAGAGTCCTTTTTGAATGCTCAATACTCACAGGGAAAACAGTAAAGAGAGGAAGAAAAAATAATTTTTTCTGTATATTTTGAGAATGGAAGACTCCTAATTTATATTGTGATTAGAGACCGTTGGGTCATTAATCCTCATTAAGTCACAACGTTAAAACACATTAAAACAGCAATTAAAATCAATTTAATGCTCAACGTTAAAAAACATTAAATCAACGATTAAACAGTGTGGTCAACGGTCATGCCGAGCTCAGCGCCAAACTGCTGAGACGGGCATGCCGAACTGCCGAGCTCAGCTAACTGAGTTCGGCCATGATGGCAGCTATCATGCTGAGCCCAACGGTCATGCTGACCGAAATGGTCATGAGTTCGGTCATCATGATAGAGTCCGAGACTGAGACCAAAATGGTTCTGAGTTCGGCAGGCCGAGACCGAAATGGTTCAGAGTTCGGCCATGCTAATTTCGGGAGCGAAATGATTTTTTTATATATAAAAAATAAAATAATGGCAAAAGGTTGTCATATCTATACGGGTCCCTCTAGGCCAACTGGCCTGGATTTGCACCCCCCCTGCGCGCGATATACACGCAGGATGCGCGTCGCGGACGCACGCCCGGTTAAACGTTTTCCGGACCCAAGACCTCGGGTCAAGCCTGGCTCGCTTGCGCGCATAGGGCCCATGGCAAAAGCCTACAATAATTGTTAAAGTGTAAAGGAATGGAAACACTTATAAACCATCTTCAAAAGTTGAACTTTAGCAATTTGGGATGAGTTGTTTCCAATATCCTACACTACCCATAAAGCAAAAAGTACTAAAGGACAAAACACCTTTTACAAAGAACACCTTAAGAATGTTTTGAAACACCAAAAACCCAACAATCTCCCCTCTGTTTCAAAATATTCAATGAGCATCTCACTGGTAAGGTGGCAGAGCTTGAACCTTACCGTCATGACATAATTTTAAACTTTTAGGAGTTGTAGTGAATAAAGTCTTGAACTTCAACTTTTTATATCAGTTCAGAGTTATGTCAAGATTTGATCTTGGAGTCAAAAAATCAGCACTTTACGGCCATGTGCTTAATCCCGGATTTCATGAATGCTCTGAGAATCTGCCCAAATTCTCATAGGAAGCGGCCCCACTTCCACACTCATAGAGGTGAGTCTATCAAGAGTGCTCCTGCAGCTGTGCACCCCACCATCTAGGCTATAGATCTCATTAAGGATTAAATTCAACCTCATTCGCTACAGGTTATGTACCAACATCAAATTGATATTACACAACAGGGATAAGTATAGAGTAAACATACTCTATAGGTCAGTACTACACATCATCGGGATAACTTGTTTTTCCCATTGAACCTATTTCTCGGGATCTCCGTTCATTAGGTTGGGTTCCCGCTATTGATGATTTATGGGCTTAAGACCTATCCCTTTAGTTGTTTCTTTTATTTTTTCCCTTGCAACGCCTTTTGTCAAAGGATCTGCTAAATTATCCTTTGATCTCACATAATCAATTGAAATTACTCCTCCACCGAGTAATTGTTTCACATAGCTATGTTGTAGTCGCACTTATCTAGACTTTCCATTGTACGTGGCATTGTTAGCAGTAATAATTGCTGCAGTGTTATCACAATGAATAATAATAGGAGGAATTGGTTTAGTCCACAAAGGAATATCAAATAATAAATTTCTAATCCATTCAGATTCCATCGCAGCAGCTCCCAGAGCCAGGAATTCTGAATCCTTAGTGGAATGAGAAATTGCAGTTTGTTTCTTTGATTTCCAAGATACTGCAGCACCTCCCAAAGTAAAAATATATCCACTAGTAGACTTAGTATCATCTAAGTCTGAATTCCAGTCAGCATCGCTGTACCACTCAACTACAGCTGGATAACTTGAATAACACAATGCATAGTTTATGGTATGCTTTAAATACTTAAGTACTCTATATGCAGCATTCCAATGTGTAGCATTAGGATTACAAGTATATCTACTCAATTTACTCGCTGCATAAGCTATATCAGGGCGAATACAATTCATAGCATACATCAAACTACCAATTACACTAGCATAAGCAAGTTGAGATACACATTCACCATCATTTTTCACTAATTTAATATTTGGATCAAAAGGAGTAGACACAGGTTTGCAATCAATATAATCATATTTTCTCAATATTTTTTCAATATAATGTGACTGGGATAATTTAATTCCAGAATCATCTCTTATGATTTTAATTCCCAATATAACATTTGCTTCTCCCAAGTCTTTCATATCAAAATTTTGAGAAAGAAGACTTTTTGTTTCTTGTATGCATTCCAAGCTAGATCCAAATATTAGTAAATCATCAACATATAAGCATATTACAATTGTTGAACAACCATCGTATTTATAATAAATACATTTTTCAGCCTCATTTATTTTGAAGCCATTAGAAAGAATAACCTCATCAAATTTCATATGCCACTGTTTAGGTGCTTGTTTTAGTCCATATGAGGACTTTATTAATTTACACACCTTTTGCTCTTGTCCTTTAATGACATATCCTTCTGGTTGATCCATATAAATTTCCTCTTCCAAATCTCCATTTAGAAAAGCAGTTTTTACATCCATCTGATGTATTATCAAATTATGAATAGCAGCAATAGCAATCAAGTATCTAATAGAACTGATTCTAGACACAGGTGAATAAGTATAAAAAAAGTCTATTCCTTCTTTTTGTCTAAAGCCTTTGGCTACTAGCCTGGCTTTATATTTCTCTATTGACCCATCAGGCCTAAGTTTTTTCTTGAGAACCCGCCTGCACCCTAAAGGTTTAGTGCCTAAAGGTAAGTCAGTTAATTCCCATGTATTATTTGCTAAAATGGATTCAATCTCATCATCTAATGCTTCTTTCCAAAAAGCAGCATCATGTGCAGTCATAGCCTCCTGAAAAGTAGATGGATCTTCCTCTACTAGATAGGTTTCAAAGTCTGGACCAAAACTAGTAGCAGTCCTTACTCTCTTACTCCTTCTAGGTTGTGATTCTTCTTCCTCATGAGTTTCTAGAACTCTTTTGGATGAAGAAGGTTCTGAGGTAAACTTAGTCTTAAAAGGAAAAGAGTCTTCAAAAAAGTCTGCATCTCTAGACTCAACTAAAGTTAGATCTTCTAATTTCATGAATCTGTAGTTAGCACTATCTTGTGCATAGCCAATGAAAACACACTCCCATGAGTGGGGTCCTAATTTAGGCCTTTTTGGATCTACTATCCTGCATGTGCTAAACACCCCCAAACTTTAAAATATCTAAGATTAGGCTTTCTCCCTTCCCAAATCTCAAAGGGTGTTCTATTAGTCTTAGAATGTAAAACTCTATTTAAAATATAACAAGCAGTCAACAAAGCTTCACCCCACAAATTTTTAGGACTACCAGATGCTATTAACATAGAGTTAACCATTTCAATCAAAGTCCTATTTTTTCTTTCTGCTATTCCATTTTGTTGAGGTGTATAAGGGGCAGTACAAGTTCTCTTAATTCCTTTAGATTCACAAAAATTTTAAAAATCTTTTAAGGTGTATTCACCACCTCTATCACTTCGAAATAACACAACGGTTTTATTCAATTTATTTTCAACTTCAGTTATATAAATTTGAAATTTAGATAGTGCTTCATCTTTGGTGCTTAATAAGTATACATAAGTATATCTAGATCAGTCATCAATAAAGGTAATAAAGTAATATTTACCACCTCTAGTCATAGTATTACTTAGATCACATATATCAGAATGAACTAGTTGAAGTAATGTAGATTCCCTTTCTACATGTTTAAATGGTTTACGAGTAATTTTTGATTGAGAACATATTACACATTTCTTATGATCATCTTCATATTTATCAATTAGTCCATCATTACTCATATTTTTCATAGTTCTGAAATTAATATGACCTAATCTACCATGCCATTCATTAACTGAAGCAATGATATAAGCAGAAGAAGATGCAATATTATTATTGACAATATTCAATTTAAACATATTCTCACATGCATAACCCTTACCGACAAATACACCTTTCTTGGTGATTACAAACTGGTCGGATTCTATTACCTGTTTAAATCCGGCCTTATTCAGAAGATAACCAGACACAAGATTTTTTCTCAATTCTGGTGCATGGAACACTTCAGCAATGTTACTGTCTTCCCGGAAGTGAACTGAAGTTCAACCTTCCCTTTACCGATTACTTGTGTAGTAACGGTAGTTCCCAAAGTGAGCTTACAGTCATCTTTAACCTTTTCATAGGTCTTGAAGACACCTCTGTCAAAAGTGACATGGGTGGTTGCACCAGTGTCAATCCACCATCCTTCACTCTTTCCTGTGCTGACAACATTTACCTCAGAAATAACAGCAACAAACTGTTCTGCTTCAGTAACATTAGCTTGAGGCTTGGTGGTGTGAGATTGTTGTGGACATTTCTTTCGGTGACGACATTCTCTTGCAAAATGTCCCGGCTTGCCACAAACAAAGCAACTGCCTTTAGCCTGTGGCTTGACAGTCCCTTGATTTTTACTGAACCTTTTGTTCTGGTTTTGCTTCGTATTCTTTTTCTTAAAGGAAGGATTAAATTGCTTATTCCTGCCTAGATGTTGATGAAACTTCCCTTTCTTTTCAGCATCAACTTGGGGTTTGGATTCAGCTAAGTTAATTTTACCACCATTCTCAGCTAAATCCTTTTGATCACTGTTCCGGGCTTCTTCCTCAATTCTCAAGTAGCACTGAAGACGCTCCAAAGAATAATCCTTTCTTTTGTGTCGAAGGGTTTTTTGTATGTCCTTCCAAGTGGTTGGTAATTTTTCAATAACTGTCGCCACTTGGAATTGTTCATCAATTCGTATACCTTCTTTAACAATTTCATTAACAATGGTTTGTAGATCATGAACTTGAGGAATAATGGGCTTATCATCTACCATCTTGAAATTCAGATAGCGACTAACTGCATACTTCATAGCCCCAGACTCTTCTGTTTTATATTTTTTATCAAGGGCTTTCCAGAGGTCCTTAGCAGATCGTGCTTCTGAATACATATTGTATATGTTGTCTGCTACCAGGTTCAGAATATGGCTTTTGCACAGGTAATCATGCTCTTTCCATTTCTTTCGTGTATATGAGCCGCCTGGTCCTTCTTCACGATCAGGGCATGATTCGGTGAGGACATAAGCAATTTTCAAAGATGTCAGCAGAAATAAAACTTTCTGCTGCCAACGTCGAAAATTTGATCCATCAAAATTGTCCAACCGAACTAGGTCCTGATGCATGAACTTGACAGCGGAAGTAGTCATATTCGTCCTAAAATTGTTGGAATTGCTACAGAATGTAATTGCTGTCAAATCAGAATGTAAATGAAACAATAGTACCCGAGTGTTGATGACTGCAACTGTGATTTGTTGGCCGAAGTCGAAGAGCAGCTATGGCAGCAGATAAGTGACCGAGGCACGTCTGATGACGCTCTCTTTAGGACGAGTTCCGCCCCTTAGGATAAAATCCAAGTGCGAAGGTTCTCAGCAGAACCGCCCCCAGGATACAACGGCCTTCCTTGATTCAGGTCTGGTCGCAACGCAGCCCGAAAGAGAAGACTCCTTTTTGAATGCTCAATACTCACAGGGAAAACAGTAAAGAGAGGAAGAAAAAATAATTTTTCTGTATATTTTGAGAATGGAAGACTCCTAATTTATATTGTGATTAGAGACCGTTGGGTCATTAATCCTCATTAAGTCACAACGTTAAAACACATTAAAATAGCGATTAAAATCGATTTAATGCTCAACGTTAAAAAACATTAAATCAACGATTAAACAGTGTGGTCAACGGTCATGCCGAGCTCAGCGCCGAACTGCTGAGACGGGTATGCCGAACTGCCGAGCTCAGCTAACTGAGTTCGGCCATGATGGCAGCTATCATGCTGAGCCCGAGACCGAAATGGTCATGAGTTCGGTCATCATGATAGAGTCCGAGACTGAGACCAAAATGGTTCTGAGTTCGGCAGGCCTAGACCGAAATGGTTCAGAGTTCGGCCATGCTAATTTCAGGAGCGAAATGATTTTTTTATATATAAAAATAAAATAATGGCAAAAGGTTGTCATATCTATATGGGTCTCGCGGATGCACGCCCGGTTAAACGTTTTCTGGACCCAGGACCTCGGGTCAAGCCTGGCTCGCGTGCGCGCATAGGGCCCATGGCAAAAGCCTACAATAGTTGTTAAAGTGTAAAGGAATGGAAACACTTATAAACTATCTTCAAAAGTTGAACTTTAGCAATGTGGGATGGGTTGTTTCCAATATCCTACACTACCCATAAGGCAAAAAGTACTAAAGGACAAAACACCTTTTACAAAGAACACCTTAAGAATGTTTTGAAACGCCAAAAACCCAACAAATGTTTCACTTTCAGTTGCAATTAGCAAAACAGAATAAAAATATATTTAATTTGGGGCACTTTTTGAGATACTAATTAATGAGAAGAAAATAAATCTAAAAAATATATCACTATCGTTTTTTAAATATTAAAATTTAAGATTTTTGAAATGTTTTAAGAAAAATAAATCTAAAAGAAACAAACATATTACCTAATGGTAAGATAAAAAAACCTAAAATAGTTTAAATTGAGAAATTAAGAGAACACGACAAAGATAAAAATAAAATAAAGGGATCATGGAAAAAGAGAAAAAAAACTACATGCATGCATTCTTTACAATCATCTACAGTTGAGACTACCGAAAGTGATTTGTGGGGATCTCTATCAAGTGTCTACATCTGATGGGCCATGCATACCTTCTTCTTTCGACATGGAAGTGAGAGGGTGCATGACATCTATAGGTCTTGGTGGAACTTTATCATCCAGCAGTTGGATTTATCTGATTACTCTTTTTTGGTTTAAACTATTCCTATCCGATTTTTACTCCAACTGATCAGACACTTTCTTGGTTTAAACTCCAATTGATTGTTAAGTAGTTAGTTTGCTAGACCTTTAACACCTAGGCATTTTGGGTGTATTGGTTAGCAACGTGAGATGGTATCAAAGCTAACACATTCCAGGTTCTAATCTGGATAGAGCAAAAAAGGCTCTATGCTGCGTCTTTTGCAGGCGTGTGCTTCAAATCTAGATGGTATCCCATAACAATCGTGACATGCAAGAGAAGCTTTTTAATTGACAAAATTTGTGTGTCTTTACATTGGAGATTTCCTCTCATTAAATAGAATACAGTTGCCTATTCAAAGGCTACAAATTAGCTAATCTAATCTAATTACAATCTATTATTAATGAAAGAGAGAAATCAGCTAATTACAATCTATTTAAAAGGAAAACTTGAGTAAATAGTTGACCAAATCCAACGAGATTGGATTCCACCATATTGGGCCTAAATGGGCCTAAATTGGGTTTGTATTTGACACCCCCCCTCAAATTGATGCGGGGGAATCCACAAGCATCAATTTGCTAACCAAGAACTGATGGCGAGGGCGCGGAAGTCCCTTTGTGAGGATATCAGCATTTTGAAGATCAGAAGGGATGTGAGGAAGACTAATCACATCACGCTTGTATTCATCGCGTATAAAATGGCAATCAATCTCTATGTGTTTAGTACGTTCGTGAAAAACTGGATTGGCAGTAATACGAATTGCACTAGTATTGTCTGCATAGAGTGGTGTGGCAGTATCAGCGGGAAATCCGAGATCGGAAAGCAACCTGCGAAGCCAGAGAATTTCGGAACAAGCAGCAGAAATGGCACGATACTCAGCTTCGGTGGAAGATTTGGAGACTTTATCTTGTTTCTTACATTTCCACGAAATCAAGCTATCTCCGAGATACATGCACCATCCTGTGGTAGAGCGACGAGTGTCCGGACAACCAGCCCAATCAGCATCTGAGTATGCTTTGAGTGTTAGGGAATTATTTGCTGAATAAAATAAGCCACGGGTTAGTGTCCGAATTAGATATTTAATAATTCGTCGGACTGCAGCCAAATGAAGATGTCGAGGATCAGTCATGAATTGACTGACTAAATTGACTGCATAAGAAATATCAGGACGAGTTATCGTCAAGTAGATCAAGCTGCCAACGAGGCGACGATATAATGTAGGATCAGAGAGAGGATCCCCACTGTCTTGCTGGAGTTTAACATTGACTTCTACTGGAGTATCGACGGGAGCAGATCCTTGAAGTCCAGCCATTTCAATTAATTCTAGAGCATATTTATGTTGATGAAGTACAATGCCTTTTGCAGATTGATGAACTTCAAGACCTAAAAAATAGTGTAAAGTGCCAAGATCTTTCATGTGGAAAGATTCATGAAGAGAGGCCTGAAGTTGTTGAATCATATCTGGATCGGTACCTGTAATGATGATATCATCCACATAAACAAGAAGAACAGTAATCCCCGTGGAAGCATGATGAATGAACATAGATGGATCAAATGGACTAGGATGAAACCCCAAGTGGGTAAGAGCATTCTGGAACTTTTCAAACCATGCCCGGGGAGCTTGTTTGAGGCCATAAAGAGAACGACGGAGTTTGGCAACAGCACCTGAGATGATAGAGGAAACCCCCTGAGGAAGGCGCATATAAACATCTTCTTTAAGATCACCATGAAGAAAGGCATTCTTGACATCCATCTGGTATAGAGGCCAGGATTGAGATGTTGCAATGGCAAGAATAGTCCTCACAGTTGTCATTTTTGCTACAGGAGCAAAAGTCTCTTCATAATCAATACCATATTCCTGCCGATTACCCAGAGCAACAAGACGCGCCTTATACCTAGCCAGAGTCCCATCAGGGTTAAGCTTGATAGAATAGATCCACTTGCAACCTATTGGCTTAACATAAGAAGGACACGGAACCACATCCCATGTATGATTTTGCGCAAGAGCATCCAATTCATCCTGCATAGCGGTATTCCAACATTCATGCTGCACAGCCTGGGAATAGGAGTTCGGAATAGAAATAGAAGACATGGTGGCCAGCAAGGAAGTGTGGGTATATCCATAACGAGATGGAGGTACGGAGATCCGAGATGAACGGCGTAAGGGAGGGTCCCCAGTTGGACCAGAGGCAGTTGGTGGATCGTTAGGGGGACTATGCGTGGTCACAGCTTTACTCCGCCTTTGATAAACAAAATTAGGATCAAATTTAACAAATTGTGTTTTATCTGAAAAACCAGGGAATGAAACAACAGATGATGACTCTACAGAATCAAGATGTTGTTGGAAAAAATATTGATTTAAAAAAAAGACAACATTACGGGAGGTACGAATGCGTCGTATGTGAGGATCATAACAAAGAAACCCCTTTTGATGACTAGCATATCCTAGAAAAGCGTATTTAGCAGATTGGGCAGTAAGTTTGTTACGCTCAGAAGGAGGTAAATGTACAAAACACACCGACCCAAAAACATGTAGATCATCATAAGACGGTGTAGTTTTGTATAATCGATAAAAAGGACTCTCATTTTCTAAAGAAAAAGAGGGTAATCGATTTATAAGGTGGGCAGCAGTGCTAAGAGCTTCGGTCCAAAAACGTGTAGGAACAGAGGATTCAATAAGAAGAGATCGAGTAATATCGAGGAGATGCATGTTTTTCCTTTCAGCAACACCATTTTGCTGAGGGGTATAAGGACAAGATTTTTGAGAAATTATTCCTTTTTGTTGTAAAAAAGTTTGAAACTCTGTAGACACATATTCACCTCCCGAATCAGAACGTAAAGTTTTAATGCAAGTGGAAAAGTGATTCTCAACATATGCTAAAAACATCTTGAAAACATGAAAGACATCAGCTTTAGAATGCAAAAAATAGACCCATGTAAATCTACTATAATCATCAATAAAAGTCACAAAATATTTATAATGAGCATGAGACAAATGAGGAGCAATACCCCAAACATCACTATGAATTAAATCAAAACATTGAGTGCTATTGGAAGTAGAGACAGAAAAAGGAAGAGTCTTACTTTTTCCCAGCTTACATGTAGCACAATCAAAAGAAACAAACTTAGAGAATCCTATGGAGTTTAACAATCCAGAATTAACCATGTGAGACATGGTTTTAAAATTAGGATGTCCAAGCCTACTATGCCATAATTGACAATTATTTTGAGCAGAAAAACAAAAATCATTTGTTGCATTATTCCTAATTGGAGCAGTAAGATCAAGAGAAAATAAGCGTCCATGCTTAGGCCCCCTCGCGATCTCCCTCCCTGACATCTGGTCCTGCACAACACAACCAGAGGAAGAAAATGAAACATTACAGTTGTTTTCAATAAGTTGTCCAACTGAAAGAAGATTTGAAATTAAATTGGGACAATGATAAACATTCTTTAAGGGCAAGATACTGGAAATATCTCCAATGGCAGTGATAGGAAGGTGTCCTCCATCGGCTGTTTGAACGTGAGTATTGCCAGTATATTTTGTCAAACTAGAAAGTTGTGCACTGGAATGAGTAAGGTGATTTGATGCTCCGGAATCAAGATACCAAATGGAAGAAGAGTTTTTAGATGTACCTGTGATGCCAAGTGCAGAAAATGCATTGACAATCATTTGTTGAACTAATTCGGGAGTGAGAGGAGAGGAAGAGGGACCATGCTGTGAAGGCACAGATGTGGATGCAGCATCAGCAGGAGGAGAGGCTGTCGTGGCAGCATAGGCATTTGGAGTCCGATTCTGTGGACGATGGCGACATTCACTAATGATGTGTCCCTTCTTTTTGCAGTAATTACAGAATTTCTGGTTGCATTGGGTCGCAAGATGGCCATATTTTTTGCAAGAGTAGCATCGGACTTTGCTCATATCCCGAATCTGAGGAGTCGTAGAAGACTGTGAGACTGGCAGAGACTGAGTGTTCCCTTTGGCAGAGTATGCAACAGGATAAGTTGCAGTGTGTTGTTGTTCCAGATGGGCTTTTGTGCGAAGACGTTGTTCTTCTCGTAGGAGCTCATTCAAACAAACATCCAAAGATGGTAATGGACTCCTACTCAGCAGAGACGATGTAACAGTCTCATATTCAGGACGCAATTTCATTAAAAACTGGTCTCTGTGACTTGAGGCTTGAAGGCCTTGAATAGTTTGAAGAACATTGTTCGGAATAGATGCATATTTAATCCCATCGTATTCACTCCACAAATTGCGGAAACCAGAATAGTAGTCCTGAATGGACAAGGTGCCTTGACTGTATTCTGCAATTTCACATTCAAGTTGAAATTGACGTGCAGAATTGTCTTGATGATAAACTGTCTGCAAGTAACCCCACATCTCCTTGGAGGTCGTATAGGGTTTGAGGTTTAGAATCAGATGAGGTTCCACAGCCCCAAGAATCCATGTTTTGATTTTTGCATCCTTTGTATTCCAAGTAGAAATCTTTTTATCATCCTCTGTAGGCTTTGGATCAGCACCAGAAACAAATCCCCATAATTCCTTGGCCTCAAGATATAATTGAAATTGAAAAGCCCATGCTGGGTAGTTTTTACCATTAAATTGAATCAATTTAACCTCAGACTTCTCCATTTGAGAACCAAATAAAGAGAAGTACACAATAAGAGGTTAATCCAACAGTTCACAACAGCAGGCAGCAAAAAAGCACAAAAAAGTGGTTCAGGCGACCTTAAAAGTGACTGAAGATTCCTGGTGTGGGGCCCACGATTTGATCAGATGGAGAATCAGATCAATGAGATGCAAGCAGTATCAAAATGTGTTTCCAGCAATACAAGTTTCACTAAAATCCATCCACAATCCAAGATTTTGTACGGCTATGATTAAAATGATATGATAAAGATGGAAAATCACAAGTGGGCTCCAAAAGCCTACCTCTGATCCCAAAAAAATGGTGAAAAAATCACCAAAAATATCAGCAGATATGGTCGACCATGGCTATAGAATTTCTTGAAGATGTCATGATGATCGCAGGTGGGCCACTGTTGATCATATCGTGACAGACGACTGTCTGTTTCCAATAACCTCAGATCACTGATCTGGATGATGCCAAGATTACAGATCCTTGATCTGTGTGTCTGAAACACAAGATTGTCTCCCAAGAGCAGTAGAATAAATTACCAGCAGCAGCAGTTCAATCTGATATGAATCAGATGTTCACAGAGACAAAAAAACAACCCAGACGACCTTCAGGATTGTGTCTGGATGAGCACGTGGGGCCCACAGAGGAATTGAAATGCAAATCAGGTGCAAGGTCTGATTGCCAGACTTAATTGTCTTCCTTGAGATGAAATCTGGTGTGCAGATTCCAAGGATCCAAACTTTTGGACGGTGGAGATGAAAACTACTGCCAGAGATGGGAAAATCACGAAATTGAGCAAATGGCCTACCTCTGATTGGCAAAAAATTATGAAAAAATCACCAAAATTCCCTCCTGCAGTGGGCGACCAATACTGTTGAAGTTTCCAGTTGTGATTGGATAATCCCAAGTGGGCCACTGTTGAATGGCTATGATCAGCAGTGGATGAAAAGACTCTGAGATGTCTGAAATAGATCCTAGATCTGTTTTTTTTTCGGGAGAGGTTGATTCCTCTAAGATCACTTGGAAGATTACAAGTTCTAGCTCTAGACCTCAGGCTCTGATACCATAACAATCGTGACATGCAAGAGAAGCTTTTTAATTGACAAAATTTGTGTGTCTTTACATTGGAGATCTCCTCTCATTAAATAGAATACAGTTGCCTATTCAAAGGCTACAAATTAGCTAATCTAATCTAATTACAATCTATTATTAATGAAAGAGAGAAATCAGCTAATTACAATCTATTTAAAAGGAAAACTTGAGTAAATAGTTGACCAAATCCAACGAGATTGGATTCCACCATATTGGGCCTAAATGGGCCTAAATTGGGTTTGTATTTGACATCCCACCCAAGGGGGGTTGTCAAGTAGTTAGTTTGCCGCACCTTTAACGCCTAGGCATTTTGGGTGTTTAGCAACTTTGAGATTGATAAAGGTCGATAAAAATCGAGTCAAAATTGAAATCGCAATTGAGATCCAATTTCAAAATCTATTGCGAAATCAAAGAGAGAAAAGTCTACCAGAGAGATTAAAATTTTAAATTTAAAAAGAACGGTACCTAATGGGGATAGCTTGGATAAAGAAGTGAAGGATAGATCGACTTTTTAGAATTAGAAAATAGATGTCTTGCATTCAGAATATATATGTTTCTCAAGATTAAGGAAACCATATATTCAGAGGCCCACTTTGATTGGTAACTACATATACATGGCCAACTTTGATAGAAAACCATTTTACAAGATTAAATAGATGTATATAAATGGGCCCTCTATGATTAGAAACCATATAAACATGCATGGTCCCTTTTACCAAAAAAAGGGCCCCACTTCAATAGAAAAACAACTTTCATAGGAAACTTTATATACATGAGCCCCACTTTGGTAGGAGTCCATCATCTAACAAACAAATTATTGTAAGATGAGGGAGAGAATTAAGATGAGTATAGTTGTTGGATGAGAATGTGGTCAATTATAGCATAATCTAGGAAAGGAATCCAACAATAATGAAATTGTTTACTCTATTGGAGATTCTTTCATCATGGGATAATGTCATCCATCATCTAATAAAATGTTTTACTATCAAAATTTTAAGTTATTTAGGGAAGGGATTTTCTTTTGTATTAGAGCTAAGATGAGATTTGAGTAAGAGAATAAAAAAGTGTCTTTGTTAGAGAAATTTTTGGGAAAAATGTTAATGTAACCATCTAATATCTCTAAAATCTCTCTACGAAGTCAAAAGTCAATATTGATAACCAAATTGAGCTCCAATTTTACAATCAATAGCAAAATTGAGCTCAATTTCGCCAATCAAATTTGCGTCTTTCATATATAATAATGTCTCTGTCTTGTTATTTTTGTGATGATTTGTCTTGTTCTTTTTTATTTGTGTTGTCTCACTTGATATCGAATGGAAGTACCAAAAACATCCCACGAGAAGGTAAACAAGAAGAGAAACATCATTTGGAGTGATGGCACTTGCTATTTCCGGCAATGGCTAACTTGTTCTCTGCAGTTGGGTCTTGATTTTATCTACCACAGTCGTGTGTGTATAGGGGATGAAGTAGTGATGAAGAGTTGATCTAGACATTTTCTAGATTGAATTGTGGGATATTGGGATTATCAAGTGGGACTGTGGAATTGCATATTAAGTAGAAGACTTGAGCAACCTTCAGTATGGCCAGGGCTATGGTATGCACAAAACCGACTCTCGAAGGAACTTGCTTGACTCTTGTAATTGGAATCATAATAGAAAACATTGTTTTTCTTGTTTAGCACCATCTGCTTTGGGGTTATTCACTGATTTCTTCATTTTAGTTTCTACTTCCTGATCCACTTAGCAGCTTTATGTCCTTCTACACTATATTATTATTATTTGCTATTTAGAGGTGATGGTACGGTTCTGGAGTGTTAACCTACACACCGAGGGATCAATCCTTGGGCGGCTATGTGAGGATGAGATGCCTCTTTCACTGAGAAATGAGTCATCTCCTTGTGTACTCTTCAATATAGAATGAATTATGTGTGTGTATATATAGAGAGAGAGAGAGAGAGAGAGAGAGAGAGAGAGAGAGAGAGAGAGGTTTGGCTCAATATTGTTGCTTCATCTCCTTTCCACCCAAAGTTCCAGACATTGCAACAATTTGTGACCTTTTATCCTTCCAGTATTTTCCATCACCTTGCAGCCTTTTCTTCATAGATATGGAAAGCAAGTAGAAAATAAACAGCATGAGTATTGACTTATTATACATGTAATATTCTTACATTGGTAATCATGAAAAGAACCCGCAACAAAGTTAGAAGATGCTCATTTCCTCACCATGAGGGTGTGTTTTCAATTCATATCACCAATAAAGAAGAAGCAGAAGAAGAGACTACTAGAAGAAGAAGAAAAGATATTGGGTGATTACTGGTATCATAGTATGCCCGCAAGAAATCTGGCACTACTTTCTTTAACTGGCTAGGGATAATTATTCTCGTGTTCATATTCTGTGGAAACTGGAAAGGTAAAGCCAAGTTGGCACAGCTCTTGAGATCCATATATAACGATCAAATATTTGATCTGCTGCAATTGGTAACATAAGATTAAGAGTTTGGAAATTTGCATGTCTTAATCACATTCTTCGGGAAGCAAATTCAGTAACAAACTCCCTAGCTAAACTGGCAGTACAGAGTTTACATTTATAAATTGAGCCCTTTTGGGTTTGGATTTTCAATATGATGTAGTAGTATTTTTTTTTTGTATACTCTCTTAGTCCTTGTTGCCTCTGTTTTTTTCTTTTCTTTTTTTACTCTTTTGTATATGTAACTTTTATTAAATAATATTCAACTTTGCTTAAAATAAAAGATCTGTGTACACTTGAGTTTTGAATACTATTGATTTGTCCTATTATTACTATCTAAACAATATGTTACAGTTTTCAAAAACTATTTTGTCTTCAAATTGTGGTGAAGCTTTGAAATCTTATTGTACGTTTTACATCTAGAAATTGGTTTTTCTGTTTGTTCTCTATTAAGATTAGATTAAAAAGGAAGAGATAGGATTCCCACATTCATAAACCGCCCAGGGCAGCTAGGTTTAGGTAGTCCCACTTTTCCACTAGGCCAAGCAAAAAAAATTAATTAAAAGAATAAAATAACCCAGAGACCTGTTCAAACTTTGATGTTCTTCTTGTACTTGATTAGAAACTGACAAAATTATTTGTTCAAAACATTTTGCAGCGATTTTTCCTTGGAGGCAGGCTTATATTTGGTCCAGATGCAAGGTCACTGGCATTTACTGTATCTCTAATTGTAATTCCAGTGATCATGTTTGCTGTTTTTGTTTCTCCAAGGCTGGTTAATGAGTTTCAGTATTATCTCGGCAATTCAATTGTAGCTTTTGCTGTCATCCTTACTGTATATGTGAGTTTCTTCTTTCTTGTTTCCATTACTTTCCATTATGAAATGCTTAAAGCCACTTTCCATTGATTTTTTTCATTTTTTATTAGTAACAATAATTTACTAATGTTTTTTTTTTTTAAAGGACTCCCCCTAAGATACCCAAGAAATTGTCCAAAAAGAGGAAAAACCAACACCCACAACATCTCTATCTACTCCTGCTTTTGCAAAAGCATCCACCTTTGAATTAGCTTGTCTATTGATGTGCAATGGAAACATGAACCAATTTGCATACTCGCTAATCACATTAGCTAAATAAGCTAGCCTCCAAGGCAAAGGAAGGGGATTTTTCCCAACTAATAGCATTTGCAGAGTCCCCCTCCCTCGCTTACAGTTCTCCTGAGAATGGCACTGAGAAGAACATTATAGCCTCTCTAATAGACAATAACTCTGCCTCATTAGATTCCTTGATTCCAATAGGCCTAGAGAAGAAGGCATTAAACACATGACATTTGTGGTCTCTAATATTCCCTCCAATACTCACTGAACCAGTTAAACTTAAATGGATTTCTGGAGGGGAGGAATCCATTGGGGCTTAGAAATAGAAATATTTTCCTCTCTAGCCAAAAACCCATGCCAACTAAGAAGGATATCCAGCACCACAGTATTTTGAATCCCTCTCTTCCAACAATCCATGTTGCAGTGCTTATCTTAGCACAAGAAACGGAAGGAGGAAATATGGCAGTACATTGCCCTTTGTAGTATTGTAAGTTACATAGTACAAAACTAGGAGTGGTTGTAAATCAAACGTTTGTGGAGTCACTCAGTGAGATCTGAAAATGAACATTTTACTTGTTCAAAATTTTGAAAGAAAAAAACAAATATCACTAAAAGTTCTACTACTACACTTCATTGTCAACATTCAGTTTGCAAAAACTTTGAAGGATGAAACTTTGAGAAATTTTTATTATAATGTTTTGTTCTACCATTAGATGCTCATTGCAAGTCACTATTACAAAATCTAGACTTGATGTGTAATAGATCTTCAAGATTCCTAAAGGCTAGGGCTCGTAACTGATTAACTCTAATATTGGAGAAACATCTGGTTCTTTCCGATGATCTAGGCAAGCTCTAGAACTATCCTTTGAAACCATTGACAGTGAAAAAAAATTCCTTGAGTAAGTCAAAAGGAAATAAAATGTTTACTTAGCCCCAGCTCCAATTGTACTGAACACATTTGCATACCTTTAGTAAGTTTCATAAGCATCTGCATACATATAAAGTAAAATATTACTAGTAAGCAAAATACATTAAATATAATGCATGTGCATTAGCAACCATCCAAGTGAAACCATCAACAACTAAAACGAACTTGATAGATAAAACCCTTGGAGATTTTAAAACTTCTACCTTAGACAGGACCTCCTCATTTCAGATAGAAATCAGGCCTCCTGAAGGAACCATTCCTAGCCACACCTTCTTTAGGCCCAAAAATTGAACACAACATGATGAATCTGTTCGTGAATTCTTGAACCTTGTGAGAGCTAACAATTTCATGAACACAGAACCTTGAGAGCCATGATTATTGAATAAATACTGAGAATGTATTGTCGCGTGTCTTATTGGAGAGCACTCATCAATATATATATATATATAGGTATTACATGCCTCATTCAAGGCTCAAAGTTAAGGAAACTAACCAGTTTAAGTTACTTGCTATTCTAAGATAAGGAAACTAGCTAATTAAAATAATATGTACAGTTGTATTACAATTGAACCCAATCAATCCGCGTGTGATATATGAGTTGGATCTTCTCATGGGCCTTAGGCCTTGGGCTTTTTTAACACCCCCCCTCAAATTGATGCGGGAGAATCAACAAGCATCAATTTGCCAACCAATAACTGATGACGCAGTCGTGGAAGTCCTTTAGTAAGAATATCAGCAAGTTGAAGCTCAGTGGAGTCATGCGGAAGACTAATGACACCACGCTTAAGTTCATCACGTATGAAGTGACAATCAACCTCGATGTGCTTAGTGCGTTCATGAAAAATCGGATTTTCAGTAATCCGAATGGCACTTGTAATATCCGCATAGAGTGGGGTAGCACCTTCCGCTGGGAACCCAATGTCGGAAAGGAGTCCACGTAGCCAAAGAATTTCGGAGCACGCAGCAGACATGGCGCGGTGCTCAGCTTCGGTAGAAGATTTAGAAACCTTTTCATGTTTCTTCCATTTCTAGGAAATCAGGCTGTCACCCAAAAACATGCACCATCCAGTGGTAGATCTGCGAGTATCCGGACACCCAGCCCAATCAGCATCGGAATAAGCGCTAAGAGATAGAGGATTGTTGGATGGAAAAAATAACCCGCGAGTAGGTGTGTGAATAAGGTACCGAATGATGCGGCGAACAGCAGCCATATGAAGATGACGATGAGCAGTCATGAACTGACTCATGAGGTTGACCGCATAGGAGATATCAGGAATAGTGATCGTGAGGTAGATCAAGCTACCAACTAAGGCGATATGTTGTAGGATCTGGAAGAAGGTCACCCTCCTCTTTACTGAGTTTGATATTCAGTTTGACCGGTGTATCAACTGGAGTTGAAGCAGTAAGGCCGGCCAAGTCAATGAGGTCAACCGTGTATTTGTGCTGAGTGAAAACTATCCCCTTAGGCGATTGATGAACTTCAAGACCAAGGAAATGTCAGAGTTGCTAGCCAGTAATCCCAAAACCAATTGGTGATAGGAAACTGCACAAACAACTACTTAACACCCCCCCTCGGGCGGGACACCACCCGGATCCGAAGCACACGCCCGCACAAGACTATAACGCGGCATGGGGCCTTTTTGCCCTGCGCATTTTGCGCCCGCACAAACACACAACGCGGCATGGGGCATTTCTGCCCTGCGTGGTTTCGAACTCGAGATCTCAAGCTCTGATACCATGTCAAAGTTGCTAGCCAGTAATCCCAAAACCAATTGGTGATAGGAAACTGCACAAACAACTACTTAACAGGAAATAGTTTAAGGGGCCGAGATCCTTCATGTGAAATGTCTTATTAAGAGAAGCTTGGAGTTCCTGAATCATATGTGCATTGGGACCGGTAATTACAATGTCATCCACGTAGACCAGTAGCACAGTAATCCCGGACGGAGAATGATGCAAGAACATAGAAGGATCATACTAGCTCGGATGAAAATCCAATCGGAGAAGAGCATCTTGAAATTTCTCAAACCATGCACGAGGAGCTTGCTTCAGACCATAGAGGGAGCGACGGAGTTTGGCAACCATACCCTTCCCAGATGAGTACCCCTGAGGCAGACGCATATAAATTTTTTTTCTTTGAGATCGCCATGAAGAAACGCATTTTTGACATCCATCTGATATAGAGGCCAAGACTGAGATGCAGCAACGGTAAGAATTGTGCGAACCATGGTTATTTTGGCGACGGGAGCAAAAGTTTCATCATAATCAATGCCATATTCTTGTCGATTTCCAAGGGCAACGAGACGGGCCTTATATTTATCCAATGTGCCATCTGATTTTAACTTGAGAGAAAAAATCCACTTACAGCCAATAGGTTTGATACCCAGAGGAGACTGGACAACATCCCAAGTGTGATTCTGTTCTAAAGCCTCCAATTCCTCTTGCATAGCCTGGTTCCAACATTGGTGCTGCACAGCCTGAGAATAGGAGTGCGGGATGGAAGAGGATGACAAAGTGGCCATTAAGGAAGTATAAGAGAACCCATAGCGGTCCGGCGGGACTGAAATGCGAGTGGAGCGACACAATGAAGGAGGGCCAGATGGACCAAGTTCCAGAGGAGGACCCGGTGTCGGAGGAAGATCAAGAGGGGGAGTACCTGTAGGCGCATCTTTGTTCCGTCTGTGATACACAAAGTCAGGATTAAAGCGAACAATAGATTTGTTTTCAGAAAAACCAGGTAAGGAAACTAATGAGGGGTCTAGAGGATCAAGGTGTTGTTGGAAAAAATACTTGGTTTCAAAGAACACAACATTCCTAGAGGTACGGATGCGAATGGTGGGATCATAGCAAAGGAACCCTTTCTGGATGGGTGCATATCCTAAAAAGGCACACTTAGCTGATTGAGCTGTTAGTTTGGTCCTTTCCGAAGGAGGCAAATGCACAAAGCAAATTGACCCAAAAACATGAAGGTCATCATAGGATGGTGATGTCTTGTACAACTGGTAATATGGGCTCTGAGTTTCAATAGAGGGTGAGGGCATGCGATTGATAAGATGAGCTGCAGTAGCCAATCCCTCAACCCAAAAACGGGTAGGAACCGATGATTCAAGCAGAAGGGAACGAGTGACATCAAGGAGATGTCTATTCTTCCGTTCAGTGACTCCATTCTGCTATGGAGTATAAGGACAAGTTCGTTGAGAAATAATGCCTTTGGTTAGTAAAAACGTTTGAAAATCAGAAGACACATATTCCCCGCCTGAATCAGATCGCAAGATTTTTATACAGGTGGAAAATTGAGTCTCAACATAAGCCAAAGACTGAAATCATCAATAAAGGTCACAAAGTATTTATAGTGAGCATGAGAAAGAGCTGGAGCAATTCCCCATACATCGCTATGAACCAAATCAAAACATTTAGTGCTGTGGGAAGTGGAAATAGGAAAAGGAAGAGTTTTACTCTTTCCCATTTAACAAGTAGCACAATCAAAAGGCACACAAGAAGATAAACCAGGAGTTTTATGTAATAAACCAGAATTTAATAGAAGGGATAAAACTTTGGAATTAGGATGGCCAAGTCTATTATGCCACAATTGGCAGTTATCTCTAATAGAAAAACAAAAGACATTATTGTCAAATATATTCCTAGAAGGCTTATTAAAATCCAGCGGAAACAAGCGTCCACACTTAGGCCCCCTCGCGATCTCCTTCCCGGATATCTGGTCCTGCACAACATAACCAGAAGAAGAGAAAGAGATGTTATAATTATTTTCAACAAGTTGTCCAACTGACAATAGGTTTGAAGTTAAATTTGGACAAAGGTAAACATTGTTTAAAGGAAGAGGACCAGTGATATCTCCGAGAGCAGTAATGGGTATGTCGCCTCCGTTAGTAGTTTGTATATGAAGATTGCCGTTGTATTTGGTAACATTGGAGAATGAGGAACGGGAATACGTCATATGATTAGACGCCCCGGAATCAAGGAACCAAGTAGAAGATGGAGATGACGTACCTGAGAAACCAAAAGTAGAGAGGCATTGAGAATCATTGGTTGAACGAGCTCAGGAGTTAGAGATGATGAGGGCCCAGGCTGTGAGGGTGTAGATGTGGCAGTAGGCATAACTGAAGAAGCAACATAAGCATGTGGAGTCTGATACTGAGGAGTCTGTGGGGACGGACGAGGTGGGCGGCGGCGACATTCAGATATGATATGTCCCGACTTTTTACAGTAACTGCAGACTTTTTGTTTGCATTGAGATGCAAGATGCCCAAATTTTGACAACTGTAGCATTGAGTTTTGCTCAAGTCTCGAGTTTGAGGCTGAGAAGCTTTACTGGCTGAGAACGCAATTGAATAGGTCTCAGTCTTTTGTTGAGCCATATGGACCGAGGTTGCCATGCGCTGTTCCTCGTGTAAGAGTTCATTCAAGCAGACAACCAAGGAAGGTAGAGGTGTCCGATTCATCAGGGCAAATCGGACACTTTCATATTCATTCCATAATTTCATTAAAAATTGATCCCGCTGACTAGAGGCCTAAAGATCGCGAATGACGATCAAAACGTTGGCAGCCACACCTGCATACTTAATACTATCATATTCCGATCATAGGGTTCGGAATCCCGAATTGTAATCTTGGATCGACAAGGTTCCTTGTGCATATTCAGCAATCGCACATTCAAGGTGAAATTGACGTGCGGAGTTATCTTGATGGTACACTTGCCGCAGATACCCCCACATGTCTTTAGAAGTGGGGTAGGGTTTTAGGTTCATGATCAAATGAGGTTCAACGGATCCCAGAATCTAGGTTTTGATTTTGGCATCTTTAGTATGCCACGAGGAGATCTTCTTCTCATCCTCAGTGGGTATAGGGTCAGAACCAAAAATATATCCCCATAATTCTTTAGCTTCAAGGTATATTTGGAACTGAAAAGACCAAGCAGGGTAGTTCTTTCCCGTGAACCAGATGAAGGTAACTTCAGATTTTTCCATAGCAAACGATGTTGGCCAAAAAATATGATTTAATAGCAATAAGACTGAGCAATCAGTGAAGAGAAACTATATAAAACCCAAAAAAAAAACAGCACCAAAATTTGTGCACAACAGGGCTCAAGATCCACTATGTGGGCCCTGCCAAGTGAAAACAACAGCAGTAGGGACACGTATTGAACACAGCAGATAAGGATTGAAAAAGCATGCAGCAGAAATATAACTAGAAACTGTTCCCAGAATAGTTGTGTAAAACAGCACCCAAAACAGCCCAGAAAACAAGCCCGACGAACACAGCACAGAGATGGGTTTTGTTCGTGGGACCCACCAGATGATCTGAGGACAGATCAGAGCAAAGGATGAGATGAGATGTAAATTTCACAACTGATGGAATAAGGAATCCTCAAAAAGGATCAAGATCCAAGATTCTAGACGGCTGAGATTGAATCTTGTGGAGAAAATTGAAAAATCCTAGAAATTAGTAGATGGCCTACCTCTGATGATCATAAAATCTTGAAAAAATACTAGAAAGTTGGATAATTTCAGTCGACCAGGATGGAAGAGATTTCCAGAGGGGCTGATGACGATCTGAAGTGGGCCACATCTTGATCGGAGATGATCTGTGATGATCAGGGATGATCTCTTATTGCCTTGATACTATGTAAGATAAAAAAGCAAGGTTTTCTTGAACTTGGCTCTGATACCATGACAATTTCATGAACACAGAACCTTGAGAGCCATGATTATTGAATAAATACTGAGAATGTATTGTCGTGTGTCTTATTGGAGAGCACTCATCAATATATATAGGTATTACATGCCTTATTCAAGGCTCAAAGTTAAGGAAACTAACCAGTTTAAGTTACTTGCTATTCTAAGATAAGGAAACTAACTAATTAAAATAATATGTACAGTTGTATTACAATTGAACCCAATCAATCCACGTGTGATATATGAGTTGGATCTTCTCATGGGCCTTAGGCCTTGGGCTTTATTGACAAGAGCAACATATCCACCTTCTGAGATTTGACCAATTTCCTAACCGCTGCCCACTTCTTTGGCCTCCCCAAACTCCTGACATTCCAATTGACGATGATATTATGAAACTGAAAGAAGCATATCCCCTAAGATAGGACCCTTCAGACCCTAGGTTCCACCTCTGCCAACCTTGAGGCCATCGGAAAACTCTGCTCAGGAACCCATGTGATAAGCAAAGAAATTATGAGCCAACTTCAAATTATCAACTTCGCTCGTCCCAAGGAGAGAGGTGATAGTGAAAAAGAGATGGCGTAGGGTTTTTGTGAAGAGGATAAGAAGAGAAAACAGAAGGGGAAGGTAGTGTGGAGATACTCCATTAAAAGAGCTTATATAAAGAGGGAATTCTTACTTTTAAATTTTGAGAGAGGCTTGTATTGGTAGATGTGAAATTTGGTATTAATTCTTAAAAATCTCAAAATGTGGTATTATTTTGGTAAAAGACCTATAAATAATTGTAAAGAAATATGACGTCCTTATTATACATAGATGCATTTATCCTTGCACAACTTTCTTTATTTTTAGGTTTGTTTCTCCAAATTCATTGTGAATGATACCAAGTTGTGTTGGATTTTCTATTCATGTATAAATACAAAAGGGACTGTTGGTAGTGGCGGACCCTGGATTTTCGTTTGAGGGGTGTGAACCTTAACAGATAGTTTGGTTTTGGGGGCAAATTGAGGATTTTCATGTGGATTTTGAAGGTGGACCCACAATTTTATTGGGTTTTTTGATGCATACCATGGTCTAACGGGTACACCCGCGTGGTTATGCCTAGGTCTGCCCCTGACTGTTGGGCTCTAGGATCCAAGATCCTAGAGCATTGTACTAACACACTACCAATGTGATTATCCGGCAATTCACACGTTATTATTTCCAATCTGCCACTCTTTCCGGGAAATATCAAAAAGTTTCCTTACAAAAAACCAATCATTCGGCATCAATTTATCCCTCTTTCTTATTTATTAATCCTGCCATCCTTTCTTTTGTTGTTTGTTAAGGAAAAAGTAGCTGATTATCTTATTACTTACTAACCTTCAAGTGTTGAGCAATCTATCTAGAAATTGACCTTTGTCACACCACGTGCTCCACACTCTGAAGACTATTAGACCTCCAAACTAACACCACATAAAATGGGCATGTTGATTGGATTCTCTAAAATGGTAAATGTACCTAGTTAGATTTGCATGACTGTGGCATTCTTCACAAATTCTTCTATTGCTAGCTTAAACATTATTTGTAGTTGTTAAAGTATTATAATACATCTTCTTATTTTGAAATCCAACTAAAATATTGAAAATTCTATTACTTGATTAGTTACAGTGAGACTTGTATCATCATCATCAAAACTTTCTCCCAACTATTTTAGGGTACAGTAAGACTTGTATACTGTGTATTATTGTTTTTCCTATATCATTTTATTTAAAAATAAGACTTGTTTACTACCGTGTATTATTGTTTTTCCTGCATCATTTTATTGAAAAGTAAGACTTGTATCATCACCATCAAAGCCTTGTTGCAACCATGTTGGGGTACAATAAGACTTGTATACTGTGAATTATTGTTTTTCCTATATCATTTTATTTTAAAATAAACAGTTATTTAAATTTATTTGAATGTTATGAGGAATCTATAAACCCTTTGTTTATTTGATTTGATGAGTCAAACACTTTGTTGCCAAGTATCAAATTCCGGCACACATACACATACTCATCCAGCTTACAAAATATCCTTTCCACTTGAAAGTCTATTGTTGATGCCAAGAAATATATAGTGTAATAAACCATATACCAACCCAAAAGCTTAAGCTGATAGGTGGAAGGCCTAAACAGGTATATGAAGCCCTGTCCAACTTAGGACTTGGGCGATGTGGGATGTGGGACTTCCCAACACTCCCCCTCATGTGCAGGCCCAACAGATTTCATGGACGGGCCTGCCACGTGGGCTAGATAACAACGACAAGAGCCACGTGGGCTATACAAGAACGACGGGATCGAAACCCGCTCTGAAACCATGTAGGAATGCGTTTTTGACATCCATATGAAGAATAAGCCATTCTTTGATAGCTGCAACTACCATTAAAGTGCGAATTGTAGTCATTTAGGCAACCGGTGCTAATGTTTCATCATAATCCAATCCGTATTCTTGGTTATTCCCTAACCATGACAAAGTTGCTAGCCAGTAATTCCAAAACCAATTGATGATAGGAAACTACACAAACAACTATTTAACACCCCCCCCCTCGAGGGGGACACCACCCGGATCCGAACCACATGTCCGCACAAGACAAAAACGCGGCATGGGGCGTTCTTGCCCTGCGCACGCACAAACACACAATGCGGCATGGGGCATTTTTGTCCTACGTGGTTTTGAACTCGAGACCTTTGGCTACGATACCATGTAATAAACCATATACCAACCCAAAAACTTAAGCTGATAGGTGGAAGGCCCAAACAGGTATATGAAGTCCTGTCCAACTTAGGACTTGGCGATGTGGGATGTGGGACTTCCCAACATATAGCATAATGATAATGATGCCAAGGTATTTGTCCTTTAGGTTAAAATTATCATCATCAAATCAAGTTTTAAAAACCTTCATGTGTATTTTTCCTTTCACTTTTCTTTGTCTCAAAAGAGTGGCTAAAAAACTCAGAATAAACCCAAAGGAATTTCTCATTGTAAGGGTTGAGGGAGGAGAAAAAATCACCTTATCAAACAGGGGAATGTGAAAAAAAAAAAAACAAATAAAATGAGAGGTTGGGAATAGATAACATTGTGGAAAAAAGTTGGGCTGTTTTATGCAAATGGAAATGAAGATTTGTTGTTGAAGGGATATTTTATGAATAAGTATCAAGCTTCAAATTTTGAGGGCACAGGGGCTGGACACGGGAATTAGAAAAAGTATAAGGAAGGTCCTAGAGTGTGGAAAGACATGATGAAATTGGGAGATGTCTCTCATAAGGTGGGGAACTTTTGCATTATTCAATATTTTTGGTTGGAGGTGGAAGTAGAGTACTTTTTTGGAAAGATCTTAGGATAGGTGAAACCCCTATGGCTTGAAAATCTCAAAGATTGTTCATGATTTCAAATCATAAAGGTTCTCTTACTGAAGATTTCATGGAAGTAGTGTGGGGAAGGAAGATGTGGAACCTAATTTTTAGGGGTTAAGAGATTTTGTATTAACAATGGTTACTGAATTGATGGAAATTCTTTTGGAAGTGATACTCTTGGGAAGGTGTAGACAAAAGACTTTGGACAATGGATTCCCTTGAGACTTTTTTAATAAAACCAGACTTTCCATTTTTACTTATATTAATAAGATTTTGGCTGTTACTTCTCCAGATAAAGTAAAATAAGATTTTCACTGAGACTTCTCAGAAAGAAAAAAAAACGCCAATGCAATGTTTATCTATCCACTGCAATGTCATGTGAAAAGGTGAAAAAAAGAACGTATAAGAAACTGAAGCTATTCAATTCTTCACAGAAATTTTCAATAAGTTTAAGAAAAATAAAGGCAACAAGGCAACAAGAATTTCCAACCATCAATGAGTCTCAAATTATGGGCACTGCTGAAAGACTCTAATAAGTTTTTTTTTTTTCCTCCAAAAAATTGAAATATTATTTTCTATTTGGGAATTGGGATTACATTTTCTTTTGGCAAGCATTTTAAATATTTGATTAAGTAGAGAAGTAATGACAAAGACATGTTAGGTTCTTTTGGGACTTCCTTCTTGCATTTCTCAGTCCTCTTCCAGTTCAACTGACAACTCTGCTATTACTGTTGGTTGGTCCTTATGCATGCAGGATATCTGCCTTCTTTTTCTCACTTCTGGAAGAGATCCAGGCATTATTCCTCGTAGTACACATCCTCCGGTACCAGAATGTGGTGATGTCCCCACTTCAGGGGCTAATTGGGCAGGAAATCAGGGCACCATTCCAAGCATACCACCCACAAAGGAAATCCTTGTCAATGGGGTAAAAGTCAAGGTCAAGTACTGCCACACATGCGTGTTATATAGGCCCCCGCGATGCTCCCATTGTTCTATCTGTGATAACTGCGTAGACCATTTTGATCACCATTGCCCCTGGGTTGGGCAGTGTATTGGAAAGGTTTGATCATGATCTTCTGTTACCTTCTTGTCAATTCATTATCCTTAAAGTGGAGTATTGACTACATTTGTTGTTGAGAAAATGGGTCTGGAATTCTGGATAGAACTTGCTACTTGCCACAGAATTTTGTGGATATTTGGTTTGATCAGTCAGTAACTTTGAGTCAGTAACTTCATTGTATTGCCTGTCAGTATATATGTTTTTATGTGTTTGCATGCCACGATTGCTATTCTTTTAATGCCTTTTGAAACTTTTCAGCCCTAATAAACCAAAAATGCCCTTACAGTGAAATTCATGTCTGCTGCTGTACTTTTGTAACTTGTGTGAAATACTATGTTGTTTTGACTCATATTGTGGTTATCTCATTATTTTATAGGAATGTAATGTTAATGATGGTGTTTCAAGCCCAAACTTGCAGGCCCATTTAGGCCTAGGATCTAGAAGATTAGACTTTGATTGTAATTAGGCTCATTAGTCAAAGCCACATGTACCACATGTACATACTTAATTGTACAGCCCCTTTACTTGACTTAGGCAGCCCCTTTACTTGACTTGGGCAGCCCCTTAATGTGTATAAATGTATCCTTAGTCCATTCAATCAAGACAGAAGATTACAATCCAATATTTCTCTCTTTTGAGTTCTTGTCATGGTATCAGAGCCATCTTCAACAACAATAGTATGGTCTGGTGTTTCATTCTCTTCAAGATATAGGGGTCCATAGATCCCTCCTTAGTTCATCTTCCATCTCTGGAAGCCCTCGAAGAACTCTCTCATCAGTCTGATCTTTGCTAATCATCTCCGATCAGCAATTTTGGCTCATCAAAGGTAGGCCATCTACCATTTCTTTTGGTATTTCAGTTTTGTCCCAAAGTTTTCATCGTAGCCGTTCAAAATTGTGGATTTTGATCCGTTTTGAGTGAGACTTCTTCCAGTAGTTGTGAAAATCATCTACCCTTCCATCCCCAGCCTCTGATCTGTCCATAGATCATCTGGTGGGGCCCCAGTGGAAATTCTTCCACTAACGACAAGGCTCTTTTTGGGTTTTCTGCACTGTTCTGTGCGTGCTTCTTCACTATTCTGAACTTTATTGTGGATCTGTCTTAATCCATTGAGTCTAATGGAGAAATCTGAACTTACACTAATTAAGTTCAATGGGAAAAATTATACCTCATGGTCTTTCCAATTTCAAGTTTACTTGGAAGGCAAGGAAATGTGGGGACATATATCTGGAACAGAATCTAAGCCCCAAGATGATGACAAAAAATTTTTATCTTGGAATACTAAAGATGCCAAAATCAAAACTTGGATACTTGGATCTGTGGAACCTCAGTACATACTCAATCTCAAACCATACAAAACTTCCAAGGGCATGTGGGAGTACTTGAAGAAAGTCTATCATCAAGGGAACTCTGCTCGTCAGTATCAACTTGAGCTTGAGATTGCTCAATATTCTCAAGGCACCTCTTCCATTCAAGATTATTACTCCGGTTTTCTGAATTTATGGGCCGAATATGATGAAATAAAATATGCTAAAGTGTCTGATACAACACTTTTAGAGATTCAGCAACTACAGGACATTAGTCATCGCGACCAGTTTCTTATGAAATTACGGCCAGAATATGAAGCTGTCCGTTCTAGTCTTATGAGCAGGGTCCCTTCTCCTTCCTTAGACGAATGTCTCAATGAACTTCTGCGTGAAGAACAGAGCCAAATAACTCAACATGCATTGAAACAGCATGTCTCCACTCCTCCTCTCGAAGTTGCTTATGTTACTAATAGCCACTCTTCAGATCAGGTGGCCTATGGTGCTAAAGGAATGTCGCAGGGACGTGACTTACGCACAGTTCAGTGCTATGGTTGCAAATCGTTTGGTCATTATGCATCACAGTGCAAACAGAAATCTTGCAATTACTGCAAAGCCAATGGGCATGTTATTGCTGAATGCAGAAAGAGGCCACAAAATCGCACTTCTCGAGCCTATCATACTACCACTGCAACTGCCTCTTCCGGTGCTGCTGCTTCTCCACCAGTCATGTCTTCCCAACCACCTGCTTTTAGCCCCCCTTCTTCAATCACTCCTGAGGCTATCCAACAAATGATCATTAATGCTTTTTCCGCTCTTGGAATTTCAGGTAATCATCTACTTGCATCCACTCCTTGGTATTTTGATTCCGGTGCTTCCAATCATATGACTTCATCTCCCGCTCATCTTTCTAATATTCACAAGTATACTGGTGATCTCAAAATTCATACTGCGGATGGTGAACATCTTCCCATTGTTGTTGTTGGTGATGCTTCAAATTCTCTACCTCTGAAACATGTTTTTGTTTCTCCATCTTTAACCACCAATCTTATCTTTGTGGGACAACTTGTTGATGATGATTGTAATGTCCATTTTTCTCGCTCTGGTTGTGTTGTGCAGGATCAAGCGTCGGGACGAGTGATCGCGAAGGGGCCTAAATGTGGTCGTCTTTTTCCTATTCACCTGTCTTCTCCCTCTCATCATAAAAATGTTTTTGCTTTCTCTAGTTTATCTTCTCAGGATGTTTGGAGGCTCTGGCATAACAGATTAGGCCATCCTCACGATAAGATGTTATCTTTCATGTTGAATAATGGGATCATTCATCATAATAAAGTCTCCTTTCGTTCTATTGATTGTGAAGCTTGCAAACTTGGTAAAAGTAAGATACTTCCTTTTCCTATGCATCATTCTGTGGCTTCTGCATGTTTTGACATTATTCATAGTGATGTATGGGGAATTACTCCCGTAATTTCTCATACTCACTACAAATATTTTGTCACATTTATAGATGATCATAGTCGGTTCACATGGGTGTATTTTTTGCATTCCAAATCGGAAGTCTTTGATGTTTTAAAAAAATTTCTTGCTTATGTTGAGAATCAGTTCTCTAAAAGTATCAAGATTCTTCGCTCTGATTCAGGGGGGGAGTATATGTCCCAACAGTTTCAAAATTTCTTGCAAACCAAAGGGATTTTATCCCAGAGATCATGTCCATATACTCCTCAACAGAATGGAGTTGCCGAACGGAAGAACCGGCATCTTCTTGATACCGTTCGTTCCCTTCTTTTAGAATCATCAGTTCCGGCTAAGTTTTGGCCAGAAGCATTAGCTACTGCAGTTCACTTAATCAATCGTCTCTCATCACCGATGCTATCTTATCAATCTCCATATTATAGACTTTTCAACACACAGCCCACATACACTCATTTACGCACTTTTGGTTGTGTGTGCTTTGTTCATCTTCCTCCGACTGAACGGACAATGCTAACATCCCAATCTGCGAAGTGTGCTTTTCTGGGCTATGCCTCTCACCAAAAGGGTTTTCTTTGTTATGATCCAGTCATTCATCGCATCCGAGTTTCTCGGAATGTAATTTTTTTGGAAAATAAATTTTTTTTTTCAAATCACAAAGATTCCTTTCCCTCTGTCTCACTCTTACCCAATTTTACTGATGATGTTACT
Source organism: Litsea cubeba (assembly GCA_012931725.1). NCBI lineage: Eukaryota > Viridiplantae > Streptophyta > Magnoliopsida > Laurales > Lauraceae > Litsea > Litsea cubeba. The sequence goes on from CM022944.1 coordinate 55,759,439, forward strand.
CCACCTCTCATCGTCTATGAAAGGCGTCATCACAAAGATGTTCCACAACTACAATCCCCTACGGATCATTCCCCGCCTCTTGATCCGCCACCAGAACCCGATCCTTCTTCTGTTCCTGCTCCTACTCCAACATCGATTCATCTTAGGCGATCCACTCGCCACATTCGTCCCCCAGACAGATATGGCTTCACTCACACTTCTTTACTTGCTGCCTTATTTACTGTTACTATTCCTAACTCGTATTCGCAGGCAGTAAAACATGACTGTTGGAAGAAAGCCATGCAGGAAGAATTAGATGCTCTTCAGGCAAATCACACATGGGATATTGTGTCCTGCCCATCTCATGTAAAACCCATTGGCTGTAAATGGGTTTTTTCCATCAAACTTCAACAGGATGGCTCGTTGGATCGTCATAAGGCGCGCCTCGTCGCACTTGGTAATCGCCAAGAATATGGTATTGACTATGATGAGACATTTGCTCCGGTCACAAAAATGACTACAGTTCGCATGGTGCTAGCAATTGCAGCTTCACAATGCTGGCCTCTTTATCAGTTCGACGTCAAGAATGCCTTTCTGCATGGGGATCTAAAAGAGGAAGTCTATATGAAACTACCACCTGGCATTTCAAGTTCTTCCAGCGATGAAGTGGCTCACTTACGTCGATCCCTCTATGGTCTCAAACAAGCACCTAGAGCCTGGTTCGAAAATTTCGCAATACCCTTCTTCGACTTCGTTTTCAACAGAGTCCCTCTGACCCTTCTCTCTTTCTTCATCGCACATCAGCTGGGATTACTGTATTACTTGTCTATGTGGATGATATCATCATATCTGGAACTGATTCATCAATGATTCGCCACCTTCAAGCCTCACTTAATGAATCATTCCATATGAAGGACTTAGGTCCCCTTACCTATTTCTTAGGTTTGGAAGTTCATCACTCAGAAAAAGGCATAATTCTTGATCAGCATAAATATGCATTGGACCTCATTCAGATGGCCGGTCTACAGAACTCTACCCCGGTTGATACTCCTCTTGAAGTCAATGTTAAATTGTCTCAGGCGACGAGTGATCTCCTTTCGGATGCCACCTTATATCGCAAATTAGTAGGCAGCTTGGTATATCTCACAATTACTCGGCCTGATATTTCTTATGCTGTCAACCTTGTTAGCCAGTTTATGACGCAACCACGTCAGTTACATCTAACTGCTGTCCGGCGCATCATTCGTTACATTCTTGGCACTCCGACTCGTGGTTTGTTCATTCCCGTTGGCAACACAATATCTCTTACAGCATACTCTGATGCCGATTGGGCTGGTTGTTCAGATACCAGGAGATCAACGACAGGATGGTGCATGTTCTTAGGCGACTCATTGGTCTCTTGGAAATGTAAAAAATAAGATAAAGTGTCCAAATCCTCTACTGAAGCTGAATATTGTGCTATGTCTGCCGCCTCTTCAGAAATCGTCTGGCTTCGTGGATTGCTTTCTGAGCTTGGCTTTCCTCAAACCTCTTCAACACCCCTTTATGCTGATAATACTAGTGCCATTCAGATTACCTCAAATCCTGTTTTTCATGAGCGTACAAAGCATATTGAGGTCGATTGTCATTATATCCGGGATGAATTTAAAAATGACACCATTAGCCTTCCACATATCTCATCCGGACTTCAAGTTGCAGACATTTTTACCAAGGGCCTACCACGACCACGTCATCAATTCTTGGTTGGCAAATTGTTGCTTGTTGACTCAATAGCATCAATTTGAGGGGGGGTGTTAATGATGGTGTTTCAAGCCCAAACTTGCAGGCCCATTTAGGCCTAGGATCTAGAAGATTAGACTTTGATTGTAATTAGGCTCATTAGTCAAAGCCACATGTACCACATGTACATACTTAATTGTACAGCCCCTTTACTTGACTTAGGCAGCCCCTTTACTTGACTTGGGCAGCCCCTTTACTTGACTTGGGAAGCCCCTTAATGTGTATAAATGTATCCTTAGTCCATTCAATCAAGACAGAAGATTACAATCCAATATTTCTCTCTTTTGAGTTCTTGTCATGTAAGTCTAGTCATTTGATAATCGTCAGATCAGTGTTGCTACTTTTGCTTGCCAGATTTCATGGATGAAATGAAGGTTGCTTTAGATCCGTAAGTTTTGAAAATGTTGAAACTAAACTTACCACTGAAGTGAATTCGGTTGTTTAAAAAATAACTCGTAATTCTCAGTATCTTTCCGTTGATCTAAAAGTTAATGGATTCACTTGCTTGCCGTTGAAGCTAGATTCTCAACATGCAGCTAAGCAGACATCTTCTTGTTGTCTTTATTAGAATAGTTGGTATGGATTTTATTTTAGTGAGTGCATAAGCTGACTATCTACATTTATCCCTTTGTTTTTCTTGGGTTGAATTTTCTGTATTCAAATATACTAGCTGATCACATTAACATGTCTTACTACTACTACTACTACTACTAATACTAATAATAATAATAATAATTCTTGTCTTTTTGTATCATTTTAACCCTTGGCTCATCACTTACCCATATTCTCTTTATGCAGAGAAATTACCGATTCTTTTTCATGTTTGTATCCTGCACCACTCTACTGTGCTTGTACATCTTTGCCTTCTGCTGGGTAAATATCAAGACAATCATGGATGAATATGACTGTAGTCCCTGGAGGGCTTTTATGGAATCACCTGTTTCCGCCATTCTAATCTTATACACATTCATAGTTGCTTGGTTCGTCGGAGGACTCACAGTGTTCCACCTATATTTAATTTTCTCCAACCAGGTTCTGTTGAATTGCTTTGCTATATCCTCTTAGATATCCCTATACACAGGCACACACGCCATTTTATGCTGCTTGTGCATGATCAAATCCACTCATTAGTGGGCCTCCATGGAGATTTCCTGGCCCAAAAAACAGGAGTTTGGGGTATTAACCATGTCCTGTTGTTAAAAGAAAATAGGCTAACGTCATAAATTTAAAGTATTTGCATTGTCAACCTGAAGATTAAATTTGGGCCAGGGCCATGGACCCTGCTTGATGAGCAGCTTGGATTTTAACATGTAGCACTGGGGTTATTCAGTGGGGCTGGTTATTTTAAGTCAGACCAGGTTTGTCTGACTGATCAACAGGTCAACTGTGAGTCAACGTCTCTATTATACAGCCAGAGCTGAACTCAGTCAGATCAAGGTTTGACCTGGTCATTGATCAGTTTCCATACCCACAGGCTCAAACTGAAGGACCTCCCTAATTTGGTCTGAATATGGACCCAAGTCAAACCCAGTCCACCAGGGTCATTGACCATCCCAATCATTGACACAATGCTGGTATGCTAGTACTCTCCTTCCACTTCATGGATTATTTTTTGTAACATATCCCCATTAATGATGGTGCAGACAACTTATGAGAAATTCCGATATCGCTATGAAGGTAAATTAAATCCATATAACCGTGGATGCACCCGGAATGTCATGGAGATCTTCTTCACAAGGATTCCCAAATCTAAGAACAATTTTCGAGCAAGGGTGACAGAGGACTCCTCCACCTTCAACCCCTCAGTCTCTATGACCAAAACAAGCTTTGACATAGAGATGGGGGGGAAAAGGCAGGCAGTCACTGCAGAGGAGTTTGAAGACATACAGAATCAGTTTGGGTTGGAGAGATGCAGGCCACAGCCTGAGCACTCACTCTGGGGTGAGAAAGGGAACTGGGAATTCACGCCTGACATACTAGCATTGGCAGCAGAATATGAAATGGAACTTGGATTCAAAGACAGGGACAAAACTCATGGAAGCCATTGAAATGGGCCTTGATTGAGATATCTGGTTCATCAAGACAGCAGATGATCACTAATCTGGCTAACAGGAAACCAGGGCAGAAGTAAATTTGTTGGAAGCTGGAAAGTAAAGATGCCTGGAAACTGGCATAAACAAAGAGTTTCTGATAAGAAAATGGACTTGAGGGATGTGATTTGGTTGTTCAGACTTGGTAGCATTTGGCACCTGGAAAGACTCATATTGGATGAAGATAGTTGCCAAATGGGTATGATTGTATGTATTTCAAGTGTCGTTGATATTTAATTTTTATTAGCCTCCGTATAAATCGAATCCCTTTAGGGATGAAGTGCAGCTAGTGTTCAAATGTATTTTACTTCTATATGAGGTCTAACAGTCTGTCATACCAAATCATATGGGGATTTCTCATTTGTGAAATTTGAGAATGTTGTGTGTAAGATTCTGATTTATTTGGAATCATCTCAAGAACTGGATTGGAAAGATGTTTAAGTCATTAGAGCTTTTATGGTGATAATGTGATTTTTTTTCTTTAATATGCGTCTTTAGAAATGGATCAATTTCCACAAGACCATTTAATGAACAGATTTTTTTTTCCTAGTTTAAGTTACATTGTCATGGACATGTATGATATGGACTGCAAAATTGAATCATTGACCCACTTTCAAACAGGCCATCTCCAAGAGTCGAGTTCATAAATTCAGGCAACTGATCTCGATGAAACCAGCTGTTTTCTCAAGCCAACTTGAAATCTAGTCAATTGGGCTCAAATCATTTATGATGGTTTAGTGAGCTCAATGATCTGCTTAGGCATTCAGTACCTAAAATGGGTTTTGCTTCACTTTCAAAATTTTCAGATGCATTATGCTCCACAGTCCCTACCCAATTAAATCAGGTGATTAAATGGTGTTATTCATAAAATTAGTTATGATGATTTGGTGTTTCAGCCCAGAGTTCTGCTTATGCATTCAGTACAGGTTTTTTTCTTAGTTACTTCACTACCTATTATTTTTAATGTAGTATGCTTCCTGAACACTTTGATCATTTTATCAATTTGTTTGTTGAGGAAATTAATTGTGATGGTTTGGCATTTTATTCTGATGCTATGCTTCTGCTTTCTACATAGAAAATGGTTTTTTCTTTTCCTTTTTTCCCACTTGCAATGTTTCAAATGCTTATGTTTCCTATGCACCTGGACCAATGTATTTTTTGGCGTTGTTCTAGAATTGGAGATTTGGCCTGCAAATTCATGCGGCAGTAGCACTTGACATAACAGACTTTTCATAAAACTTGCTATGTTAATATGCACCCATGAGCATTCTTATCATGCCTTAGGATCAAGATGATTCTTCGTTTGCGCATTGTCCTGCAGCACAGACATGCATGCATTTAGATCTGTTTAAATGCTCAAATCAGGTAAAGTGAAAAAGATATTCTGAGAAGGCCAAAGCCAATCCTTAAGATTGAAGTTACCAATGACCAAATTGGCATGCAATGAACCCTAAAAGGAATGTAAGAAGACAATGAGTCGTTCATCAAAATGAAAAAAGATTAACTTATTCCTACCTTTTTCGTAACTCTTGAGAAAGCTTGTAGACTTCCTAGTTAATGTCCATGTTAGTTAAGGAAAAAAAAAAGACTTCCAGATGCCCCCTTTGAAGTTCAACTTTAGAGGCAAAAGCATCTTAACTAAGACACTTTGTGTACCTGTTAGGACATCCATCAATGGATATTGAGGATCTTGTTACAACAATTCCTGGATGAGATGAAATGTGGGTCCCACCTACATGTATTGGTTTGGTGGATGTCCAAAAATGTCCTGACTCAATTGACAAACATATCGTAGGATGATAGTCTCCTACCTTAGGAGATTTGCCCCCAATATTTGCAAGAATTTCTATTTCTTCCTATGTTTAAAGTTGGAAATGTCTTCAAGCAGTCCTTATGATGGACTAAGCTTTAAGTAATATATTGACAGCAGAAAGATCTATTCTAGATGTCTAAAGCCAGCCAACATAATTCAGCAAACGACACCAATAAAGAACATGACCATATCCTTTTTAACATAAAGAAAGCAACCAAGGAACCCATGACATGCTATGGACCCAAAAAGCAAAGGCCCCTCATCTTTACCTTTATACCCCACTTCTATCTACCTCATGAAAAAGATTAACCATTTTTACATCTTCTAGTGTTCTCCAAATTGGACATGAAGTCAAATTGCATAGAATCCGCAGGAACCTCTACTGTATGTGAAAGATGAAGAAGAACCATATCTGGATTGGCCATATGCTGAAATAGTACAATTTTCCCATTTTAATTACTGACGGTGTTGCTTAATCAACTAGTTTCAAATAAAGAGGAAAAAAGTCCCGAGGCTACTACTAGGTGTTTTCATGGGTGATTTTGCCTCTCATCACTGCCTTGAAAAAATAGGATAAGAGCAGGAGGTTGTTAATGATACAAACCCCATAAACAGTGGATATATGAACATGATGGTTGATCTAGACAGTCTAATCAACCCAAAAGATCACACTAATTGCAGGTTCATAACCACCATTATCATACTTTTTGATGGTTGGATAGTCTAAACAATGGAAAATGGATAGAGAAAACAGTCGCAACAATTCTTTTAGAGAAGTGATATTGGCACTCCTTTTTTTGATGGAGGCACTCCTTTTCCTTCACAAAATTTTGGAGTGCCTCCATCAAAAAAGGGGGAAAAGGGAGTGCCAACCCATTGGTTGTTCTGGATGTCAGATATTTTAAGAGATATCTATATATAATATGATGATATAAGATGATAGATTTGAAATAGGTTTGAATTAGATTTGTGATTACATTAAGCTTCCTTTTTTCTTTTTATCTTATTAACTGCTATTCAAGTATGGGTGTTTTTGTTAATAACAATTAGTAGAGTCAATTTATGAAAATGTAGCCCCTTAAGTGTTTCATCATGGTATCAAAATCATGGCCAGTGAGGATCATACTATCAGGTTGGCCATGGCCCTGCCTCCTGCTTCCATAATAATGATCAACCCATCCTTCTTCTCTCACCCTCTATTTTTCATCCACTTTTTCATATATAAATATTAGACCTTTGTATATCCATCTACAATCCTCTCTCATCCTCTATTTTTTATCCTCTCTCATTTCTTTTATATAGTCCTGTCTAATAAGAGCTATGAAGCTACATGATCCAACTTCATATGCTTGTGGAAGAGACCATGACAAATCTGATCTAGTGGGTCATTGGCTCCAATTGACTCAAAATGAGTGGGATGCGACACTGATAGACTCTACAGACAAACAGTGACCACCAGCAAAGCTCAATGCAACCAATAGCAAGGTCCTTTCATGAAAGGATCATACTGAGATTTCTTGAAAGGACATTCCGATTGACAGATAGTGTTAGATATGTTAAGATATATCTAGTTATAAGATGATAATATTATGTGGCACATTTGAAATTGTTCCGAATTAGATTCATGGTAAGATTAAGTTTCCTAATTTTGTCACATTCAATACTACATAAGTATGGATGTTTCTGTTAATGAAAATTAATGACAGTCAATTTATGAATATCTGCCCTCAAGTTTCTTCACTTGATTGATCTATGAATCCATCTCTATTGGATTTTATAGGCAGCCATTCCTCAAGCACAAGTTTAAGTTCCACTTCAGTGGGTAGAGCACCTAATTAGTGCATCTTCACAACCAAGGGAACACTTTCTTGCTGTTTTGGTGGGTAGACTTCATTTCCAAATTGCGTTCTAGAATCATTCATGGAATAGATTCTATAATGCATACTCAACATTCTCTTGACCCTTGCATTAGGCAAAAGAGTCAACAGAGATGCCTACCCTTTATTCTCAAAAGGATGATATCAAAATGATCTCTTTTTACATTGTTTAGTCATTAGTGAACATGTTTTACAAGTTAATATATTACATACTGAGAATGTATCACAATACATAAATGATCTGTAAACATTTCCATTTGATGATGCTTGAAATACTGACAAAACTTTACACAGTAACTGCATTTGCACTCCTTTTGAGATTATATATGTTGCAGAGGCATCATATAAGTGGACGCGAATCTACAAGTGCCTCTATTTGATTGAATATCAAAGAATTTAGACAATGGCCACAATCGACATAAGATTCAATGAGGTCTAGAATGTTTAGAGAATTGATGGCCATATAAATCCAAGACGTTTGATGGCTATATAAATCCAAGATGTTTGCTGATTAGTACATGAGTTGGAAGAGTAGTATTAGTAAAGACTAGAGAGGGCAAGCTCCCAACTTCCCTCAAAGGCTTCCAGTGCTCTAGCTCAGGAATAGCAGAAGCCTAGTGTTTTGGAAGCCCGAGAGGGAAGTTGAGATCTCACCTCTCTTATGTCCTCAGCATTGTTTCTAGCCCTTTCTCAAGTGCTGTGAAAAAGGCTAAGAAGGGCCAATCATGCTACGGAGGTGTGAGCCTCGTTCCGTTCTCATGACCAATTGATGAGCTCAATGGACTGGCGAGGGCCAGGATCATAACCTTTTTATAGTTGTAACATACAGAACTTAGAGTTGAATTAATTCCAAAGGAAACATGGATATGGCTCAGTATTGTCCTGGTTCAAACCGAGCCTCACCTGTTAACACCTGTTCTCTCGGCCTCTCAAATTGGATTGGAGATGATTATGGAAAACAATGGAACATGAGGTGTTTTTTACTAATCTCCCTCAAAGGCCTTCAATGCCGGGGAAAAGGCAAAGCCCTCATTTTCTTTTATATTAGCTCTCTAACAAATGTACAGGTTCAGTTAATAATCTAGGATAGGACTTTTCAGTAGCTCAGCGGCTCGAAAACAGATACTGATTGAGGGGAATTGAAATAATTCCCACATTGTATGGTTGATTTTTTCCTCCTGTTCATCTAACAGTCCTCTGAGTAGGAAACAGAAGTTCAAAATTAAAAAACTCACTAGCAAGATCTACCTGTTTCAATGGTTTTAATCCTATGATCACATCCTACTTTTAGATATAACAAAACTATCGGAATCTGGCTACTCTTACAGCATTGATGAATCATAAGCCCTTTTCCATGACAAATTCATTGGCGTTCATGCATTTCTTTATGACAGAAGCACACCTGTTAGTGCATTCATGCTTTAATTTTTATGATTTAGACCAGTTAAGAGTGCAAAAAAGATCATGAATGTGAACTCGTTTAACTGTTTCTTTTACAATAGTTGGGATCTCCTGAAGCAAGGCACCAAGTAGAACAACTATGTGGTCTTCAACCAGAATGAGTTTGTGATAATCATTGTCTGCAAGACCTACGTGCATTATTAATTCAACGCTGTTTCATCATATGCTATTTGGGCTTTGATGCTCTAGTTCATACCTTAACCCAATACTGTTACCAATACAGCAACTACCGTCTTTGAATGCTCCCTCCGATGCCTGATCTGACCCAAGCTGAAGAAAGCAATCAGAAGTAATCATGTGTACTGAATTTATTCACCAAAATGAGCAGATCAAGGAGCCTCCTTTTTCTAGAACAATAGAACATGGCCTCAAATTTCTATTGCATTTGGGCTTCTTAATGGCATAAGTTGTCATCTACTGCTTCATATCTCAGTCCCACAGTACAACTACTGAAAGGCTACCTCAGATTATCAGAACTCTTTTTGATGCACATGTGGTCATACCAATGCTATTTGACTCACTTACCCATATTATCCAAAGTAATGCTAGCACAGCAGCGCTCAGGCTGTCTGAGAAGAACATGCAACATCAAATTATCAGAACCATTCTGGCATAGAATTCAAGGATGCCTCATGGGATGAAGCATGCTGCAAATCCAAGCTATGCCTCACATTTGAGTCACGGGGTATATTTTGTAGGCCTCATCCAAGGTAAGCCTTGAAGTATGAGTCCCAAACACTTCTCAGAACATTGACATAGAACACGACTAATTGGCTACTCCATAAAGATCAAAATAGTAAGATTTTTCTATCCAGCCAATTGTCTGCCTTTCTCACAATCAAATATGTTCCAAGCCACATTCATCCTAGGATGGTCAGATGTTTTATATTGGCAAAACACACAAGTCGTGTGATGTCAAGGAATTGACAATTCAATAAAAAAAAAGAGTTAAATTTGATCATATATGCAGGTAATGGAATCAACATAAACTGTTAAAAGGGAAAATTATTACCTCTTATCCCATTTTAACAAGGCCAAAGGATTTGGATGCTTCAGTAGACTTCTTGCAAAAGGGATTTTGTGACGGTTGCCATCCATCTCAATTTATCTGCTTGCTTTTGAAGAATGGCTTCCTTTTTTTATCTTCTTGGGAGTTACATGACCTTCACCCTAAAAGTATGCAATTTGCATATTATCTTCAGGCCTTGTGCTTGCACAGTGGGGCCCAGATTACTTATCCAGACTGGATATCTGATGGGCCCCTACACTGACAGACCATGCCTCAAATACCAACAGACAATTTCGAACAACCATGGATCCAACTGGATCATGCAAAAGCAGTAAACACCATGTGCAAGTTGAGGGCAATGTGTTGCTTGGTAAACATGGTTATACAATTGAACTGATAAAAAAACGTGGCTATACATATAAAACAAATACATCTTTGTTTTGTTTAAATTCTATTTTGGTTTCTTAATACATGAAACCGTAGCACAGATGTTGTCTTCAATCATCAACTGTAGGCAAAGAATTTAGACTGCAATCTGATTTTCAGCCAAAGTGTTGGTGCTCCAGGTTTTTTTTTTCGTCATTCAGCTACTTTCAGTAACTGGCAAGCAATCCGTGTATCTGTATATTTAGATACAAATAATGCTCAGTCATCAAAGCTCTATCCCATGTATCTGAAAGGGTTCATCTTTGTCAGTCCTTCCTACTTCTGCTTCAATCATCTATGTTGTTGTGATTTGAATGTAGGATTTGCTCTTCTGAGTGAGATTGAGATTCAAAAGAAAGAAGATTGCTTTGAGATGACATCCATTTCACTGAGCACCAAAGCAGCCTTTTTCTTGAGCACGTCATCCTGGAGGAGTTGGATAAGAACACTTTCAGAGCGGCGGAACTGCCGCCTGATGTCCACATGTTGGGAGATCTTCTGGAAGAGGTCAAGGGCCTTGCTCTTGGCGGGCAGTGAGCCTCTTTCTAGCACATCAAGAATCGCTGACACACCTTCGCTCTCTACGATGGTGGAGGCCGCTCGTGAAAGCGTGCTTTGGTCATCGAGAAGTGTCTCAAGTGCTAAAAGAGCGGCCTCCGCAGCATCTGTCTCGGTCAGTGCCTGCACCAACGGTCTGACGGCATCAGCCTTCACTAGGCAGAAGGTGTTCCTTGATGAGCAAGCCAAGCCATGGACTGAGCAGGAATTGCTCCAGTGAAATGATGCTGCAGGTGAACCGCAGCACCAAAAGGACATGGGGAGGAGCCTAGCTAGCCATAGTGAAGGCGGGGTGTCAGACATCTCTGTGGCTGGCAGGACAGTTGGCTGTGATAGATGAGCCAGTGCAGTGGCAGTCCACTGCTTGGCACGAGAGCTGCCATTGGACAGAACTCGGATAAGTGACGGATACAGTTCAAGCTCACTGAGTTGCCTCCGGAGCTCCGGTTTGCTGGGCTCTGTGTAACGTATTAGCGCTGCTAGTGCATTCTCCAGCAGTGATCCTGCTTGGGAACCAGCAAAACCCAGGCTGCTGCTATCTGCAGTGCATATCACCTCACGAATGGCTTTCAAGGCCTCAGACCGGCAGAGTATATGGTCAACAGTGGGGTCATCTGCTGGTAGCTTGCTGATGATTCCAGCAGCAACTGATCTGTCTTGGAGCTCTGGAGAGCTGGTGAGGATTGTCACTAAGGAGTTGATCGACGATTCCTTTGCTGGTGATGGAGGAAGTGGAGTTCCAGCTGGGTGATCTTCTGCAACGCAGTATATTAGCTTCAGTGTGTGCTGAATTACCTCTTGTTGGCTTCCTTCTAAAGAAGAGAAGAGGCGGGTGATAGCAGCTTCATCGGACCGAATCAGTTCTTGCGCCACCTTCGATTTATTTCCAATTGCAAGCAACAGCAGCAGGAACTGAACCTTGGTTTGGGAATCCGAAGTTTCAGCAGTGACAAAGTCAAGAAAAACACCGATGTTGTACAGGGATTGAACCTCCTGGAGGTTTGGATTGCTCTCAAAATCAGAGAGCTGGATTGGTTCAATCAGTGAAGTTAGGATCTCTGTGGCAGTTTTCCGCCAATGTGGGTCAGAGCTGACAAAGGAAATACGGCTAAGCAAGGCTGGGATTGTTGCAGTTTCGGCCAAAAACCACTTTGCCATTGTGGGGTAGGCAGAGAGCTTCTTGATGCACTGAAGACAAGCAGATCGGTAGGCTGGAGAACTCGAGGAGAGCACTCGTACAACAGCACTGACAAACTGTTTGTTCTCAAACACCTTCACTCTCTCTTCACTTAGCTGCATCTGTACTAATTGCATTGCCATCAAAGCTTGTGTCTCCAAGGGCCCTGTGATATAATTGAAGAACTGAAATCATTTCTTTTGGAGTGCAAACTCCTATTAAATATATAATCAACTAAATGATAGATAGAATTGTTAAGACTACAATACATCCACAACAACTGAGGCGTTGCAAATAGACTGGACTCCATTAACTGCCACACGGATTAGAATCTAGAAATTTGCTACGGAAAAACAAAACACAACCATTCACGTGGTTTTAATCTTTCTTACCTTGGTTGAATCGGGCGAGGAATGGCTGAAAATACCCGGCTTCTGCCATCTTGATTACAAAATGGGAGTTAAAAGAGAGGTTTTCCACCACCCTCTCGGCCTTCTGCGATACATCTGGGTTACGGTTTTGGAGCAGGGAGACCAAGTAAGGGATGCAGTCTTTGGTGTTTCCAATCTCCTCTGCGAACTCTTCATTCTCCGACAGTTCCACCAGGACCGCAATGGCATCTGGTTGTGCCTCCTCTCTGCGAAATTGCTTCTGAATGTAGCGAATTGCTCCTGCTTCTACGATTGCTTTCTGCGAATTGTCAAAACAGCACCAATTCAGTGAGCTAAGGAACAGGAGAAATTCATTAAGCGCGCTATTGCTTTTTTTCATTGTTCTACTGTGTAATCCATGTCAGATGATTTGAGCAGGAAAGGTACAAATTCAGTGCACTCCATTTAAGATTACCACACTGCTTCAAACACACGACGGAAAGGATTACTATTTATTCTTCATAAGAGAAATTGCAATTTGATTTACATCTAACACATACTTGAGCTTGAGCTTACCTTGTTGTCTTCGCTGTGATTGGCGAGGTAGCAAAGGCATTTGAGAGCAGCCTTGGTATTTGTTGTGCTTCGGGCTCTCAGCGACTCGACGATCTTGGGAACTAGTCCTTGTTCTGTTACTACATCTCTGTAACAAGGCATTTCCATCAGAAGCATCAAGTCCTCCAAGGCTTGGCTTACCTTGTTGGGGTCGTCCGAGGTGATGTTCGACAACGCACTGGAGAGTTTCATGTCCATGTTCCTCTTTCTCCACTCCTGAATTATGCTTCTAAGGGAGAAGTTTGGTGTTAGATCCAGGGAAGAAAGCTCTTCTTGGCATTCAGGACATGTTCTTGCCCCTCTTCCAAAGTGCTCCCGAATCGCCCCTCTCTCGAAGCTGTGTCCACATGAGATGGAGACAGGATCCTCCATCACCTTGCTGCTCAACGGGCACTTGAATGAGCTGATCAGGTCTTCCTGCCGGTCATTAGCATTCATGATGACTACTGTCCTTTCCTCTTGTGAGACTTGTCGAACTTCATTCCTCAATGCTGCATCAGTCATTTCCTCCGCTTGATTTGAGACCATCTCGCTCCCTGTACTCGACGACAACAGCCTGATCAATTGCGACAGCTGAAGCGCCTCTGACTTCTGCATCTTGGCTTCCATCTCTGCCTTCTCCCTCTGCAGCAGCTCCAGCTCCTCATGCACAACTGAAGTGTTTCCTGCTGCACCAACCGCCTCTGCTATCTTTTGAAGAAGTTTCCTGTTGTGCTCCCTGTTTCTACCATTCTGCACTATCGACTTCTCGATTTCCAACACAATGGCTTCGGTAGCTGCTGCGGACCGGAACTCCAACGACCGTAAATTGTCTGCTATCTGGTCAGTCTTGGATTTAAGGCTGTGAATTGTGTCATGATTCGCAACTCCCAGCATCATCACAGTCTCTGAGATCTCCTTCGCTGACTGCTCCATTTGCTCAAGCAGCAAGCTGAAGTTCATAAGCAGCCGAACCCGGCTCCCTGACTTGTGCTTCTCTATAATCTCGCAGGCTGTTTTAAGCTGTGAATTCAAGTGCTGCAGCGCATTCCGTGTAGTTGTGGACTCTGTGGACTGCTCAATTCTTTTGTTCTTTAATCCTTGAAGAAGCATACTTATTTCTGATACATATCTGGAGAACTGTCGCAGGCTCTTCTTTTCGATCATCACATCTTTCCTTTCTGTTTCAAGCTCCATAACTGCCCGCACCACTTGGTTACAAAGCTCTTGCAGGGCCACAATCAGAATGTTTAACGGCTCGATAGACATGTCAAAACTCAATGCCATCTATTATATCTGAGTGTCTATCTACAGAGATTTTGTTTTTGGCAGTTTGTTGGGATGAATTAACAATTACCCAGTTGCAAAAGGCTGCCACAAAATGCTATTTCTTCGAATTACATGACATGGTCTAAACTTAACACCATTTCTATCTCAGCATCTACAGAGATTTTTTGCAGTTTGTTTCGTTTAGCAATCACCCAGTTGCGAAAAACTGCCAAAATTATTACTTCTATGAATTATATGACATATATCTATGTCAGAATCTAGAGAGATTTTTTTTTTCTTTTGCAGTTTGTTTCGATGAATTCACGATTACCCAGATGCCAAACCTGCCAAAAATGATAATTCTGTGAACTATATACCATTATTATATAAACTCAACGCCATGTCTCAGTATCTACAAAGAAATTTTGAAGTTTTTTTTGGCTAAATTAACGATTTCCCCTTTGCAAAAGCTGCCAAAAGAATGCTAATTCTATGAATCATATAACATGATCTATACTCAACACCATATATATGTATCCCAGTATCTACATAGATTTTTAGCAGTTTGTTTCACCGAACTAACGGTTACCCAGATGCCAAAAAGTGCTGAAAAATGCAAATTCTAAGAATATATTTTACATGATCTGAGAAAATCAGTGCACGCAAACAGACGCAAGAAACCAGACCTGGTAAGAGCCAACAGGCCTGAGCTTCCCTCCAGAAGGAAAGTTGATCTTGTTCCACAAAAATTTGGAGCAGAAAATCAAAATTGCAAGCTGCTTTATGGATTCAAATTGTGAGGGGTTTCACGGAAGAGTCACAGAGTCATTTCGATCTTCTCCTTCTCTGTCTATTTATAATAGAAAGGAGTTTAGTCTCCATAGCACAGAACCACAGGTCAAGGAGCAGACATTTCAAAGGTACACTTTTTAATTTTTTATTATTTTTATTTTTGGAGAGCAGAGGTTTGGACTGTTTGGTGGCCATCTGGGCTGCACAAAATGACAAACAACGTTGTATCTGGTCATGAGTGCTAGGGTGTGCATCGGTCAAAGTCGGTTAGGACATATTTTAACTTAACCAAAAATTTTCGATTAATTTCAACCATTTAATCAAATCAAGATTTTTTAGAGAATTAACCATATGTTCGGTTAACCTAAAATATCGGTTTAAATTTCGGTTGGTTCGGTTAATTCCAGTTAAGATTCCCATTTAAAAAAAAATAAAAGGTTTAAGATTTTATAGTGTTAGAGTTTAGGGTTCATATTATTAGAGTATAATTTTATGGGTTAAGTGTTTTATCGGTTCGGATTAAGTTTATAAAATGAAGTTATATAGTTTTTAGGGTTTAGGGTTTACATTCATAAGGTTTTATAGGGTTTAGGGTTCCCATTAAAAAAAATATAAAAGGTTTAAGGTTTTATAGTGTTATAGTTTAGGTTTTATATTATCATAATATAGTTTTATAGGTTTATTGTTTTATCGGTTAGGGTTTAAGTTTATAACATGACTATAGTTATATAGTTAATAGAGTTTAGGATTTATATTTATAAGGTTTTATATGGTTTATGGTTCCCAATTCAAGAAAAAAGAAATTGTTTAAGGTTTTAAATTGTTGGGACCTTTAACCTTAAGATTTAGGGTTTAATGTCAATGGTTTATATTTTTTTTGTCATATTATTAATTTCATTATCATATTTAATCTTGATAAATATAAATATATAATATAATGAAGGTGCTACGTTACATGGTAACTTGGTAAGTTACTAAGTTGGTACTTGGTAACATGAATTAATACTTATTAATTGATGTATGTTATATTTATTTGAATTTTTATATAAGTATTAATAGATTTTCATATTATATACATGTACACATTTTATTATATATATTATATATTTATATAGTATGCTATAATTCGGTTCGGTTCGGTTAATTTGGTTAATTTTTTCTGTTAACCGAACCGTTGACCGAAAACTGAAATATTCAAATATCTTTAACCGAACCGCCTGATCGGTTAAGATTAACCGGTAAATTCGGTTAACGGTCGGTCGGTCCGGTTCGGTTAATCGGTTTTAACCAAACTTTGCACACCCCTAATGAGTGCAACTCAGGTGGGTCGAGTATTGGCTCAAGAGCCGTGCTACATAGCCCAGATTTTTGTGCCCGGGCTCTGGGCACGGCTCCCAGGGCAAAAGCCGAGCTTTGGAGACTTTTTCTTGGCTCAAACAAAGTCCAATCCCACTTTTTTTTTTCTTACCCAGGTTAGGGGGGATAGGAGGAAAGGTGCTACCTAAATTCGAACTCAGGACAGATAGATAAAAACTCAAATCTCTTACTATTAAGATAAGAGGGATTCGTTAAGTCTAATCCCACTTATGTGAGTGGTAAACCCAAACCCGAATGAAACTCAAAAGTCAAAAATATGAGAATAATTTTTTTTTTTTTTGACAAGGATTGCCCGGTTGGTTGGGTGTAGGGCACACAATTTCTCACATAATCCTTGATTTCTCTAATCTCTTTCCTCACGAGCAAGCCTCTTTCCTCATGGTGAGGCTTTTATTTTTGCTGAAGCAGGGTCCTTTTTTCATTGCTGGATCTCTAATAGGTCACAGCCCTCTTGGCTTATAAATTCCATACCTGAGCGCATTTTGGGCTTCGCTTGCTCTTCAAAGAGTCGAAAACTTAGAATGTGAATATCCATCCTATTATAAATTGGTGGGTAATCAGGTGCGGATGTCTCACATTGTGCACAACATCCTGCGGGGCTCACTTGAGGCCCCACATGTTCAATTTAGTCTCATTAAATGTGAGGGCCACAAATCAAGGGGTTAGAATGATGGATTGACTTGAGATTTTATATGTGGGTTGTTCCAATTTGGATTTTTCGATCTCCCACCTCATCCATGATTGGTGGGGCTCCTTAGGTTGTATTGCATCTTCTCCGGTGCGGGACATCCTCGCCAAAGCACACCCCTTATAATATATTATACATTTTTTATGGTAAACTTATAATATTGAGGATTTTATGGGTAAAAGCCCCATAGGACCCCATACCACTGATGAGGTCCTAGAATCACCGTATAAATGGGAGGAGCCCTCTTAGTGCGTTTTTGTCTTCTTCTTGTTGTCATTTAGCAATATAGTCGATATCGACCATTCTAATGATGGTTGCTCTCGATTTGTGGAACCCAAATAAAAACGGGGTTTTTCCCTTTTGGTTGCTAGTGATGCTCCAGAGCGATGGATAGGGCCAGGATTGTGGGAGAGAGCATGAGATGGAAGGAGTGGGGTGCGTAGGCGAACACGTTGAAAAAGTGAGCGAGGCCGCAAAGGACGATGAAGGCACTGAATTGGAGGAAGATCCATCGAAAGGAGAAGATGGAGGAGTAGGAGATGAAGTTGAAAATCTCGAGAGGGATGGAGAAGTAGGCGAGGGAGATGAGGTAGTCGCTCGATTTCTAGCATTAGAGGATGTTATTGAAGGTCTAGAGGGTTTGGGTTTCTTCGTTTGTATAGACGCAGCGAGGGAAGGAGAATGTCGAAGATGACATGTTCGATGAAATGCCATTGAGAGAAAGGGAGGGAGGAGAGAAGAAAAGGAGAGAGAGGGGGAGAGATTCAATAAATCTAAACAAGTAGGTGAGAGAAAGGGAAACAAATGAAAAACTGTGAATTCGATTTGTCTAGCACGACCTAAGGGGAGTGAGAGGATGCGAGGGCGGAGGATTTACAGGTGGACCTGCTTATTCGTCTTTTTTTTTTTCTCGACTTGGTCGATATTGATCATTCTGTCGTGTTCAGTAAATAAAACAGTTACATGTTGAAGAAAACCTGACTGACAGAATGGTCGATATTGACCATATCACTAAATGACAAAAAAAAAAAAGACAAAAACATACCAAGAGGACCCCTCCCATCTATACGGTGATTCTGGGACCTCATCGTTGGTATGGGGTCCTCTGGAGCTTTTACCTATAAAATCCTCTATAATATTTGATGAGTCAAGCCCAATCCGGATCGCGATAATGAGTCAGGTTCAAGTAACCCGGTCCGTCTAGGATCGTGGGTCAGGCCAGGACAGCCCCGTTGAGATCCGGGTTTCGTTAAACGAAGCCTCGTCATCACAGACTCCAAGTAATCGCGATGAAGTCCTCCCCTAACCTGAATTTACCCAGTCTCGCGGAGAGGATCTCACCTGCCTTCCACCTGGCTCGATCCTCAAGGACACGTCTGACGCTCCAAAGAGACGTTGAACCAATTGCATCCCCACCTGGTGGGAAAGGGTTATAAATAGAGCCCTCTCATCACTTGAGAGGGGAGGGTTTTTCTCTACTTTCACATATTTGTAACCCTCGACATTAATCAAGGATCACCCTTTTGAAGTGGACGTAGGTCACGCTTGACCGAACCACTATAAATCCCTCATCTCTCTTCATTTATTGCTTTGCATTAATCATCTTGACCGGTGGTGTCCGAATCCCTGTTTCCACCATCATCAGTTTGGCGCCGTATGTGGGAACGAAAAAATTCAAACCCCTTGTTAGAATCATGGTGATCAGCACGAGGTCTGTAAGACGAGAGGATAACCCTGGCCTAACTACGGGTCCGGGCCCTAACGCTCAGCCAAGCTCTCCCAGACAGGGAGAGAACGGTCCTCCACCGGGTAATCCTATCCCGATTACCCCCGCTCCTACTCCCTCTCCACAGCAGATGATGGAGACCATGCAGCAGCTGGTGACTCAAAACCAGCAAATCCTCCAGCTTATGCTCGCAGGGCAAGGAGGAGCACCATTCGGTGGGATACAGCAGCAGGAGGCGACGCGCTCGCGGGGCCCGACTGCTCCGCGAAACGGAGCACCTCACCCGGGCGCCCATCCCCTGGGCGCCCAGGGCAGAGGACTTCATATGGGCGCCCAGCCCACTCTCCATCACCTGGGCGCCCATCCCAATGGCGCCCGGGGTCGAGGAGTTCCCCCGATGATGCAGCTCCATCGTGCCCAGGATGCCTCTGCCGGCGCTCCCTTGGACCCCCCACCTGGCCCGATCCTGGTTGATCCTCAAGGTCAGGCTTATCATGCAGTGCCTCCACCTCCAGGTGGAGCCCAGTTTGCAGAACCTCAGGCTGATGATCCCCACTTCCAAGAAGGGGGAAGTGAAAATAATACAGTGGGGGAGGAAAGCTATCTCCCTGGTCCTTCCAGAGAACCCCATAATCCCTGGGACGAAAAGATCAAGGAGATGCAAAACCAGTTGGGAGAAGTCTACAACGCCATGAAGGCGAAGGCACCGGAGACAGTGGATCACCTAGTCGGGCGAACGAACACACCGTTCAAACCCGATGTGGTGAACTACCCGCTTCCCCGAAAGTTCAAGATGCCGTCCATGGAGACCTTTGATGGAAGAAAGGATCCATTGGACCACCTGGAGACGTACAAAACCAAAATGCAGCTGCATAATATCCCTGACGAGATTATGTGTAGGGCATTCCCAACCACATTGAAGGGTTCCGCCCGGCAGTGGTTTGCCAATCTCGCCCCTACCTCCATCGCCACCTTTGCGGAATTAAGCAAGTCCTTCGTGTCACATTTCATCGGAGGACGCCGCCACCAGAAGCCTGCCACACACCTGCTCAGCATAAAGCAGGATACAAATGAAAGCCTCAGGAGTTACCTCACTCGTTTTAACGAGGAGGTACTTCAAATTGAAGAGCCTGACGACAAGGTGTCCATGACAGCCTTTCTCGGAGGTCTCCGTTCATCGAGATTCCATTTCTCAGTGATGAAACGCCCGCCAAAAAGCATGCCATAGCTACTAACAAAGGTTCAGAAGTATATAAATGCTGAAGATACCACAAGGGCTAGGCGAGGGGAGTCCTCCAGAGCAGTCGACAACGGGAAGGGGCGAGACAGAGAGGAAAGGAAGGATAGAAGCAACAAGCGAAGCAGGACAGAGAGGCTACCTGTCAGAGACCAACACGGTCCTGCTCCGCAGAGAGACAGACAAGCATTCACTCCTCGCGATGCAGTGGTTGAACACATTGCCAGGGAACGCGGAACTGTTGAAAATGAATTACCAGTGATACCATAAGAGAGTCAAAGTAGTGAGGGTTTGGGGGCTTGGTTTTTTCAACTTTGTTAATGTTGTGTAGCACTAAACAATGGATTAATAAAATCATTTTTTATCAGTGCTACAAGTTAATAGAGTCCCCTGCCCTCTAATCACTCTCAAAGTTGTCCTCGGCATCACCATAGACATCATCAGTTTGGCTGAGGCATGCTCCATGGCGAGAAGCACCTCATCGGGCGTCATCACCATGGCGCCCAGGGTAGAGGAGCACCTCACTTGGGCGCCCATCATCATGGCGCCCAGGGTCGAGGAGCACATCACCATCGACATCATATATAAGAGCTGCCACTACAATCATCAAGCCCCTCAGTCAGCACGAAGCCTAAGAGGACAATATCTGGGAAAGCAGTTCTCTCATGTACCGCCCCAGTCATTGTCTCCACAACGGTCTCTCTGAGCATCACCCTCTCACGGGTCTGTACAAGCTCAGCCTCATTGAGCGAAGCCCTCTCGCGGGTCTTCAGAAGCTCACCTCACTGAGCGAAGCCCTCTCACGGGTCTTCGGAAGCTCAGCCTCATTGAGCGAAGCCCTCTCGCGGGTCTTCAGAAGCTCAGCCTCATTGAGCGAAGCCCTCTCGCGGGTCTTCAGAAGCTCACCTCACCGAGCGAAGCCCTCTCAAGGGTCTTCAGAAGCTCAGTGAGCCCTCTCAAGGGTCTTCAGAAGCTCACCTCACTGAGCGAAGCCCTCTCAAGGGTCTTCAGAAGCTCAGTGAGCCCTCTCAAGGGTCTTCAGAAGCTCAGCCTCACTGAGCGAAGCCCTCTCAAGGTCCTTCACAAGCTCAGCCTCATTGAGCGAAGCCCTCTCGCGGGTCTTCAGAAGCTCACCTCACCGAGCGAAGCCCTCTCAAGGGTCTTCAGAAGCTCAGTGAGCCCTCTCAAGGGTCTTCAGAAGCTCAGCCTCTCTGAGCGAAGCCCTCTCAAGGTCCTTCACAAGCTCAGCCTCTGCCCTGGCTGCCCTCTCTTAAGCTACTAAGAATTCGGTCTCAAGCCTGGTCGCCCTCTCGCGGGCCGCGGAAAGATCAGCCTCGGAAGCTCTTCCAGCTGGCACAGCCCTCTCCTAGCTGGCGCAGCCCTCTCCTCAGCCTGAGAAGCTCTCTCATTTCTTCTTTTGGGATGACCCATCAGAAGTTACCGAGGTGCAGAGTCTTGGAATTTACATGTGCTAAGGGACATATCATGCGCTACGCAGAGGGGGTCCGGGGGTGTCCCCCGGCGGGGGTCGAGCTGACCGGTCAGCTCGCGGGGGCCCAGGGGGCAGCGCCCCCGAAAAAAAAAAAAAAGAAAAAAAAAAAGGAATACACGTCCGCCACGGGATCAGACTCCCCCGGGCGCCAAGTCCTTCTCTCCTCGCCCAAGGGGGCATCACCGCGCCTCCCTCATCCTGGCTGCTCACAAAACAGGGCCTTTTGCCCTTGCTGCTCGCCCAGGGGGGCCCCACGGCAACACCCTCGCGTCTGCTCGCCCAAGGGGGCATCACCTCTCCTCCCTCGCCCTTGCTCCTCGCCCAAGGGGGGATCTCGCCCGCGCCCGTTGGCAGCCACCTCGCCCTCGCCCATGGCAGCCACCTCGCCGCGACGCCGCCCTCGCCCAGCGCTGCCAGAGGCTCGCCCGTGGGGCCTTTCCTCCCTCGCCCAGCGCAGCCAGAGGCTCGCCCGTGGGGGCCTTTCCTCCCTCGCCCAGCGCAGCCAGGGGGCTCGCCCATGGGGAAAATTCCTCCCTCGCCCAGCGCTGCCAGAGGCTCGCCCGTGGGGAAAATTCCTCCCTCGCCCAGCGCAGCCAGGGGCTCGCCCATGGGGAAAATTCCTCCCTCGCCCAGCGCTGCCAGAGGCTCGCCCGTGGGGAAAATTCCTCCCTCGCCCAGCGCAGCCAGAGGCTCGCCCGTGGGGGCCTTTCCTCCCTCGCCCAGCGCAGCCAGGGGCTCGCCCGTGGGGAAAAACTCCTCCCTCGCCCAGCGCTGCCCGCAGCACGCTGCCCGTGGGGGCCACTCCTCCCTCGCCCAGCGCTGCCAGCAGCACGCTGCCCGTGCTGCACTGCTCTCCCTCGCCGTGGCTGCTCGCCCAGGGGGGCCGCGACACTGCCCTGCTCTCCCTCGCCGTGGCTGCTCGCCCAAGGGGGGCCCACAACGCTGCCTGCGCCTCCCTCGCCCAAGGCAGCCAGCGCAACGCCCGCGGTGCCCATCTCCTCCTCCTCGCCCTGCGCGGCGTCGCCCTCGCCCAGGGTGATGTCGCCCAGCAGCGCAGGGGCGCCCACCTCCTCCTCGCCCAGCTCGCGTCGCCCTCGCCCAGGGTGATGCCGCCCAGCAGCGCAGGCGGCGGGCGCCCACCTCCTCCTCGCCCAGCAGCGCAGGGGCGCCCGCCTCGTCCTCGCCCATTGTGGGATTGCCGGAGGAGCCAACGTCGCCGCAGGGGCGCCCGCGGCCTGACGGACGCCTAGCGCAGATCACGTCCGACCGCCGACTGGCGAGTGTCCAGGATGGAGCCACTCGCGCCTACGCCCAGGAACTTGTCCCCCGGGCGCCCAGGCCTTCTCCCCCTGGCCGGTTCCAAAGCTCGCCCATATTAGGATTAAAACCGGAGAAGAGGAAAAAGATTTCGGAGGGAGAAGAGACCTGAATCTACCAATGCCCCCCTTCAAAAAATTATTTGGGCACGAGGCATTGTGGGGGCAAATGATGAGTCAAGCCCAATCCGGATCGCGATAATGAGTCAGGTTCAAGTAACCCGGTCCGTCTAGGATCGTGGGTCAGGCCAGGACAGCCCCGTTGAGATCCGGGTTTCGTTAAACGAAGCCTCGTCATCACAGACTCCAAGTAATCGCGATGAAGTCCTCCCCTAACCTGAATTTACCCAGTCTCGCGGAGAGGATCTCACCTGCCTTCCACCTGGCTCGATCCTCAAGGACACGTCTGACGCTCCAAAGAGACGTTGAACCAATTGCATCCCCACCTGGTGGGAAAGGGTTATAAATAGAGCCCTCTCATCACTTGAGAGGGGAGGGTTTTTCTCTACTTTCACATATTTGTAACCCTCGACATTAATCAAGGATCACCCTTTTGAAGTGGACGTAGGTCACGCTTGACCGAACCACTATAAATCCCTCATCTCTCTTCATTTATTGCTTTGCATTAATCATCTTGACCGGTGGTGTCCGAATCCCTGTTTTTGGCATCATCAATATTTATACATAATATGGGTGTATATGAGTTGGGTACGTGGTATCATTCCCTATGTGTAGTGCTAAAAGTGAGGGACATGTGTGAGTGTGTGAGAGTACTTACCTTCTATACGTGCCGTGCATTGGGCGTGCATGCGCACTGGGCTATGGGGCCCACCAGTGGATGGGATTTCAAGATCGGGATGGGCCTTATCTACCTATAATGTCTGGGCCCATTTGATCACCCTATAAGTTTAAAGGCTTCACGGTCCATTTGGATTGATGTGCAATCAATCTGTGGACCTAGTCCAACCAATTCAAATTTCGTCCATCATAACTCGTACCCACATGCGATCAATAGTTTTAGGGCTATACTTTATCCTAGCTAAGCTTGTGCTTGCTTCTATTGTAGATATTTCTTTGATGATTCATTGATTCACTTCTAAATCATAGTTTATTTCTCCTGTATATTCCCTATTAAATACATCTATTCCTGATCATGACCTCCTCCACTTTACCAATTCATTCTAATTTCATCTTTAATACTCTTGACAGGATCAATGCCTCTATTTGTTTTTTCTCTTGATCTTGGCAAGCTTATAATTCTTAGATAATTTTGTCTCCTTCTTTAGTCCCACTATGAGAAAAATTGAATCAAACATTATATCGTTATTAGCTAGTGCTTTATTAATGGCTTTTCATTCAATCAGAAGGTGAATATTGATTTCTTCGGAGAACAGCTAAAGCTTGATGTAGGTAAATATGTCAGGCCACAAATTGAACTCAGTTGAAGGTGGCCCCACATTTTAGGTTGAATTGAATCTTACTTTTAGTCAAAAGGTGTGGTCAATGTTATATATTCACTCTCAATAATCTTCAAGCAAATCAAAGACTAGTGGGGCATGCGTGTTCCCCCTAGGACCGGTTCAACCCTTTTATACTGCTTCCATGAATTAGTATAACCCAACTTGACATTGATTTAAATTTCAATCACTCTTACATGATCGTGCAAAAATCACATGAACAATTGCGTCATCTAATGACTTAAACTTGTTATAATATGACACCATAAATAAACTTAACACAGCTATGTCAGACTTAACCTTTCCAACCCCTACCTCTCTATGACTGGTGCGCATCCAAGTGGGCCCCCAATACTACCTTGTTCACAGCTTAAGAACAGCCTGGCCATTCTTAATAATAATTGGGCATGCACACATACAAATGAGCCATGCTACATAATGCATCACCTTTTGTCTGTTGCATCTAGATGCATAACAATCAAGAGCATGCACACATACAAATGAGCCATGCTACATAATGCACCACCTCCTGTTTGTCGCACCTAGATGCATAACGATCAAGAGGATGCGAATAGAGATTTGGACAGATTTGAACTTCATTAGAAGAGCGCTCGGTTTTAGTCTAATGAAAGCTCCTAACATTAATTTAGGGTCTCAAAGCATAAAAATTGTATATCGATCATTCAGATATATTATGATTGAATCTAGTGTTTAATTGATGTCCAAATCAATGTCAAATTAGGACGAATGTCAATGTATAGGGGAAGGCATATGTTAGGGGAAGGCATATGTGAAGAGATTGGGTTTATCATAAGTAAGCCTTTTGTAGGAAGAGGAAGTAAATGGTTCATTTTAGAGAATTTATTTATTCTACATGTAATTAGGGTACTAAAGACCCTAGCTCAGGCCCAACAAGAGTTCTTCAAACTTCAAAATCAAAGCCCGTGCACAAACCCGAAAAAGCCCAACCCAAATTGCAATTTCATGTTGACTAGGACATGTGGGCCCAATCATGTCCTGGCCCAAATTGAATCTCTATTTTGAGAAATGTAGTAAAGAAAAAGGAACTAGTTGGAAAGAGTTGGGAAATAAGAGAGAAGAAACGGTCCAAGGACTAAGAGGAGAGAAGATGTTGTTTTATAGCTCTCAAAAACAGCATCTTCCCAAAGGCCAGATGAAACATTGCTAAAAAAACCTGCTGCACTTAACTACAAATCAATCATATGGTGGAGCCCATCTAGAATACCCATTATGTGTGATGGATGGTCAGATGACAAGAGCTTTCCACAAACTGCCAATGGGTAAAAAATCTTATTCATTTATTGATCATGACCGGCCACTGAGTGGGCCTCTAATGTAACAATTCTTTCAGCCGTTCATTTTTGCATGATCTTGATCGAATGGCTGTGATCACTCAACATATCTAAAGTTTAGTTCATATGCGATCAACATTGAATGATTTATATCTGACTGTTGAATATGTTTATAGGTGGCTTCAGCGGGGCCCATTATGTGGGCTATTCCTGACCTACTTTGGTACAACCGGTTGGATTCGATCATTTAGAGGACGCGTGGAAAAGGTCCAACCGCGGGAGCGTAGAGAATAATGTGAACGCTGCCTGGGCCCACATAAGGTGTCCTTCTGGGCTCTTGGATTTGGGAATCTAGAGGGGCCTGCTTTGCGTGGAAAGTCAATTGAGTGGGCCCCAATGCACATCCACGCCGTTATATATCTATATAATATGGCAGCTCGGGTTTTGAATTCTGGGACATTTTAAGCCCTTGGATTTATGTACATAAATTCAAGGGATAATATGGCAGCTCAGGTTTTGGATCCTGGGACATTTTAAGCCCTTGGATCTATGTACATAAATCCAAGGGATATTTTGGACCCTTAGATTTAAGAGGGGAATACAAAAGGAGGCAGTAAGTTAGAGTTATTTACAGGTATTGCCATCCCTTTTTCATTTAAAAGAAAAGGGGCTAAAAGTTGGATAAATTTACAAGTTTTTGCCATTCTCATCAAAATAAAAAAGGGTCAGCAAGTTTGAGTTATTTACAGGTATTGCCATCCCTTCTTCATTTAAAAAAAAAAAAGCACTACTTCATTGATGATGAGATGGGACCAAGATAAGAAGATGAGAAGAGCAAATTGGGTGAAAGATTTCATGAATGAATGGAATTATATCATTTGGCAATCAATTGGATTTATTTTTTGGTAGAATCCATTTTATGGTTGGACTTGCTTTCGAAACGCATGGAACCTAGGTTCGGTCGGTCTGAGACATATCCAGGTCCGGTGGTGCGTCATGCCTTCAGGCACGGAAAATTTCTAATATACTTATATGGCAAGCCATATGTGAGCCATGAATATCACTTCGTGGATTTACATATCAATATCACAACCTGGTCCAGAAATCCTTATAGATACAAAATCCACACTGGTGATTCCATGTTCAATAAAAAAGTATGGAAAAGCCTGATCTTTGTGTACCAAGTGGATTTCATTATTCTGGGATTTTCATTTCTGCAAAAGAGAAAATTTCTATTCTCTTGCTTTACTATGGGAATTTGAAATCCTCTCAAGTGTTGAAATTAGTTATTAACCTTTTTTTTAAATGTCACATCAAATGATTAAAAAAACTAATTTTCAGGATAATAGATACACAATCTTATCTATAACATGAGATTTCAAATTTTATGTTGAGGTTTTCATACAAAATATTAAGTTTCTTTTAGAAGATTTCTAAATTAACAAAATAATATTGTGTATATTCCTTTTTTATATCTTTTAGTTTTCACTTTGGAAGGGACTCAAACTCACTCACGTTCCACATGTAGTTAACTATCTTAGCAACAACTATTAGGGAACTTCTGTAACATCTTTATATATTCAACTAGGTCGAGTTAAGGGTATTGATTACCCCATCACTCACAGGTAGGGTTTAGAAGTTTAGAAGAACTTGCAAGTCTGATGACACATGCCCCAATATGCATAATGCAATAACTCCACAAGGACACCATGTTATCCCGATTACCCCAAACGGGAAGCCATACAAAGGAAGTATGCAAAGTTGCACCAATTCACTACTGCACAAGCATATCACCACAAGCAACCACTCTTAGCTTTTATCATTAGCTTTTACCCAAGGTGTAGCTCATCCAGCGACAAACGCCCGAGTCTCACTCAAGCTTCTGATCCACCTGTAGGAGGCCTGCACAAGTGTAGTATGAGATTCTCAATCCCTATTGCCCACAAAGGGAGACCCTGATGTAAAACAAGTGGTGGCGCAATTTATGGAGTACGAAGATCACAAGAAATCAAGTTAGAAGGCTTAATCGACAATGTCGACTTCTAATGACAATAACTTTTCATCAGGTATCATCACGAGATGATCACATCCTCATTTCAAAGATGTAGATGTACTCTATGCTATAGACAACTACCAAAGGCAGTTGGCATCATCAAAGGCAAAATGTGGCCGTTTTGAGGGTCAAATATAGTTTCATGCAAAACTTACTATTTATGGTAACTTTCTGTTTTTTTCTTATTTTAGGGGTTTTTTAGTATGTTTGAGTCTAAACTTTTATGGAAGGTCTTAGAAAATAACTTAGAATTAGTCTGGGGGCTTTAATGTAATTTGGAGTTTTTACTATTTCGGGAAGGAAAGGTCTTAGAAAGTAACTTAGAATTAGTCTTGGGGCTTTAATGTAATTTGGAGTTTTTACTATTTCGGGAAGGAAAGGTCTTAGAAAGTAACTTAAAATTAGTCTGGGGGCTGTAATGTAATTTGGAGTTTTTACTATTTCGGGAAGGAAAGGTCTTAAGTTGTTATGTAAGTCATTGTTATATTTCTATTATGAATATAATATGGATTTTAACTTCTCTTTAGAGCACCTTTAGTAACAAGTGTTAAATCCACAGATCGGAGAAATCCTCACTGCCCTTAGAGAGCAGGGACTCCTTGCTGAGGATTTGTATAGATGAGGATTTTATATTTATCTCAATGTTTATCAATGCATACAGTATAGAAAATTGATTTTGGTGCAGTTAGGTTTTTGAGTGTAGGCTAATTCATGGGTTGGACAAAACTCTGAATCCATTGAGTTGTAATTTTTATTTTTAGAAATGGACTATGATTCTGCTTCATACTGAAGATAGAAGTCTTGAAGAATTAGAAGTGAGAAGTCAGACAGAATTAGAATAAGGAAGGAAAAAGAAGTTAGGAGGAATTAGAAGTATGTTGAAGGAAGAAAAAGAGTGCTGCATGAATTAGAACTGTTATTTCTATTTTTTGTCAAACTACCTGTTTGAGTCATAATTATCTTAGGTAATCCTAAGCACGTCTCTAAATCTATTTAAAGGACTCTGTGGCTGCCATAAAGAATGACAAAGAGACCAACAAGACCACCTCTTTCATTATTCTGAGTTGGAATATCTAATTGAGATAATTATTCTCTAGAGATTTTGTTGAAGACTTGTGCTGCATAGTTGATCTAGAAAACAACTTCTTCTACTTCTCAAGCGGGATCATCTTCTTTCTGTTGCAATCAACGGTGTGAAGTCGTTGAGGCGTGAAATTACACAAGGGGTAACTGCAGCCCTTAGGTACGGATTATATGGGGAGGGATCTATGAGTTTCTTGTAATTGCAAGATTCATAGTGCTTGATTGTTGATCCAGTTATGATCCGTGGTTCTTCACCCAGTTTGGGTTTTCCACGCTATATCTAGTGTCCTTGTGCATTTGTTATTTTATTTCCGCTGCATATCATATTATTTTTGCATACTATTGGGCTGTTGAGTTGACCAATCTAGATATCGAACTAGCATAGGTGCATAAATCCATAGAAGTAAGGATCTTCAAGTCCTAGGAGGAGAGGTTGCGCTTGAAAATCCTAAAAAATGAGGATTTTCATTGCTCTAAATCCTCAATGATTTACAATTGCAAAACATGGGTTTTCCATAATTTGTGGAAAGTGAAAATCATTTCTATAAGGATTTGGTTGCCAAATAACGTTTGGTAAACAGAGAATAATCCATTATCTAGAGGATTCCTTCATTCTGCTAGAACCATGCTATCCTCTCTTAGGACTACATTCTAGGTTTGCAAAAACCCAGGAGGGAGGAGTCACTCATTGTAACTAGGTTACCCCCCACCCCACCCCCAATCAAGCGGAGCACACGTGCCAAGGAGTATGGCCCTCCATCTCTTTGAATGCACAGTACTATCATGTGGGCCATCCATGATGGAATTTTGTGTCCATTCTACCCACCCTCCAATAATCTTTTTTTAATAAATAAATAAATGACCCCTGTAAGTATGAAAGTGAAAACATTGAAAAGGAAAAAACAAAAAATATGAAAAATAAAGAAAAGCTAACTTGATTTTAGAGTTTGAACAATAAAGCTCATCTTTGACCTTTTTTTTTTTTTTTTTGCCGTGCCACACATGGACTTAGACTCTTACACTCTCGTATAAACCCATGTCTCTAACTAGCTAAGTCATAGCCGGGGCTTAAAAGGCATTAGTGTCCATGGCCTGGGCTAGCTTTCTATGGAAAGGGATATATCAATTGCTCAATTGTGATGATCTCTTTCTTGTTGATTCAAAGAGTTATTTACAGAGCTTTCCTTTTCCCAAAAAAGAATCTAGAAGATTTTACTAGAAAATTCCCATGCCGTTGCTCGAAATCATGCCTCCTAGCTCGGGCAGCACAAACGAGTTCCGTCATACCTATTTGGTCCTTTTTTTTTAACTTGAGAGGAGTGACGCTAGCGTCGCTCGTCTCTGATGAGGCGACACTAGCGTCACTCCCCATCTCTTCCTCATCCTCCATTAATATCTTCTTCCTTTGCAATATCACCAAGCAACCCTATTGTCAACAAAGAGGGTTTCCATGGGCTGCATCGGCGGGTAAATGTTGTATGGTTGGGCGAGCATGATCTCGGGTTATTCGCAAAATGGGTACTTTTAATGAGACGTTGGCGATGTTTGAGGAGATGGGTAATGCTGGGGTGAGGCCAAATGATGTTACTCTGGTGAGTGTTAAGTCTGCATGCAGGAATTTGGGCGCTCTTGGTCTGGGGAAACGGATACATGGGTTCTTAGATGAGAATGGATATGGGTTGAATCTGTTTGTTGGGAATGCTCTTATAGATATGTACTGTAAATGTGGTGTGGTTATGGTTTTGGTTTTGGAACCGCCTCATCACCTTCCCCTGTTCTTCCTCTTCTTCCCTTGCACAAACCCAATCAACAGTGAAGCGAGGACTACAATATTTGCCATTAAACCGATCACAATCCTTGCAATTCTTCTCGAACCCAGTCCAGAACTTCCCCTGCAACTCCCCAAAGGCGCTCCACAGAGATTGGGATTGTTTTCTTGAAGCGCTTCCGCGCTGCCCAAGTCCAAAGCCTTAAATTCGCGCAACTCGCATTGGGGATCGCCGGCTCCGAGACAAACCAAGACAGGCGGTTCCCGTGTAACCAAAGGGGTATATATAACTAAAAGTGACGATAGCGTCACTTAATTTTATACCCAGCGATGCTATCGTCGCTATGGAAAACTACTAAAAAGAAAAAAGAAAAAATGGCAAAAGGAATACTTTCGTGTTGCGTGAGTTACTAGGCATGATTTCGTGCAACAGCCGCATAATGGGAATTTTCCAGTAAAATCCTCAATAATCTATATGGAACAACTTAGTATTGGCTAATAATAGAGGCAAACAACCAGTCAAATTATTCTGACACCATACCATCATGATCTCCCCGAACACCTCATATATTACTCAAATATCTTAACTTTTTGGCCTTCTGTGCTCTACAGTCAACTCTAAGGGCATGTTTATATAATCGGTTTTCTACGGAAAAAAAGCGAAGATTGTAAGAAGTTAAATTATGCACTAAAGTAAAATCCATATTTGGTGTGACCATTTTTATTTGTAGAAAAGAAGCCCCGCCGCCCGATCTCCCTCCCTGTCGGCGGCTAGGAGGGGGGAGGAGAGAGAAAAAGAGGAAGGGAGAGAGGGAGAGAAAATAGAGGAGAGGAAGGGAGAGGGGGAGGAAGACAGGCGGGGGGGGGGGGGGGGGGGGGGGAGGCCGCTGGCTGGCCGGCCAGGGATCCTTCCCCACCAGAGACTGGGAGGGTGGGGTGGGGAAGGGGGGAGGGTGGAGGGAGAGAGGAAAAGGGAGGAGGGGGGAAGGGTAGTTTAGAAAATGAATTTTTTTTTCTTTGCGGTGTGGAGAGACAAAAGTGTGGTGCCAGTAGAACTCCCCTCAGAAGATATGATGTCTTTAAGCAAATGAGGAAGCATCTTTTAATATTTAATAGAGATAAATAAAGGGTAATATTCAAATGAGAACTAGTTCTCACATATTATATGAGAACTTTTTTATGGGGCCTACTTATGGGCCCCATTTGAGGATGGGACCAGAGGATGAAAAGATCTATGTGAGACCAACCCACGTATCAAGTTTGACCCCAAACCCATGCCCCCAACCCCTTCATTCGTGGCCCACCAGTTTAATGACTTCATATTCAAAAAAATATTTTACCATCAATCCAATGGTTAAGTCCATTCGGATGTGTGTCAATCCTTAGGATTCGTGACTATCAGGGATTCCCTATTGGTTGCTAGGTTTGGATGGATTGTTAGTTAGGCCCCGCAAAAAAGTTCTCATGTAATAGGTGAGAACTAGTTTTTACTTAGATATTTCCCTATATATATCATATACTAATCAAGATAAGTTAGAAACCAGTCATAGAATATATATCCAATGATGGAAGAGGTTATTAAAAATAAATAAATGGTAAGAGTTTAAAATAATCACTTACATGGCATAGGCTTAATGGTAGACGGTACGCGCAAATATAACATCTTTTAACATATCAATGTTGTAAATTAAGAAGCAAAGCTGAACCAACCAAAATTAAGCAACACCTAGCTTGATCTTGACTTGTGACACTACCTAGCTCGATTTTGAGCCCACCCTATGGCTCAAGCTTGTGGAGACCTTTCCACATTCCCACCTCAAACCCTGACGAGTGGTGTGTAAACCTTGATTACCTATCAGCTAACATGGTCACATGATCAAGGCCTTCAAATTACTTGAAATTGTAGGGTAGATTAATTAGCACATCCATTGGTTGACATTGGCTTTCTTTTGTTCTCTTTATAGTTATGTGAAGACTATGGCTTTCTTATTCAAAATGTGAAGAGGAGGGATCACACAACCCTTAAATAATCATACCTTGAGATACCATCATCCATCAAGGTTATTAAATTTGTAAATAATTCTTTATTGCAATATGTTGTAGTTTTTCTTCTTCTTTTTCTTTTTTTTTTGTTTTTTTTTTTTGAAAATCTTTGAAGTACAAAACTGAGTTATCGAGTCCTCTTTACGGAAAAAGGAAAAGAGAACGAAAGTTTAAAAAAAAATCATCTACAGTTCAAATTATAGTGACACATGTTTTATTCACTTTTTTTTTTCTATTTTTTTAGAGTAAATTAGCGAAAGGTCCCTCCTAGAGGTCTTTTAAAGCCTCAAGTCCATCAACTTTTCCTCTAAGGCTTGTAGTCCATGTAGCTTGTATATATTTCGGCGAGAGATCCCTAGATACGCCACCTCATACATTTTCATCACTGATTTGTCATTTCAACTGATTAGGTATAAAATTCTAAATCTTCCATTCTCCCTCTTATTCTTCTTCAATCTGGACATGGACAGAACCTAGCCGAGCCCTTTTATTCTTCTTCAAATTTGAACCATTGATCCACTAGTGGGGCCCTGGGCGACCTTAGAGATCAGACCCATCATGGGTTCTTGATCAGTGGAGCCCACGATGGCAGCAATTTTAATATCCCAGGCGAAAAGCTCTTGTTTGAAGATGTTCTGTTACAGAACGTGTGCTGTGGGAAGATGGGGATGAGGTGTCCGGTGGTCTGGGGTGTATGGGAAAGTATGGTCACCACTTTTTATTGTTTACTAACCAACTTCAACTGAGTCGAAAGGCTCTAACAATCAAATAGATGATTTTATACTTCTTCGATCCGTTACAAGCTTCTCTATCTCTCTACTTTGGATCCGATACTCGCCTCGACTAATTCTTTCAAATCTCCGTTGTAGCAGTTGCCGATGTTCTTTTGTGGAAGCGTCGAGATGTCAGGATTTATCTTTTCATGGTTTCAAGCACCCTGTGGTCCCTCTTTGAACGGGCTGGATACAACTTGATCACGCTTGTTGCAAATGTGCTCCTTCGGTTCGTTGTGATCCTCTTCTTTTGGACGAAATCGACGTCTCTTCTCAATCGGTCCGCCTTTGGCTGCATTGGTTATGATTTCTTGGTTTTCCTCTTTTAGGCAGAGTGGTGTTCTGGACCTGCGCAGTTTGCTGGCTCTGTCAAAGTCAAATTTATCTGAATTTTTTATTTTTTTTCAAATTTAGTTGAGTTTTGCGTAAATTAATCTGAGTTTTGAAATAAATTTATCTGAGTTATAGACAAATCTATCTGAGTTTTTGGCTATTTATCTGAGTTCTGAAATAAATTTATCTGAGTTCTAAACAAATATATCTTTATTTTCGGCAAATTTATTTGAGTTTTTGAAAAATATAGGTGAGTTTCTGACAAATTTATCTCCATTTTAAAAATTTTAACTGAGTTTTTGAACAAATCTTTCTGTGTTTTTCGCAAATTTATTTGTATTTTCTTAAATCTATTTGTGTTTTTAAATTTTATTTGTATCTTTTAAAATTTATTTGTATTTTTTGAAATAAATTTAACTGAATTTTTGACAAAATACTTGAGTTTTTGCCAGATTTCTCGCTAATTTGGAAAATTGGGTTATCTTAGTTTTGACAAATGTATTTGCATGTTTTAAAATTTATTGATATTTTTTAATTTTATTTACGTCTTTTGAAATTATTTGAGTCTATTGAAATTTATTTACGCTTTTTTTAAATTCATTTGGATCTTTTGAAATTTATTTATATTTTTTGAAATTTATTTGGATCTTTTGAAATCTATTTGCGTCTTTTTAAATTTATCTACGTTCTTTTGAAATTTATTACTTTTTTTTTAATTTATTGTGTTTTTTAAAATTATTGTGTTTTTTGAAATTTATTTGCGTTATTTTAAAATTTATTTGTGTATTTTTAGACTTTATTTGAAAATCTCATTAATGAGATTCCATTGATCGTGGCCAATTAAATGATAGTTGACCATTATTAATGGGATATCCCACTAATCATGGGATATGATTTTAAAAAATGGTAAATTAGACATATCATGTGTGAAAATGTGTTAGAGGACCGTTGGCTGCATGATTTTTTTTTTTTTTTTTTTTGTGGACTGTTTACAACAAAATCATACTTTGATGGACCTCCGACCAAACGCCCCTTTTTTTTTATACACCTACATGAGGTACCAGCATTGGTCATAGAATCATTTGAGACATTTAGTACCATTTACTATACTTAGCTGTACTTGATGGTTCCAAACAGGCCCTATAATGATGTTTTCAACATATTATGGCAGGTTAAGAAGAGCCTCTTACTCTGGTGGTAATAGGAGTTAGTTCTTACTTAACTGCTCAGGGTTCACCCAAGGGCTCCCTCACCTCACCCAAGGTCTATTCCCCTCACCAGAGGGCCAGCTGAAAGAGAGCAACCAGGAAGAAAGATAATATAAAATAAAGGAGCATTATTGCTATAAATGGGTTGTGTTGGACCAAAGACCTGACTGGACCCAATCCCAGAAAATGCCAGCTTTTAGTAAGTTTATATCCAATGTGCCCATATATCTGGCCCAAAACATATGAGTGTGGACCCAAATAAGGCCCTGAATGTGTCTACAGACCTACAGCTACTGGAAGACGTGGAGAGCCCAGAGATGGATCCAACTCCATATTCATTGTAGTAATTATAATCGTTACATTGATTATAATGACAATAATAATACCAACAGTAATAAGGACAAAAATGTTATTTAAGTTTTATTGTGGCATTTGTGTGGGACAGCCCAAGTCCAACCCGTTTGCTAAAATTTACTAAAATCCAAGCCCAAGTCTGATCCATGACTGGATAGGCCAGGTTAAAAATTGCAGATGAGCCGTAGGCCTGGTTGACCTGACTAGCACCCATATAAGCCCAAGACTAGTGCCAAACTTAAATCGGGTCAGGTCAGGTTCAATCCACAAGTCAGGCAAGTGTTTCTACCCAAAAACAAAAAAATGGTGAGCCAAATGGGAAAGTATGACGTACGGCATCCAGGTAACGTTACATTACGTGGAAAGAAAAAAAGCAAAAAAGCGTGGACGGCAGGATTCGAACCTGCGCGGGCAAAGCCCACATGATTTCTAGTCATGCCCGATAACCACTCCGGCACGTCCACTTAATGACACAAGCTCTCTTTATTAAATTATATAACAGTAAATCTCTTTCTACCACACAAAGGCTTCATTAGTTTGCGAGTCAAGCTTGAGTTAGGGTCTCTTTAAATTGGGTCGGTTTGAGTTTGACTCGAGGTCATCTGATCAACTCATTCTAAGTTGTGCATCAGTCGAACTTGAGTTTTAGTTTGAGGTTGGCCAAGCTCAGCCCAATTCACCCGATTTACATCCCTACTATTAAAGTTCAACATGTGGGAGGAAAAGTGTAACTTTAGTTTGTCCAAACTCAAATCCACATGGCCTAATGTTACCAAAAATAAAATTTAAGTTGAGCTTAGGAGTGTTGATGGGTGGGCCCAGCCCGCTTTGAGCCTCGCTTGAACCTTATCTTTCAGTATTCCGGTTGGATACAAATTACTAAAAATAAAATTTAGCTTGAGCTTAGGAGTGCTAATGGACGGGCCCAGCCCGCTTTGATACGAGTTTTGAAGCTTATGTTTTAGTATTTGGTTCGGGCATGGATTTTAAATTTGAACCCATTTTACTATATTTGGAATGAGCTTTAATTAAGTGATAGAAAGCTTGAAGATTGACCCAGCCCTGCCCGAACAAGTACTTCTTATAGTTTAGTGACTAATTTGTCCAAGTAAAATATAGACCAAACAAGCCATTGAAGGCCTATGCCCAACCCGAATGACTAAATATGGGCGGATCGGGCCTAATATGTTTTAGACGTGCTGGGGTAACTTACTATTGTTTTAGACTTGGGCCAAATATGAGCATATATTTATAAAGAAGCAAGGCTCCCCTAAGCTCAAGCTTAGGATACGGTAAGCTCAAGTATGTGGTGGGGCCCACTTGGGGACCCACATGGGGATGGTGTGGGGGGATTTTAAGGACTCCCTAGGATCTTCTTCCCTGCAAAAAATCAACCACAATCGTAATTTCTATCATCTCTATATGGGCCAAAGAGTTTAATGGTCAACAATCCATTTGGATTGATATATGTCAATCCAACGGTCCAGTAAATTTGGATCTTACCGAAAGTTGGTGGACATGTGCAATTTAAGGGGGTCATGTGTTTGGTCCATTTGGATGGACCAAAGGTGGGCCCCATAAGCACAAGCTTACGAAATTTTCTTCTTAAGCTTGAGCTTAGGGCAGCCTTGCTCTTTATAAAGTCGGTTGGATGGATACAACGCAATACTGTTGGAATTAACCGAACCATCCAGACAATCTGTATCCTTAGCATAGGGACTCCTCTGCCTCATCCAATTAAAAGTGAAAGTAGACTCTATCGTAGGGCCCACATGATGGTAACCTCACCCGTTCATTGAATCTCATCTCATTGGGTAGTATATTCTCAAATTTCAA
Source organism: Litsea cubeba (assembly GCA_012931725.1). NCBI lineage: Eukaryota > Viridiplantae > Streptophyta > Magnoliopsida > Laurales > Lauraceae > Litsea > Litsea cubeba. Next base: position 55,796,691 of record CM022944.1, read on the forward strand.
TTTCAATTTAATAAGAGCGGGCCCACCGTCAAACCGATCTTTCCTTCGCCTGGTCAGTTTGAAGGTCGGACCCATTCCCATGCGCTTTTGATACGGTGGGACCATCTCCTTTTCCCCATCTCTTTGTATTTTGTGTTTTTTTTCCTACTAATAGTGGGGGGTACGTGCGTTGCACGTAGTTGTTAGTGAACCTTGTGATATGTTTAGTATTATGAAAGAGTTTAAACATGCAGCTGTCTAGTTCTAATTAAGTTTGAGTTCATTAATAAATAGAATAGAACTTCGATTAAATAATGTGGTGTTTCAGCTACAATAACACATTATAAGATAATAACACGTTTCTATTCTTGCTTCACAATAACCACATATAAAACATCATTTTTTAGGTACAATAACACATTATAAGATAATCATGTATGCTTGTATTCTTGCTTCACAAAAACATCCTTTTTTATTGTCCTAGGAGCGGCATATCTATTTAGGCCGAAGATGAATCAGTGAAATGGAAGACACCAATTTCGAAGCTTTCAATAAGCCTTACCATCACAAAAACCAGGTACGAAAATTTATGTCAATCATTTCCATCCATAAACCAAATATATAAAAAAAAAAGATCCTCCAAATTGAGAAAGCAAAATTTTACTTACATAAAAAATAATAATAATGAATTGTGAATGGCCACGACATGTAACTCCATTGAGCACAATTGAGAAATTATTTTTAGATTAGCCTTTTCAATAAGCCCAACCATCACATAGAACATGTATGAAAATTTTTGTTAACAATTTCCACCCTGTCACAAAAAAAAATAAGGCTGATCATCACAAAGAAGAAGAATCAAATTTGTGTTAATCATTTCCACCCATAAGCCCAAAAAAAAGTATTTTTCACACAATTTATGATCTACCTATGAATTGAATGCCTTTCCAAGCAATAGATACTATATCCACATAAATATAAAAGGAAAAAATGTAAACCTGTGTATCCCATTGCTATTAAAAACCCAAATATAAAAGAAAAAAAAATGTAAACTTGCCCATCTTCAAAGCAATGCACGAAGAGATGACTAACATGATTTCTCTTCTAGCATCGCCTTGAAGTGATGACCAATGTTATTTTTCGTAAAGACTGCTTATGACTTGCTTAAATAAATTAATCTCTCTATACGTTTAAATTTCATATAATTCGGAGTCCCAAAATGGCCAAAATGGAATTTAAGAAATAACAGCATGTCATTAACTGATAAGAACATATTAGAACCTAGTACTTGAATAAAATGAAAGCAAGCTAGATATTAACAATCCTATCGGAAGATAAAACAAGATTATGCCTCTGAATTCTTTTATAACACTAAATTTCTTTAATCTTCACACTCTTCTTCATCATAAAACTATTTGCTATGTAGTTAAGGTGAATAACACTTAAAAAAATGAAGCAGTATGCTCCTGACTACATTAACCATTATAAGTCATGTGAAAATCTACCCAATATGTTGTGAATATCACCTGAATGGAAAGTCAGATTGCTTCCATGACCATTATGTGCTCAAGATCCATGTAATATTCATATTCCCTGCATTTCACAACCAAGTTTACCAATAGTGCTGATATATATTGAGCACCACCTGATGCGGTGAATGGATACATCTAGTAGAAACAATTCAAGAAACACCAATTAGTAAAGGATTTATGAAACTGTGCAAATTCAGAAGGTCTAACCCATTGGCCCCAAAGAGAACATATTATACTAATTTTGATAAGCAGAACATATTATTCTATTATAGCCAAAACAAGTTTTTTGTTTAGAGGTTCATAACAATCTAGTTGTTGGCCTTTTAATCAATGGTGAAGAAGAAAAATTACTTGTCTAAATTCAAACGGTGAACTCAGTTGTATAGTCTAGTTTCTGTGCTACATCACAAAATGTTTACATGGGCGGTAGAGCATTCAAATGCGTAGTTCTGAAAGTCGGAATCGTATTGCAAATCGTTCATACTCAAGAATCGAATTGAATCATAAATTGTATTGTGAGTTGATGATGCTTCCGATGAGTTCATGGAGGAAGAGAGTGTTCCGCCAGTCGTCGAAGAAGGTATTTTGTAGTAATAACCCTGCTAATGATTTTCAAACAGGATCATATTCATACCTTTTTGTGTTTCTTTGGCAGGTTTTGAGGTGACAGCGGAGAGTCCGTTGCTTCCTTCAGAACCAGAGCAAGGGATGCTAGAGGTCGATCCAGAGGTAGAGGCTCCTGGGACCAGTTCTAACACTGTTGAGGAGATACCTCGTGCTGAGATTCCTTCTCCAGCAGCTCCAACTGAAAATAGTTCTTTTGTTCCTCTTTCAACGGGGCATGACATGGGCAGCAGACCAACGGAGCGGGGCGAATCTTCAGCTGGGCCATCTCTTCTTTTTGCGAAGAAGATGGTGGTGCGGGTTCTGAGCTCTTGGATTGAGACTCTCCTTGCTGGACACTTGGATGCCGGATTTGGCATGATCCAGCATGTGCATGAGATTCTCGGTGATGCCGAAGAGGCTGTTCTGGATGTCACAGGTGCCAGGACGATCGTTGATAGGATCATTGCGCTGGGTGACAAGTGGTTTGAGACCATGGATTTTGCTGATGACCAGTTCTTCAAGGAGATGTTCCTAGACCCTGCTGATAAGGCTAAGTCTGAACTGGATGAGGCTACACAAAGCAAGAAGCAGATAGTCCGAGAGAAGAACTTAGAAGAGCTAGCCATCATTGGGCCGACACATGACCTTAAGATCCTTGATAGGGAGGTCGATGAGGCCAGGAAACGTCTTAAGCATTTGAAGGCACAAATTGCTGCCAAGTGGGCTGCTATAACAGAGGCTCGCGACAGGGAAAGTGCTCTGATTCGTCGGGTTGCAGATACTGATCGAGTTCTTGAAAGGTGGTCTCAAGAGAACAAATAATGGAAAACTGCTCGGGATAAGCTTCCCGGTGTGAAAGAAGGATTGCAGCATTCTCCAGCATCTCATGGCAAGTTCCTGAAGAAGCGTGCCTTGGAATCCCTTACGGCTGAGGCCAAAAGTTTGCTGGAGGAGCTGAAATCTTGGCTGGAGACCATTTTTGGTTGAGCTCCTGTTTTTTTTTTTTTTTTTTTTGTAACAGAAACTATCATTCTTCCCTTTTTTTGGTACCACATGTATTTTTTTTGGAACTCTCTTTTTTTTGTAGTGCTTGGGAACACTTTTTTTTTTTGGTACCACATGTATTTTTTGGTACTCTTTTTTTGTTTTGTTTTCCCTACGCTGACTTAAATCTTTTTGTGATGAAAGTAATTGCTAAATGGGATGTTTTTTTTTTGTTTTCCCTACGCTCACTTAAATCTTTTTGTGATGAAAGTGATTGCTAAATGAGATTTGATCAAAAGCATGTCATTTTGTAAAAATCTTTTGTCAAATGATTGTTTTGGCATGGAAGCCAGATTTTTATTTGTGGCATGGAAGCCGATTTTTGGCATGAGAGCCAACTTTTTTTGTGGCATTAATAGCCGATTTGTGGCATTGATAGCCGGTTTTGGTGGCATCTATAGCCGGGTTTGTGGCATTGATAGCCGGGTTTTTTGAAAGCCAATTTTTTTTTGTTTTGTGGCATTGATAGCCGATTTTGTTTTGTGGCATTGATAGCCGGTTTGTTTTGGTGGCATCGATAGCCGATTTGTGGCATTTACAGCCTGTTTTGGTGGCATTTATAGCCGGTTTGGTTTTCAAAAATGCAAGTATCGATTAAAAGTCGCCTCCCTGCTGAATGTTTTTGTAAGTATCGATGGAATGTCGCATCCTTGCTCATTCGGTTGCGAGTATCGATGGAATGTCGCATCCTCGCGGATTTGGGTGCAAGTATCGATGGAATGTCGCATCCTTGCTTTTAAAAAAATCTTGGTTTTGCGGGTACTGACTTGATGTCGTTTCCCCACGATTTTTTGAAATTTGCGGTTTTCTCGAACATTTGGGTCATGGATATCAACTAAAATGTCACGTCTCCATGGTTTTTTAGGTTTTTTTCGAACCTTTGAAATTTGGGTTGTGGATATCAACTGAAATTTGCATCTCCACGGTTTTGGATTTTCCAAGTATCGACGAAATGTCGCTTCCCTGCGATTTTGGAAGTGTCGAACGTGGTTCGCATGCTTCCAATTTGTTTGAGTATCGACTAAGCGTCGCTTCCCCGCGGTTTTTTGAAAAACCATTTTTTTTTGTTTAAAGACACGAGGGTCATAAGTTTTGACCTAAAACCATTTAGGTGGTAAAAGGTAGGGTGGACTAGGGTGGAAATCCCGGAATCCGGATTTTGTTTCAAACCATGAATTTTGGGTTCAAGGGTTGAAAATTTTGGTCAAGTTAGGGAAAGGTTCCTAAACTTGGATTTTTGAACAATGAAACGATGAAAGTAAGCATTGTTTAAATTTCTAGAAATTTTAAATTTCTAGAAATTTCAACATTTGACATGAAAATTCTAAAAAAGGTGGGTTTAGCGAGCGTGTACCTGGAAACCGGTTTTGGCCATACAGGCATTGCTCTTACCCAGTTGGGTAAGTCTTCAAGGGTAGTACCGCATTAAGAACTTGTCGTTGATGGGCAGTATACAACTGTCACCTTCCATGTTTAGGAGTGCGTATGCGCTGTTGGAGAAAACCTTGTCGATGACGTAGGGTCCCTCCCATTTTCGTTCAAATTTGCCTTTGGACTTGTGAGCGAAGACCATTGGTCTTTTTACCGCAAGAACCAAGTCACCCTTTTTGTAGGCGCGCTGCCTGACCTTTTTGTCGAAAGATCCTGCCATGCGTGCTTGGTAAAGTTCAATGCTTTGTCGAGCTTCGAGCCGTCTCTCATCGAGATTGTCCAGCTCATGGAGTCGCAATTTGACATTGCTTTCTTGAGTCATGTCATTTTGCAAGGATACCCTCAAGGAAGGGATTTGTACTTCCAAGGGCACGACAGCTTCGCATCCATAGACCAAGGAGAATGGTGTGCTATGGGTTGGTCCTCGAACGGTGGTTCGATAGGCCCACAAAGCTTCAGACATTTTGTCGCTCCAGTCTCTTTTGTGACTAGAGACCATCTTCTTAAGGATTTTGCAGAGTGTCTTGTTGAAAGCTTCTGCTAATCCGTTTGCTGCCGGATTGTTTGGAGTCGAATGACAGCTTTGGATTTTGTATTTATCGCAGAACCTGTAGAATCGATGATCCCGGAATTGTGGTCCGTTATCATGGACGAATCTTTGGGGTATGCTGAAACGACAAATGATATTGGTGCGCAAGAACTGAAGGACTGATGAGGTCTTCATTTTGTTGAGCGCAAATGCTTCTGACCACTTGGAGAAATAATCCGTAGCGGCGAAGATGAAGCGATGACCTTTGCTCAAAGGGGGAGAAATAGGACCTATGATGTCCATACCCCAGGCTTCGAAAGGCCATGAAATCACTGTAGGATGTAGCCATTCTGGAGGCATGTGAATGTAATCTCCATGAACTTGGCATTGTTGGCTGCGCTTAGCAAATTACATTGCGTCAGCTACCATGGTAGGCCAGTAATAACCTAACCTTTTTATTTGATCATAGAGCTTGGGACCAGCCTGATGAGCTCCGCAAAGACCAGCATGAACTTCTTTGAGTGTTTCTTCAGCCTCTTGTTGTGACAAGCAGCGTAGAAGTACTCCGTTGAAGGATTTCCTATAAAGGATTTTTGAAGGAATATCCAAATGAAAGCTTGGGGTTCGCCATTGGATGCTTACCCGTTCCTTTGGATCTTCAGGTAGGATTCTGAACATAATGTAATCAATGAACGGATCCCTCCAGTCGCCGATTGAAGTTTGAAGGATTGAAATTCGACTTCCAACCACTTGGTGGCATTCAGCAACTGCTTGGTGTGTGTTAAGAGGAGGAAGGATTCTTCTTTCGCACACTGTGATTTGCATGTTTTCCCCTTCCTGGATTGCCATAGATGCGGCAAGTCCAGCCAGGGCATCTGCATGTATGTTTTCACCTCTACGAATGTGGGTGATGTAACAGATGTCAAACTTTTGCAAAAGCGATTGTGCCTTGTTGTAGTAAGGCAGCAAATCAGGCTTCCTGACTTCAAATTTCTGATTCATCTGGTTGATGATCAGTTGAGAGTCTCCAAAGACTTCCAACATGGTGATACCAGATTCGATGGCGAGTTCCAATCCTAGGATCAGAGCTTGATATTCAGCTGCATTGTTTGTGCATGGTTCCAGTAGCGAGAAAGCGTGTGGAATCATGTATTTGTCGTGGCTAACAAAGAGGATGCCAACTCCCGAGATCAGCTGTCTTTTTTCATTTGTCCTAGTTGCACCGTCAAAGTATATGTCCCATGAAGCATTTTGTGAGAAAGTCTCCACATTGTAGACTGGTTCGTCTGGGAGATCATATCTGAGTGGAGAATCTTTAGGCAATAGATGCTCTGCGAGGAAGTCCGCTAGAGCTTGCCCTTTGATTGCCTTTTGTGGTACATACCTAATATCAAATTGTGACAGAAGGATGGACCATTTTGCCAGTCGGGCATTGAGAGAACCTGCCTTTGTGATAAGGACCTTCACGAGGTTGACCCTCGAGACCAGGTAGACTGTGTTGGAAAGCAAGTAGTGCTGCAGCTTTTGTACGGCGAACATCACTGCAAGACATTCTTTTTCGACTGGAGAGTAGCGATGCTCTGCACCTACTAGCATGCGACTGAGGTAATATAGAGCAGCTTCTTTTCTTTCATCATTTTCTTGTGCAAGCAGAGCTCCCAGAGAGTGATCAAGGGCTCTTGTGTACAAGATGAATGGTTTTCCAGTGGTAGGAGCAACTAACACTGGAGGTTTTGTCAGGTATGACTTGATATCTTGGGATGCAGCTTCACAGTCAGCATCCCAGACAAAGTTTACACCTTTTTTCATCAACCGGGAGAATGGACGGCATTTCCCCGAAAGATTGGAGATGAACCGTCTGATGTAGGCCAATCTCCCTTGAAGCCCTTTGAGTTTTCTCAAGGTTCTTGGAGAGGGCATTTCTAGAATGGCTTTGACTTTTATGGGGTCAAGCTCAATTCCATCTTTCCGAACTAAGAATCCGAGAAACTTACCCGACGAGACGCCGAAGAAGCATTTCAGAGGATTCATTCGCAGTTTGTGTTTGCGAAGCCGGAGGAAGACTTCTCGAAGGTCTTCGAGATGATCTTCTTTTCTTTTGCTTTTGACGGCGAGGTCATCAACGTAACATTCGACCGTCTTGTGCTGCATATCTTGGAATATCTTTATCATAGCCCTCTGATATGTGGCACCAGCATTTTTCAGACCAAATGGCATGACAGTGTAGCAATACACGCCAAATGGGGTCCGAAAAGATGTATGTTTTTCGTCCTCATGATGCATCTTTATCTGATTGTAGCCAGAGAAACCATCCATCAATGTCATTCACTCGAATCCACAGGTATTATCAATCATTACCTCTGGTATGGGGAGCGGAAATTCATCTTTAGGGCATGCGTCATTCAGGTCTCTATAGTCAATATAGACCCTGATCTGCCCGTTTTTCTTTGTCACGGGGACAATGTTGGCCAACCATTCAGGATGTTGTTCCTCACGGATGAAGCCGACGCTTTTGAGTTTTTGAACTTCTTGTTCAATTTTATCCATCACATCTGGACGGAATCTTCTTTGGCCTTGTTTGACAGGCTTGATGTCTTCTTGAAGATTGAGTTTGTGGACTGCTATTTTGGGGTCTAAGCCAGGCATTTCAGCGTAAGACCATGCAAAGCAATCAACGAACTCACGAAGAAAGGCGATATACTCGGGTAACTCATCATCCTTTATATTCTTGCTTATGAATACGGGACGTGGGTTATCTGGTGTTCCCAAGTCTATCTTTTGAACAGGATCTTCTGTTGGAAGGTTCGAAGGTGGTTCCTCCATAATATTTTCGGAGGCTTCCAGCTCAACAAAACCTTTTGGGGTTTCAAGGGCATTTCCAGACCAAGGTTTTGTTCCTTTCCATGGGTCTTCTTGATCGGCAATTTTCCCAAGGCTTGCTATGAGATGATCCCAATCGCCTGTTGAAACCGGGTCGAAGTAGGCTACTTCTTTTGGAGATGAGGGTTCTTCTGGGTCAAAAGACCACATGTCTGTGCCATCAAACAACTCCTCTTCATTGTCTGAGAAATCGTAGCAATTGGATGAGCTTCCTGAATCTTTGTCAGGTGATTCATCGAAAAGATATCCAGGGAGATTGATGTCTTCATGGACTCGAGATGTTGAGGCTTGGTCAGTAAATTGACTTTTAAGCCTTTGTGTCAACTATCTCAAAGGAGTGTCGGGATCGTATCCTAGCCCGTGTGAAGACTTTTCTACATAGCCGTAGAGTCTCCAATCTTCCAGCTGGCTTTTGGTCAAGACGGGCCCCAATGGCGTGAGAATACCGTGGCCTTCTCCCAAACCGACGGGGTTTTGAGCGTCATAGCCCATTTTCTTCTTAATAGCTTGTGCCACAGAACTATATAAGGATAGTTGAGGCATACCTTCATTTTGGAAAGGTTCAAGCACGAAGTTTGATGAAGAAGCATCCGATCTATGAAAGAAGATCGGCTTTTCCTTTGCTGAAGTTGCTAGAACAACGAAGGAAGCTGACGTAGGATCTTCTATGTCAAAAGTTGTCTCCATTGGAGTAAGAGCAGGCTGAACTTGCTGAGTGTCAGCTTGGCTTGACGACGTGTCATCTTCTGGCTCTGAATCCGAATCCATGTCTTGCATGATAGACACGAAAGAGACAACAAATTTGCCCCCAGGCTTTTGCTTTGCCTTCTTCACTTTAGTTGTTATGACCAAAGGCTTTGAAGGTTTGAGGGAGATGATGAAGGGAGTTTGAATGCTCTCTTCGGATGTACAGGATGGTTTGTTTTCTTCCGGCGATTGTTTAGGAGCCTTGCCTTTATCTTTCTGGAGATTTTCGACAAAGGGTGCTGTGTGCTTCTCCTCTTCTTCACCTTTATACATTTGTGAGTCTGCAAAGTGGACTTCTTTACCTTTGAAGGGTTTTCTGTCCGCAAAGACTCGATGTATCATGCCGTCGTCGCCAACAAACTTGATGCATTGATGTAAAGTTGAAGGGACAACACCATTCTCGTGGATCCAAGGGCGTCCGAAAAGGATGTTGTAGCATGAAGGGGTTTTTATTGCATACACTATGACCTCAGAGATAAGATCACCGATCTGCAACTTGAACCTGATTTTGCCGATAGGCCTTTGAGTACTCCCATCGTATCCAAAGATAGATACAGATGTGTGGCTCAGCTTGCTGGGTGGGATGGCCAACTCTTCGAGAGCCGATGTGGAGATGAGGTTGAGTGTAGAACCTGTATCGATCTGAACTCTGTGCATAGGCATTTCCTTGATGTACCCTGTGAAGTACAGGGGTCGGTTGTGCCTGGTTTTGCCAAGTAGGAGGTCGTCCTTTGTGAAGGCGATGGTTGCACTGGCTGCTTTTTTAACCGAGAGGCATTCAATGCATGATCCCTCAGTTTTCTTCTTTTCTCCCTTTGAGGAAGCTTCTGAGTTTTTGACCCGGTAATCCATTTCAATTTGGAGGACTTGCGGGGCATGTTTGTCTACATCCTTATTCAGCTTTTGTAATTCTGAAATGAGATTATCACGAGTGTGCGGAGACATTCGCAATAAATCTAGGATGTGCAGACGTGCAGGTATGTGCTTGAAGTATTCAATCAAGTCATACTTGAAAGCCTCCTTAGGGCCTGCATGTTCATCATTGTTGCCACTAGGGGCGCTTACAACATCTTTTCCCGAAGGATTTACATATGTAAATGAAGATTGGTTGTAATTTTTGTGGTAGTCTCAGCCAGAACGGGTGCCTTTACCAACTTCGAGAGCTTCTTGAGAAAGGTCTTCATTTGGAAGATTGTCTTCAGGATCAAGAGGCTGTCGTTTTTCATTTACTGAGGATGTATCTGCAGCAGAGTTGCCATCCTCAGTGATTGTGTTGCACGAAGCATTTTTCGGGAACAAGTCCTGAACAGCATCCATCAACCTTTCTTCTTCGTTGACCAATTCATCGTCCCAAGCATCAATAGCTGGGAATTCTTCAGGCAGGAAGGGTGTGAACTTTGAAGTCACAGTCTCAGAAGAAGAAACCTGAGAGGGTATCATCTCAGTGAAAGTCACGTGAGATGAGGTGGCTCCAGAAGATGCATTGCTAGGTGTCGCCGGAGTATAAGTGATCTCATCAGACGATGCTTCGGAAGAGCTATAATCCCGAATTATCACATTACAGGAAGCTCTGACAGGAGACGTTGCCTGATCGGAGTCAGACTCATCCTCTGATGTAAGAGGATCGTCTATCCAGCAATTTTCTCCATTTTCAGGAGTTAAGGGAGGATGTACCTGATGGTCTTCATGGACTTCAGGCTCTGGATTGCGAGGAAGCTCGTTGACCCGGTCTTGCTCTTGTTCTAGAGCGAGACCCTGCAAGATCCTTGCATATTCTTCAAGATCAGGCATAGGAGCCAAATCTTCATCTTCATCAACTCTTTGTGGCACAACATTGTTGATTTCTACTGGAGCAATGAGGGGTGCTGGTTCAACAACATTTTCTTGTACAGCCTCTTGGTCTTCTTCATCATCAGACCAAGATCCTTGTGGCTGTAGGGGGTTATACCAGATTACTGGCATAAGATGAGTCTCAGGAACCCATTATTCATCGGAGAGATATTCTCCTGTTTCAAGGGACTCCTCCCACTCGTCTGTGTAGTTGGGTTCAAATCCATCATCGGTGTCGCTGGACTCGTATCCATCAATCGAGAATCCAACTACCGAATTGCAAGAGTATGATGCCTCCTGCGTGGCTTCTTTGAATTGAGGTGGCATGAAATCACTGAGAGTGAATTTTCTTACCCCCTTTGAAGTCTCTGGAAGGGATGTTTTTGTTGCCTCTGTTAGGATTGGTGTATGCCCTAAAGCCCACTAGCTGCACTCTCATTCTTTGTTACTGGATATTTACTGGTTATTTAATGGAATGACTCTTTTATGTTTAAACATGTATATATGTATGGTTGTGTAAGGCCCATTGTTTCTAGTAAATGAATTAGGTGTGTAATGTCTACGCACAGATAGGTCTAATTCATGGACACTGGAAACAACATATTTGTTCATAACTGAGAGATGGAGCTGGGCACTTCATCTTGGTATAAGTTATAATGAGAGACTCTCCTGTATTCAGGGTGACTTACCTAAGTCATGGGAGGGCTTTCCCGGATTTATTTCATTAGTGCATATGCAATGCATTGAACAGGACCATGGCAGGTGTGATCTCTAAAATAGTACTATCACAGAGAGAGATCAAGTCACCTCATGCTACTGAGTGACCGGTGCTCTTAATCTTGAGCATTTGTGGATGAACTGACGAAGTCAAGTTCTTGTGCTTTAATTCACTATGGGTGAGATTCTTTTCATGGGTCAACAGCTCTGTGTTTTGGGTACTCGGATTTGATTAGTTGGGACGTGTAGATGCAATATAGAATCTATGCCATCTAATGATGGAATGATCGTCCCCTTAGAATTATTCGATTAATCATCAAAATCTAAGATCTTAGTATATGGATGTTCCATATGGATATTGAACTTGTGGGTCGCTCCCTGGACCAAGAGAATGATATCCGGATGATGATTATGTTAAGGATATGAAGTTCTAAGGTTTAGATGTAATCGGGAAGGTTGATAGTACATGTGATAACCTGACTCGATTATGGATGTTACATAGAGGGGCATTCAGGTCATTACACTTAGTAGGTCGAAGACAACCGTCATTTTATGACGAGCTTATTATATTATATATTTGTCCTTGGAGTTCAACCATAACTCTTTAGTGGAATGAGTTAAGGTTAAAATGGTCTTAATGTTGCTATGGGTTTAGCATGGACATTTTGGTCATTTTGGGAGCCAATGGCAAATATGTCTTTTGGTCCCTTCTCTAGTCACTTACCAAGATTGGCATGGTTTCCTAAAATGTTTAGATAACATTTGGATGAATTATTTTAGTGGAAAAATAATTTTGAGTTTAAATTCAAATAGGCCTTTGATGGCATACATGAATTTAATTCTAGATAAATTGTATGTGGGTCATGGTGTGCATTATCATAAGGGACGTCCATAATAGGATTTCCATGGGTAAGGTTTCCAATTTTGAGTAGGTCTCTCTACTTGGAAGGTTGGACTCCTCTTTGGATCAGTATTCCTATGAGAAAGTTTCCTTTTTGCATTAGAAACTTAAATTAGTAAGTGTTGTACAACTAGGATTACTAATTGCATGGGAAGTTCCTTAGTTTCCTTTTCTTATTAGAGTGTTTCTAAAAGGAAATAAATCTTTAGATTATACTTTCCTTTTAGGACATCTTTGAGAATAAGGAGAGATAACTTTTTGGGAAAGCTACCACAAAGTTTCTATAAAAGAAACCATACAAGCTCTTGGACGTCCAACATAGGAAAAATAAATGCTCCCACACGTCCAGCCTTGGGTGCTTTCATTCTTCATTGAAGAAAGCTTTAGGTCTGAGATTCTTCCTTGGAAAAATAGTTCTCAATTCCTAGATTAAGATCCAACCATCTTAGCCAATCAGATTTGGAAGTGAGATAGAGGAGAAGATCAAAGGCAACACTACTGCAGAAAATTCCAGCAACTTGTTAGCTAGTTGCAAGTCTGAGTTCGGGCCTTTGGATCTATTTTTTCAGAGATTTGAAGTCTACAAATCTTCGAGGTAATAGTCTTCTTCTTTCTCCTTTAATTATACACTTGTTGGTCATGAATTCATGGAGTTCTTATGCGATCTCTATGGCTGATTTATGCTGCCAAAATCAGATTTTTTAAAATTTGTCATGTTACAAATTAGCCATGAATGTCTTCCGCTAATTCAGATCTGAATCGCAGTTTCTTTCAGCCTCCAGTGAAGCGGTAGAGGAAGCCTCTGCCTTTTTTTTGACTTCTTGTTTTGGCTGGGTCTTCTCTTGCCGTTTGAGCTTAAGGAGATATTTCCTAGCCTGCCTTCGCTGTTGAGCTGTGGGCTTTGTTTTCACAACCTCCCAATTTTCATCTTCCAGGAGATCGGGATGTACCTATATGGGTTATCCGTCTGGTGTCGGGTAAGGAACCAGTTCCTCGGACGCTTGGATTTAGTTTACCACCTTGAAGGAAGTAGTGATCTTCTTCTTCGATGATTTTGATGTTTGTCCACATGTCACCATGTTAACGGAGGCAGACCCATAGTTTTTGTCAAAGGTGATGACTCCGTTTTTCCACATCTCGTTTATTTTCTCCCTCACAACGAAGCATTGATTGAGAGGATGCGAGATCATCTGGTGGTATGGACAGTACCGATGATCGTTGGTTTTGCCAACATCACCCGGTCTTTTTGGTTCAGGCAAGGTGAGCTTGCTGTTTTCCACAAGAGCCCCGAAGATTTCATCAACATCTTCATCAAACGGGTATTTCTTCTCTACTCGTTCTTTGAAGGCATCAGAGAGTTCGGGTCTCTTACCAGCAGCTTTGTTTTCAGCTTTCTTTGGTGGTTGGTGAGCTAACTTGGTCTGCACATTGAGGACCTCTTTTTTCTTTGGTTTAGCGGTTGCAATGGCGGTTGGCTCTTTTTTTGATGATTTCTGACTGTTGAGGTCTTTAATCACCGTTTCAGCTTCCATGGAAGCTTCTAGGAGTTCTCCCAGGTTTTTTGATTTGTTGCCGATGATCATGGAGCGGATTCTGGCTCTCATGTTGTTTTGGCAGATGTCGACTAGCGACGCTTGTGGCAGTACATCAGAGCATTTGTACGCCATTGCTTTCCACTTATGAATGAAGTCATATGTTGACTCATTCTCCCCCTGTTTTAGGCTACCCAGCTGAGCCATAGTAGCGGGATGATCCTCACCTTTGAAGTGAGTCAGGAAGCGTGTCTCTAGCATGGCCCAGTTTTGGATGGAATCCTCCGGCAGAGTGAAGTACCAATCGAAGGCCATACCTTTTAGGGTACTTGCAAAGAGGCGGATCTTGAGTGCATCTTGATCCGCGATAGCTCCTGTCAGGATCTTGAAGTGGATGACGTGCTGTCTGGCTGATCCTTTCCCCGTATATGTTTGGAGAGTAGGATGCTTGAATTTTGTGGGGAACGGGACCGAGTCCATCCATAAGGGATATGGTGGCTTGATCCCATGCTCCTTGAGTATATCCTCTTCTTTTGCTTTGGAGAGGATACTGTCTACGTCCTTTTTGGTAAGGGCGCGTGACTCATTTTCTTCTCCATTTACCTCATCGTCTTGATGATTCGGAGGAGGTTCATTGTTCGCCTAATTTTCGAAGGCGAGGAGAAGGTTTTCCATCAGAGTTTCAATCCTCTGTTGGCCTTGTTCCAATTGCTGGATGCGGGTGATCGCATCATCTTGAGGTGGATTGCGGGGTGGTGGCTCAGAATTTATAGCCAGGACGTTCATCCCTCGAGATTCGAACGAAGAAACTGTCCTGGTGACTGAGCTGGGGCTCATTCTTTTTTATGAAGAGCTTGAGGAAGGATCACTCTGCCGTCCTTTGCTTGATAGAGCAGGGGATTCTTCTGAATGTCTTCTTGTCCTGGAGATGCTGCGGGTCATCGGACGTCGGACATGGATTTTGGATGCTGACTTTTGGCGCCTTCTGGTTTTTCCAACCATATGGACGGCAGCAACTTGGTTGGGTCTTTCTTTTTCGACCCTTTTGGGAGAGACTTGAATTGTAGGAGGCTGGGTCCTTTGCTTCTCTAGTCTCTTTTGCCTATACGACGCGCGGCGGCGTATGGGACGAGCAATTTGAGCTTCAGTCAGCTCTGGCTGGGCTTTGACAACGAAGGATGTGCTCCCACGAGCGCAGCAGCCGAGCCTGTCTTCTTTGTAGCTGGGCAAGGACAGGATGCGAACCCTGTCCTACGCCTATTGCAGCGAAGCTTTGAATTTTTGGAGTTCGGCCCCTGTAGAGATGAAGGGTCGAACTGTAGGTTTGTAGGCCTTAGCAGGTGCTTGCAGAGGCCTTGTGATGCATGACTTGATTTTGGGCTTGTAGGAATAAGCCGGCTCATGCTGGGTTGACTTGAAGTCAGATTGGAGATGGGTATCTCCTCTTTCATGTAGGCAAGAGGGTAGAACTGGTTCTCCTTGAGTGGGGCCAGGAATGCTGGCTTAGTGGATATTTGGGACCTTCTTTGTTTTGGTGAAGGTCTTGGGGACCAAGTTTTGGGATAGACCTGGTCGTTTAATGGTCGAGGCCTCGTGGGGCTGCCACGGGCTTCGGGCCTTCTGGTGCTCGCCTTTGGTGTCACGGTAGTGACACGTTGAGAGGCGAGTTTCTGCTTCTTGGAAGGAGCAGTTTGTTCCTCAGGAAGTGGGAATGGTCCCAGCGTCCCAAAGACAATAGTCCGGGGAGTCGAGGTCGACCCGGAGCTCAGAGAGTTGCCGAGGGAGTTGACGCTTCGGCAGCTGATGGGGCGCTTATAGGTGCGTGTAGTTTGCTTCTGTTGAAGCATAAGTTGGTGCTTGCTTTCATCGAAACTAATGGTAAGCGATGCTGCCATTGTAAGACTTTTTTTATTTTTTTATTTTTTTTTTATTTTTCAAAAATTTCTGAAAAAAGACCACATCCATTAGTAATAACAAGAATATAATGATCATAAAAGGGAAGTTCTATGGTTTTGTCTTTTCAAATTGCTCGAGGGAGATGACCCAAGCAATATGAAGAAGGCAAAATGTCATAGACGGTACAATTGTTCTGATCGCAGGTATGGTAAGCCCAGAATGAGAGTCCCAGTGACTGCTAGAAGCAATTGTGAACTTAAATTCGACTTATCGAGAAGCAGAGCTTGCTCGAGGTAAAAAGAATATAAAGTTGGAGTTACAAATGTGCTAATTGCGAATACAGTAGACCCTGAAAGGGCGTACTAGTACCGCTAGACACATGTTTTGAGACCGCATCCATGAGATGAGATTCTCTGTTTTGAAAGGTCAAGATTGGATTCATCAAAGAGAGCAGATGGTTTTCGATCTGAACACGGGCTCAGCGATTTCCGCGAGCGCCAGTGCTCAGAAAGAAATGAACCCTAATTTCTCGGATCTGAATCCAAAAATGACGAGTTTTTTTTTTTTGGAAGGCTAATATCGGGTTCATCAAATAGAGCAAAAGGCACTCCAATCTGAACACGGGCTCAGCGACTTCCGCGAGCGCCAGTGCTCAGAAAGGAGAAGACCAAGATTTCTCCAATCTAAACCCAAAATGACAGAATTTTTTTTTTGGTTTTTTTTTTTTTTGAAGATTTTTTTTAAAGATTTTTTTTTAAAAAAAACTTTTTTTTTATTTTTATAAATTTTTTTAATTATTTTTTTAAGATTTTTTTATTTTATTATTTTTTATTTTAAATTTTTTTTTAAAAAAAAATTATTTAAAAGACGAGAGAGTACACATAGGCCTCCTAACCCGGTCTTACGAAATCTCGATTGATAAAATTGCCCCCGGGTAAGGGTAGGATTACTTAATGAACCCGTTTGGAAGACCCTTGCCTAGAACAGTCAAGCTGTCTCCACACTCTGGACAAGGCTTTTCTTGAATCAACCATGATCAAAGAACGCAGTTGGTTTAACCTTAGTGGTCTATGTCTTTTTTTTTATATATGTATATATATATTTTTTTTAGATCTTTAATGAACTCATCGAAGAGAAACGATGGCCCAAAACCTTAATCGAACAGGCTCAACATTTCTGCAAGCACGATGAACGATAGGAAAGGATCAAGGTTTCTCAATTTTGAATTCAAACTGAGAAATCTGATTTGTTTTTTTGAAAAGAGAAAGAGTGGAAATAAATTCAAAGAATTAGAAATTTCCAAAAAATCTCATCTCATTTTTTTTAGATGCGGAATCCAACATAGGCCACCAATTAGAATGTAGCCAAGGAATCCAGAAAAGAAGCATAAGCATAGAGCAAAAGATATGATATGCAAATATTTCATTTCGAGCATCGTGTTCTCAAA
Organism: Litsea cubeba; assembly: GCA_012931725.1. Taxonomy (NCBI): domain Eukaryota; kingdom Viridiplantae; phylum Streptophyta; class Magnoliopsida; order Laurales; family Lauraceae; genus Litsea; species Litsea cubeba. The sequence continues at coordinate 55,813,762 of CM022944.1, forward strand.
TGAACGAGTCCCACCGGGTGGAGCCAGCTTGATGGACCGCGCGTTCATGCTCGGTGCTACCGAGGTCGGCGGACGTAGGAGTCCGTTGAGTAAGACCCTTTTGCGCCGGGGGGGGGGGGGGGGGCAGAAGCGGGTATCAACATTTTTTTTGTGGGTGTGCCAGATTTTCTATTTTACTTAGAATTGCAAGTGGTGATCTAGAGATCGACCTTCGCAAGTAAAAAAGAAATCAACTTCTTTCGAGTTTCCATTGCACATATATTTAAGAAAGGAGACATTTTCTTGATTTGCCATGAAAGGCGATTTTTTTGGCATTCATAGCCGATTTTTGGCGTTTATAGCTGATTTTGACATTTATAGCCGAATTTTGGCGTTTATAGCCGATTTTGGCGTTTATAGCCGATTTACAATCCTTATCAATAATGAAAGACAAGAGTTGTGATTTTTATCTCTTTTAGAAAAATACAAACTATAATGAAAAGCAAGAAAAAGGAGGATCTAACTTCTCAGGAGATTGTGGGGGACTCGTTCAGATTGACGGTCGCAAGCCATGTGTGGACTTCCCCATCATCCATGCAGATGAGAACAGAGGAGGCTCTTGATTCGCTTGGGGTCCTATGTCTAATAAAAAGCTAAGTAGACGGGCTGCAAAGCCACGCCTAAGCCATTGGATGCAGAAGGAGAATGCAATGACCTTGGGGGGTACCCCCCAAGGGACTTTTGTCACCTTGTAGCAGTGGCCGGTACAGAAGTTCAACAGAGTTTTCTTTCTTCTTTCTCTCTGTTTTTCTGTGCTTTTTTTTATCTGTGATGTGATATCTGTCCCTCTGATGTTTTCTTTCGATCTCTGTGATTTTTCCGATCTTGAATTCTTTGGAATGCTCTCCTATTTATAGGCTCTTGGTAGCCATTTAGGAGGGTTTATGGGCTTTTATTGTCATTAAGCCGCATAATGGGAGGAGTTACAGGGTTTAATTCCTTTATTTTGTAACTCCTTTTTCTTGGCTTCTGATTGGCCGGTGGAGATTGAAGGTATTTAATCGCCTTTAATCGCCATGATGGGAGGAGTTTCATGGGTTAAATGTCATGAATCAATTGACTTGTAACTCCCATTTGCTTGCTTCTGATTGGACCGTCCAAAGAAATGAATTAATGACTGCAATAAAGCTAGTCAATTAATCGCATTAGTGGTCGCCGAGCAGTTGAAGAGTCGCGGGCCGTGCCGCGTCTTTTGAGATTCTTCTGGCGATGATCATCGATGGATCTTCATGTAGATCGACATCGGATGACCATGTACCTTCAGGTATTGGTTGCCAACAGCGGGTCGGTGTCATCTGTCCTGTTGATTTCTCGATCGGTCGGGTAGAAAGCACACTTTTTTGGTTGACCGGTTGATGATCAATGTTGATTTTGGTACTCTTGATGATTGATTTGTGATTTTGAAGGATGTCAAAGGATTTGGCACCTCAAAAGTATGAATTTTGGAAAATCCCAGGAGTCGGAAGCTTCGAATCGCGAAAAAACGGGCTTTCCGGAGCCAACCCGGCGATTCCAGGCTCCATGGCGCAGGGGCCTCCGACCCTGGGGGGAATTTCCCCCCTTTTGTCCCGTTTTGCGGCCGTTTTTTATGTTTTTCGATTCTTTTTTCTTTTGTATTTTTTGACATTTTTTTATCATTTATTGGCCTGATTTCCCTGTATAAAACTTGACAAGAATCCTTGCATTTTGGAGTGCAAAGTTTCCAATTTTTCGGGAAAGCCGAAGACTTTGTCGCGTAGAGCTGTCGATTTTCTGTCAGAAGCTGAGACTGGGTCAAACGATGTCGGAATGATCTAAAATTTGGAGTGAAGCCTCCTGAGCAATAAATAAGACCAACCATAGGCTTTTGTTTGAGTTTTGAAGCCGTTTGGGGTCCTGTCGCCAGTAGACTTATTTTTGTCACGAGGGGGATGTCGCGCCTTGATGTGCGGTCAACCGGTGTCCGATTGACTTGAATTTTGACAGGGAACTTATTCGAGTCATTTTAAGATGATCCACAGGCTCTATCTTGGAAACCATGGTCCCGGAGAGCTTCGCCGCCGAGAGGCTTGATTTGGCTTCCGAGCGTCAAAGTTTGGTCAAATGTTGTCGAAATGACTTGAAACTTGACGTGTAGCCCTTTGTAAGCATTTTGAAGCCGTCCATGTGCTCTGTCTGATGAGTGATGGCCTCGGTGGTTCTCGCCGCCAAGAGGCTTGATTTAGCTATTTGAGGTTTGATGGAGGGCCAAACGTTGTCGGTTTGACTTGGAACTTGACGTGGAGCCTTTTGCATGTATTTTGATACCATCCACAGGCTCTGATCGAAGTTTTGGTGTCTCCGATGCTTTCGCCGCCGGGAGCTCCTTTTCAGCTGCCGGAGAATCGAAGTTAGGCCAAATGATTTTGAAATGGCCCGAAACTTCTTGTGTACTCCTCTTTTGGCTGTCTTGAAGGATCTTGTAGTTTTTGTTTGATTCTGACAAGGGTTGATTTTTTGGAAGTAGCATTGCCTATTTATGGCAGGTTGCGACTTCATGCAGCTTTTTGGATCTTGAAGAAACAAAGTGACAATTTTGGTGCCAACAGCCTAGTCCTACATTCGATGCATTCGTAAAAATAACAAATACACCGCTGCCCGATGGTAACGTGAGGATTGGAGCTGTGGTTAACCTTCTTTTCAATTCTTGAAAACTGCTCTCACACTTATCTGTCCAAACAAATGGCACACCCTTCTGGGTTAACTTTGTCAATGGTGCTGCAATTGACGAAAAACCTTGGACAAATCTTCGGTAGTAACCCGCTAACCCCAAGAAACTCCTGATTTCTGTTACACTGCTAGGTCTCTTTTACTCCACAACTGCTTCAATCTTGGTTGGATCAACCGCTAACCCTTCTTTTGAGATGATGTGGCCTAGAAAAGCCATTTGTTCTAGCCAGAATTCACACTTGTTCAACTTAGCATAGAGCTGGTTGTCTCTCAAAAGATGTAACGACGTCCTCAAGTGCTCCTCGTGCTCCTCCTTACTCTTGGAATATATAAGAACATCATCAATAAATACTACTGTAGAGTGATCGAAATACTCTGCGAAGACTTTGTTCCTGAGAGCCATAAAGACTACAGGTGCATTGGTCAATCCAAAGGGCATCACTAAGAACTCGTAATGCCCATATCTTGTTTGAAACGCTATTTTTGACACATCTGATTCTCTAACCCGTAACTGATGGTACCCTGACCTCAAGTCTATCTTGGAAAAATATGCTGCTCCTTGCAATTTGTCAAACAACTCGTCTATCCTTGGCAATGGATATTTATTTTTGACGGCCACATGGTTCAACCTCCTATAATCAATGCACATTCTGAGGCTTCCATCCTTCTTTTTCACAAACAACACTGGTGCTCCCCAAGGTGAAACACTTAGTCTCACAAAACCCTTGCTCAACAAATCTTGCAACTGAAGTTTCAATTCTCCTAACTCTGCAGGAGCCATCCTATAAGGTGCAATAGAGATTGGTGTTGTCCCTAGAAGGAGTTTAATAGTAAACTCAACCTCTCTAATTGGTGGTAAACCCGGTTTTTCTTCTGGAAAAACATCCGGAAATTCACACACTATGGGGATATCCTCCACCCCTTGGGACCGTTTATCCTCCGCGATAAACGCTAAAAATGCTTCACATCCACTGCTTAGCAATCTATTAGCTTTCAAAGCTGAAATAAAACCACTACCATATTTCTTCCTGTTGCCAAGAAAGATCAACTATGCCTGAGGTCCTTGCAATCTGAAGGTGATGGTCTTACCAAAACAATCCATGGTAGCATGATAGGTCTCTAACCAATCTATGCCTAAGATGATATCAAAATCATGCATGTCTAAAATAATAAGGTTAGCTAGTAGACTGACATTTCCTAATGAAACTGGACGTTGGGATAATGGGTTCTACAAACAACATGTCTACCTACTGGTGTAGTAACAGTCAAAACATAATCCAATACTGTAAGTGGTGCATCAATCTTCTTCTGTTCCGTATCAATCAGTTCAGTTGCATATTTAGCAAGCCTCTCAAACTTCGTGATATACTCCAAAACTGTCATAGTCCCTTGTTTCAACTGTTGCAACTCCACTGCCTCTGTCTCTTGATATGTGCAGAAACATACTTGTCCGTGAATTGTGTTTTGAAAGATGTCCAAGCTCCCTCATCTGCCATAGTCTGGTACGGTGTTTTCACTGTCTGCCACCATGAGTCTGCAAGTCCATAGAACAAAGAGGCTGTGAGATTTACTTTATGTCTGCCCGTACAAGTGAATACATCAAAGATCCTTTCTGTATTAGCCAGCCAATCATCAGCAGTCAACGTGTCTTCTTGACCGGAGAACTCCTTGGGTCCTCTTTTCTTGAATCTCTCAAATAAAATGTTGGGGTCGTCAGCCGCCCTATTGTTAAACACAATCTGAGGACCCATGTTTCGTGCTGGCTGTGGTTGAGGTTTATTCTGCAGGACTTCCAATAATTGCCTCTGAACTTGGGCCATCTCTTCGTCTTTCTTGGCCATTTGTTCCTGGAATCTGGTCTGATTTTCATTGGCTTGCCTCTGTTGGTCCAACATAGTTTGCATCAGTGCTTGAAATTGTGTTGCTGTAGGTGTCTCATTAGGATCCGTTTCATTTTGATTGCTAGCTGAAGCATTGTCCGTTGGTGTTTTTCTCGGAGCCATGATGCTGCAAAAAAAATACATTGTTAATACATAAATAAACATGGTTTTGGTTGGTCATCTAGGTCCAAAGTAACGAACTAACGAACTCACGAATCCTCGCCACGTTCCTAAGATTTTCTAGTTTCTTTTAAGTGCCTGAAACAAGTCCCGCTCTGATACTAGTCCTGTCGCGACCCCGGACCGAGACCCAATGATTAAGGCCCGGGCCCGCGACGAAGTGCCTCATTGATTATCTATTTTCCCACAGGTTCCCGTGGTGAGGATCCCAAAGACAGGGGGACTTGACTCACATGTACACATTTGCGGAAGCGTGTAGCATGAACACATTCATACATGACACAACCATAAAACAAATCTCACGAATTAAAAGACATCGAGACTTAATATCAGAAAAGGAATCATAATATGGCATTCCCAATACCGTTAAAGTTAATACATCCCAAAATAAGAGGCCAACAAAGGCCAATACATAACCAAAGTTTAATATCAAAAACCCAAAATGTCATGAACGAGCTCATAAACCCGTCTAATGTCTAGTTGACATCGTCAGGCCGCCACTCACGGGCTAGGGGTGGCTCAACAGCCTCCTCCGGACACTCCTCCTCACAGGCAAAGCCCCCTGCACCTGGGTACCAAAATAACAAGAGTCAAACATGACGGTTTGACAGGTAATCAATTTAGGAATGAGCATGACAAAAATATAATTTTGAAGAAACATAGTTAAAAGATACATTTGTTTTCAACCTTCCATGTCTGAATATTTATTTTCAAAGATACAAACTAACATGCACACTTAAGATATCATGACTTGTAAATCCATAAAGAGTTCATCCTTTCTCCATCATACATGATGACAAGAGTAAGCAAAGACAAAGCAAAGCTGAATTAAACAAAGCGAAGGCCCAAGCCACACAAGGTGGGAGGGTAAACCGGCCGCGAAACCGGAACAAAGCAAAGATGTGCATAGACTACACGACTAATCTGCAGATAGTCCTTATGTTTAAAGGCCCCCTAACTAGTGGATCATACTAGAAGGGCAGTCTAAGCTCAGTGGTGTTTACTAAATCCATGAATGCACAAAACACAACAAAACGCTTATCAAATTTGTAGAACAAAAAGGGGAAATCACTTATCAAAACGAAATGAAACTTGACCAGCAAAATAACATAAGGTATATGCATAACAAGCTTAAGAAGTGGTCCCCTTGCATTCCAAAACAATTTTCCAAAACGGATATATGAGGATATTATCTCTTGTATCAAAACTGAAGTTCGAAAACAAAATTCATCAAGTATATGTCAAGATTATCCATTGATCTATGTGTAACTGAAACCTAAATACCGTAAAGATAAAATGAATTTGGTGCCCCCGAAGTTGATAAGGTATTTTAAAATTTCAATTGCACAAAAGTCAAGTCAAAAGTCCAGAACATACTGGGGTTTCGGTTAGCTTCGCGGTTACCTAGCGGCTAGCCGCCAGCTGACCGCTGTACCAAACACAGGGAAAAGCAGCTCTCGGGAAAAGTGACCGAAATGGGGCATGGTTAGCCGCCTGCTGACCGCGTGGTTCAGAGGCAATTGCAGGTCTCGGGAAAAGGAACCGCCTGGTTTCGGTTGGCTGGAGGCTAACCGCATAGGGTATGGCGGCTAGCCGCCAGCTGACCGCACTGCTGACCGCCAGTGCACGGACAGTGCGTTTCAAGTCAGATTTCTTCACTTTTTCTTCCCTTCTTCTTTCCCATTTCTGAACCAAACAAAACCCCTGAGCCACCATGCTCACCAAGGGTCAAAAACATCATTCAATCATCCATTCATAACCAAAATAATACATAGATTACAAATCCATTTATGATCAAAACAATGCATAGATTACAAATCCAACATTTTAGGGATTAAAACCCAAACATAATAACACATGCACATAAAGCCTAGAAAGATTACTTGCCTCAAGCCCAAATGCTAAGCAAAATCCTCACCAAAGAGGAGACCCACGAAATGTAGGAAAAGCCCTAAAAGAAAGCACACAAAAATCACCATTTGGTCAACACAAACCCTTATTTCGAAAAATGAGTTTTAATATCATGGAAAAACAAGCTCTTCAAAAACTAAAAAGACCATATGAAAGAGGGGAAAAGAATCCCTAACCTTTAGCTTGCTAAACAAGAAGAAATGGTGTGGAGACAGCGCTTGCTTGGCTAGAAATCCAAAGAAAGTTAGAGAAATGGAAAGCTTGAAGAGAGAGAAAGAAAATGATGGTCTTAGATATTGATTTGGATCCCTCTTGCTAGATCATTCCCAAGGAAGAAAGTGAAGAAGAAGCTCTTTTCTCTCTTTTGGTCTAGGGTTAGAAAAGTTGCAGATTTGGTAAAGTGAAATGGAAAAAGGAGGGGGATGACTAAAGTAGTGGAAAGTGGGACCCATTACAGCTGAAACTAAATATGGTTAAAACATGATCTTGTGGGTCCCAAATGAGATCGACAAAGAAGAGTAAAATGATCATCGAAATATCTAGTTACCAAAAAGTATAATTTTTTTGACATAGTTTTGAGGTTTCAAAATTTGTGCCCAGATTTGGTGTGAAAAGTCAGATTTACCCTTTGGGGCCAAAACTTGAGTTTCTGGACCTCCAATACAAATGGGTTGAAAACGAAAGTCGTCATAAATAATAAAATCATTCAAATGACGTAGGAACCATGATCAAAATCACAAAACTAGAATGAACACCCATTTTACGCGTGCACTCAAGGCGTCCTTGAGTGTAACTAACTAATATTAAACGATCTCAAAATCCCCAAAACTAAACCAAGACTAATTCTAATCATATTCTAACCCAACTAACACTAAGACTCATTTCAGTCTAAACACTCACTTAATTAGTACTAATTGAGTTGGTCTGGGTTGGGGTCTAACACCGACGATCATGTTTTATCATTGTACCCCCTGCTCAGGTTGATGCACTCGGAGGAAACCCTAGTGACACCCACCCGCCTGGACACACTGATAGATTCTGATACTGTACTGCTCCATGGGATTCTGTATTATCCTGTACTGGTAGGTTGTACACTTAACATTGCACTGTTCTCTCGACTGAACACCGTATTAATTCAGTATAATTGTCCAATTAGATTGTACTCTATTTCAATTAATTTATCTGTCTTTAATTATGAATAATACTACATACTGTGATATACTAATCTAGCATTACTAACTGCTACTAATTAGCATAGATCGATATAATTAAATATAATTAGAATAAAATTTGGCTAGTAAAGGGGTAAAGCCTCACAGGGCCTATCAGAGATCTCTCTTGCTGTGAAGAGATAAATTCCCAAAGGTGTGGATTTACTGGAGATGATAAAAGAGAGATAGAGATGTGTGGGACATCCAAGGGGAAGTGGGGCCCCTAGTGGACGTCTAAGTTCCCTTAGGATTCTTCCTTCTTTATTTTCTTATCTCTTTTCCTTTCTGAACTGGTTTTCTCATGATCTTGGGTCTCGATCTCTTTGGTTTTGAGTTGTCTCAAATCACTTTGAGAGAGCTGTCCAATTTTAACTCTGACTCTTTTCTTATTTAGAAATCTCCTTTCTTAATTTGAAATTTGAATCTTTAGAGAGTCATAGGCTTCTTATCTTTAAATACTTGGAAGAGAAGTTCATCTCCACAATTATCTGAATCGTGCAGCACCAGTGGCCCCGACCCATTAGTGGCTTCCATGGGGATCCACGCCTAGTAATGGGCGTGGTTTCCCCATTTTCTTTCTTTCCTTTTCTTCTTTTCTTTTCTCTAAACTTTATCTCTCAGTGTGGGCCCCATCTCTTTGACAATTTCCTACAAAGATAAAACAAATAATTCAATGATAATTAATCAAATGGGATTATGCATGCTATGCATGGGACCTACTCAATGCAATTTTTGTGCCTAATGACCCTATGCAATGGTGCCACAGTGTTTAGAGATTAAAAGTCTAATTGGTGGGACCTTGGGGTGATGCTTTCACAAATTCATACAAGATTGTTCATTTTTTACTGAAATTTCAATTTGATGCTCATATGTATGAAATCATGGAGTTATAATGCAATTAGCCATAATTAAGTCCACAATTGTGCATGAAATGATGACTTTATAACCAAATTTTATGGACTTATCACCCTGCGCGGATGGTTACCACCAGGGTTGGAAAACTCGTGACTCGGACTCGACTCATCCAATGCAAAGAGACCGACTCAGATAGAGTCGATGCGGAGACTCAGGAGAGTCATGTTTTTTTTTAATATTTAAAAACAAATCCATTACTTATAAAATATAAAAATAAATTTATTTACATGTATTCATAATAATCAATTCAAAGTAATAAATTTACATATGCAAGAAAAGCACTATAATAAAAAAAGTTACATATTACATGATTTATTAGTCCAAATATCGAATGTAAAAGATTAAATATAAGTTTCAAATCGCATTTCAGTCATCATTTTTAAATTACGGGCTTCAATCCTCATGCATAACCATTTATAAATAAATTTTAATTGCCTATGAAATGGTTAGAAATGTAAAATGCTTATAGAAATGAGATGACGAGTCACCCCTATTTTTGATTCGGTTATCGGAAGAACTTTTCACTCAGGATTGGGACTCAGGAAAATGATTCCAACCTTTATCTAGATAGGAGAGTTTATCCGACTTCCCTCTCGTCCAAAAAATTTAGTCCAACCCAAAATGTTGAACCCTCCTATAGAAAAAAAAATGTGACACTTAACTAGTTAAAGTGAAGTAAAGTGAATCTAGATAAAAAATGACAAGGGGTCACATCAAAAGTACACAATTTCAATATTCCCTCCTGATTTTTCAAAAAAAGTCAAAAAAACAACTTCCTTTCTCCACTAAAAGGCAAAAAAACTCCACTTTTCAATACAAAAGGTCAAAAAGATTCCATACCAAACAACTAAAAATAAAATACAATCATAACATCTTATATTTTATTCTTTTTTGATTTGATGCTTTACCTTACCATACTTCAATTCACCACACATCCAAACAGGCCCAAAAGGTGTCAATTGCATGTTCCATTTGTATCTTCGATAACAGGAAAATTCTATATGCACCACCATTTTTTATGAACACACCCACACTTAAGTTTATTTTTAATTACCAAATTATCCCCTAGTGAAAGGACGAAATTGCCCTTCACCATCAACCTCCTCTCCTCTTCCTTTCGTTCATTTGCAGTGGGGTGAGCCGTCTCTACTCTCATCTCCTATTCTTCCTCTTTTTCTTCTTCTTCTTCTTCATTCTCCATTTCATCCATTGTTTCGTAACCGTTCCCTCGCACTCATTCATGCCCGTTGATGTTCATCTCTTTCCTCATCATCTTCTTCAACCTTTTTAAAGTATCCTTAAGTCTCATCATATTCTTCAACCCTTGAAAGTACTCATCTCCCCGGGGCACATTGTCTACTGAAAGCAGTCATTTTCAACATGGACAAGCAACTGACAATCTACCAAGAGGAGGTATATTCTCTGACTTCATTTCCAGCTCGTCATTCAGTTTTCCCGCGATATGCTCGGTATTCCAGAACCGTACAAAATCACTCTGCACGGCACATTTTAATTGTGCAATATTTTTTTGCATGGTCACAATAAACCGTGCCAAATAAACTTGCACGGTTATATGAAACCGTGCAAAAAAATAATGTACAGCTACAATTTGCCGTGCAGAGTGATTTTGCACGGTCCTACAGGACCGTGCACTAATAAACTAATAATTTTGGGATCATATTTTCAGGAAATTGATTCAACTGGTGCAAGTCAGTGCTCTCTTGATTTTACTAATGTCTTCACCACTGAAACGATATTCAGAAGCCGAGAGGATCTAATCCAATGGACACGGGATGTCGGAAAGAAACATGGCTTGGTGATTGTAATCAAAACTTCGGATGCTGGTGGAGATGGTAGGAAACCGAGAATAGTTTTATCCTGTGAGAGAAGTGGTAGTTACATGGCTTCATCGAAGATATACGAAAAGAAGAATCCTAACAAGGCAACGGGAACGAAGAAGTGTAATTGCCCTTTTGCTTTGAAGGGTCGAAAGTTGCCAACTGACGATGATTGGATGTTAGCAGTGGTTTGTGGGATACACAATCATCCAAACGCACAACATCTCGAGGGGCACTCGTTTGCTGGGAGGCTTTCTAAGGAAGAGATTAATGTTTTGATTGATATGTCTAAGAGTCTGGTGAAGCCAAGGAACATCTTTCGAACACTGCAGGAGCGGAATGTGCACAACACCACTACGATGAAGAGTATCTACAATGCTCATCAGAAGTTTAGGGTGACAGAGATGGCCGGTCGATCACAGATGCAGCAACTCATGATGCATTTGGAGAAGAACAAGTACATTGAGTATCACACTAGCAATGATGATACAGATGCAATCTTAGACCTATTCTGGGCACATCCGTCTTCTATTCAGCTATTACGTGCATTTCCAGAAGTTTTGATAATGGATTCCACGTACAAGACCAATAGATATCGACTTCCATTGCTTGAGATTGTTGGTGTCACATCTACCCAACTGACGTTCTCCGTTGCCTTTGTTTACCTTGATTCAGAGAGGGAGGCCAATTATAGATGGGCCCTGGAGAGGCTTAAGGATGTAATGGATAGATGCATTATGCCATGTGTGATTGTCATAGATAGAGAGTTAGCGCTCATGAATGCAATCAAAGTTGTATATCCGAATGCAGCAAACTTATTATGCACGTGACATATATCTAGGAACATCTTGGCAAACTGTAAGAAGTTCTTTGAGACCAACGACAGATGGGATGCTTTTATCTCTTGTTGGAACATGTTGGTACTGTCTCCAACTGAAAGTGACTATATTCAACTTCTAAGTGCTTTGGAATGAAATTTTTGCGGGTATCCACATGCTGTTGATTATGTGAAGAACTCGTGGTTGAATAAGCATAATGAGACATTCGTGGCTATTTGGACGGATCAGAATATGCACTTTGGCAACGACACCACTAACAGGGCTGAGAGTGCACACGCAAAATTAAAGAGACATCTGGGTACATCGAGCTGTAGTTTTGATTCGTCCTGGCAGGTTATCCATGCCCTGCTTGAGTTGTTATTTACTGAAATAAAGGCTTCTTTTGAAAAGAGTTTGAACACCGTGCAACATAAATTCAAACCGGCACTGTTCCGTGAATTGAGAGGATTTGTATCAAGGAATGCTTTGGATATAGTATTAAATGAGTCGATAAGAGCTGGTGATATTGGTTCAGATTCAGATGCATGTGGGTGCGTTGTACGACGGACCCATGGTTTACCATGTGCACATGAAATTGCAGAGTGTATAAGAGAAGGGTCTCATATACCATTAAGATGTGCACATCAATTTTGGCGGAAGCTCAATTTAGATCCCACTAAGATGAACGAAGCCCCTGAGTTGACCACAACTTCTGAGTTCGACCTGATCGATAAGAAATTTCGGGGAAGTGTTGAGGCGGGAAAAATTCAACTACTGAAAAAATTGAGAGAAATAGCTAGTCCAGAATGTACACCTCTTATTAAACTGGACATTAAATTGAATACTCGCGGTCGGTCATCATCGAAGAAGAAGAAGTTGGATCGGTCTACGACTCGTGAGCCGTCTGCATTCGAATACGCAGTAGGGGTGAAAGAGAGTGTTCCTGTTATATTAAGTAGTACATCTGTAAAGAAGAAGAATGAGAAAATTAGTGTTCGTTGCACTCGATCATGTACATTTTCGCATTCGCTCCCTCAGCCTCTGCGACCCTACATCCTTAATGTTAAGGATGTCGCAGTTGATGGTAACTGTGGATTCAGAGCTATAGCAGGCCTTCTTGGCATGGGCGATTACAGTTGGAGGCAGGTTAGATTGGATTTGAGCAGTGAATTGCAGAGTTATCAACATTATTATGCATTGGTCTATGGAGGAGATGACCGGGTTGGAGAGCTGTACTACGCATTGTCTTACTTCGAAAACAATCCAGGATTTGATCGGTGGATGACAATGCCAGACATGGGTCACTTGATATCTTCGTATTATAAAGTTGTATTGGTCCTGCTTTCGTTGCAGCAATGCCTGACTTTCTTGCCTTTGATATCACCCCCGATTCCAACAAGTGATCACAAAATCATCGCGATTGGTTTCGTCAATGGAAACCATTATGTTCAGGTCTTCATGAAGCCAGAAGCACCCATGCCTCCCATTGCAACAAATTGGCATAGACACCATCATCCTGATGCAGACGGATGATAGCTCCCATATGCAAATCGCATCGAGCAATTCAGAGACATTTTGGGAAATAGTGTAGCAACACAAGAGTCGGTTAATCTTGACAGCGATTGATTATATAAACTGATTGTCATTTGATGTAACCATATGAATTATATAATGGAATGTTGAATGTAAGAAGTTGGATGCTCAATTTATTCTTTGGTGTTGTGTAAAACATGGTCTGCACAGCCAATATGTAATGTGCAAATCAGAATATGCACGGCCAACAAGTAATGTGCATAACACATTATGCACGGCCATTATGTGCCGTGCAGACCATGTTATGCACGGCACATAATGGCCGTGCATAATGTGTTATGCACATTACTTGTTAGCCGTGCAGACCTATGTCCCTTTCATTCCATTTTGTCTAATCTTTCTAATTTATGAAAGCCCCTGGAACTTTTACACAAATGCAGACTATACGATCTCTGAAAATATAAAAATTCATCCATTATAGGAGAGCTCTCAAAAAGTATCCTTAATTCATCAATTACCCAAAAAAAAGTACATATTTATGTAAAAGTGATTATTTACATAATTGCCGTAAAAAAGTGGCATAAAATTCACTAAGTTCCAGAAAAAATTACAAACTCCCATGATATAATCATAAAATCCAAAAACACCAACTCTTATCACGGACGCGTACATCGTCGGTACGTCACTGGCAAGCCATCCAAGATCTCAAGCGTGGTCTGCAGTGCCCGGTAATAAAAATCAGCAGACTGACCGGGCTGTGCAATCGTAGCACGAAGATTATCACTCGCTCGACGGATCTGTAAGAAACCATTAAATTTGTTGATAATTAAGAGAATTATAACTTTTAAAATGGATGCATAATGTTACTTTGAAAATTTAAATGCTCACCACTCTTGGAGTCGGGTCATCTTGATCCTCATGAGGATGATAATGGGAGTGACATTCTGGGTTCTGTACCTGAGGATGTGAAATCCTAACAAACCACTCCATGTAGTCGGGTGAGCACTCCCATGCATGTTGTACTCGATGGCCACGGTGTGCTAGGGATAATACATGATCCTCCCAAGACTCCCAGTACTGATCAAGGAATTTGTAAGAGACCTTGTATTATCCAGCAGTAGATCCTCGAGGCGCACGAAGGGGCGCGAGCGGTGCTGGTGGGATGGTCTGAACATACCCAAACTGACGAAGAACCCTATGTGGGTGGTAGGGTTCAATGACATCCATTGCTCTCAAGCAACCACAGAAGAAAGAAATCTGTGGGAACGGATGCTGAGCCCTGGCACCGGTATACGGATCCCAAGCCACCTATGTCAAGTAATTGAAACAACTCATTAACATTCTAACAAAAAATAGAGATCATCGAAAAAACTTAAAATAAATAGCAACATGTCTATTGGATGCTCATCTCAATAGGATGTAAGTCATCCAGTCTCTCCCGCAACAACTTAACGTTCTCCCTTGCAATCCCGAAATCCTTACCAGGATTCCAGCGAGCCGCATGAGGCATTGCAGCTGTAAACCCCCATGATGCAGGAGGACGGGCAAATGGGAAGTGCTCGTACACCCAAGACTGCAAGAGTTAGAGATTATTAATTATATAAATTTAAATAATATATTATGAATAGTTCAGAGATAGGCAAATGGAAACTAGAGTCAAAGAGGTATGCACATTTACCGTGAGCAGTGTCAGATATCTAGTAATTTGTCTCACATCTGCCCTCGTAGCGGTCCCCAATTGGCGATAAAGATACGCAAGTGCGCCAGCCACCCATGCATAATGACGGACCTGTCCCAAGTCCATCAGTAAAGATAGGTAGGCAATGGGGACTCGGGTGGACGACTTATCGGTGAAAAGTGTGCAGCCTAACAGATACAGAAGATAGCCTCTAGCTGCACAATCTACCTGCTCAACAGACGACCTGGGACCCACACTACCGCACACTCGCTTGATCCAGGCCATCCTCACTACCCCACCACGTGCCACTTGAAGTTCAGCAGACGCAGTCGCTCTATCCACGCCTAGTCCACGCTCAAGTAAATCTACCTGATCGGTAAATCCCATACTGGTCGATGCGTGGACAGGCAGTCCAGTTACTGGGACGCCGAGGAGAGTACCCACATCGTCTAAGGTGATCATCATCTCACCAAATGGCATGTGGAAGGTGTTTGTCTCGGGCAGCCACCTCTCTACGAAACTGGATATCAGAGGGGCAGAAGTATATCGGTACGACAATGACTTCAAGCCAGCCAATCCAGACTCTTCTATAATCGCACGAAACCGAGGAACTTCGGTATCGGCCCCATCCCCGGGCTGAGGTATGTACCAATCCTTCAACCCTCGCCAGCGATTGATACACTTAAGTGGCTCACGTTCCTGCACATTAAAAGTTTTAATCTTCATTAATATATGTTATTATAGACTTCAACACATATTATTTGAAAAAAACAATTAATTCACAAATTTAAAAAATGCAAGATTACCTCCCCGTCCCATAGGGTATGGCCACGTGCGTCCTAACACTAGGGAGGACCGATAAATCAGCCGAACCGCCGGGGATAGGACCCTCCCCTGCCGCCGCTGGGGGAGGACTGGATGGTTGTTCATCCTGGTCTGATAGATGATCCTCCCTTGCTGCCGCTGTAGCAGAAGTGGACGGTTGTGCCTCCTCCTCCTCTGAGGAATCATGCTCTGATGAATCCTCCTCAGATGAATCATCCTCTGACGAATCTGGGAGTGGATCCTGTCGCATTTTACGTCTTCGTTCAGATGCCGTTGGTCGTTGACGACCGGCAGGCGAAGTACTAGCGTGCACACCTCTGCGACGCGCCTGTCTTGCGACACCGATCTTCGTCCTAACTCTAGATGGCTCGCTAGAAGAACTAGCCCGTCCACCTATCGAAAGTGAGCTGCCACTGCAACGAGCAGGTCTTCTAGGCATATTCTAATCTGTTCAAAATAAAAAAACAAAAATTGTTATTTAACATTATAAATTTGTTCTGCAGGGCATACTATTAATGCGCAATCTCATATATGCACGGCCAATGTTAGCCGTGCATAAGTAATTTGCACGGCATATCGACACCGTGCAAATAATATATGCACGGCTAACATTGGCCGTGCATATATGAAATGCACGGCTAACATTGACCGTGCATATAGTAAATGCACGGTGTCGATATGCCGTGTAAAATTAACCTGCACACTTCTGGTTTGCCGAGCACCACATGAACCAGAAGAAGAAAACAAATGGGAAGGGAAAATTTGGAGTTCGAAACTCCCATCCATATCATGCATTAGGGAATCCACATACAATCTAAATAGGTGAAAATACAATCTAAATGCATAAATTGCAACCTAAACGCATACATTACAACCTAAAAAGAAGGTAAAAATGATTGGAAAGCTTTAACGAAGAAGAAGAAGATGACCTTACCTTGTTTGAACAAGAAGAAGAAGATGAAGAATAAGAAGAAGGTGATGAGAGCACTGGAGAAGATGTAGCAGGAGACGTCGGGTTTTTTCAACTTCTGTTAGCCGTGCCAAATTTGAAAAACGAGGACGAGGGAATGGAGAAGGAGAAGACGAGCGCCGGGCATTTTGGGTATTTTAGTGGGTGGGCTCAGCAAATAGGTTTTAAACCTATAATGGCTATGGTGAGCTCAAAATATAAGTATCTTCATTAAAATTGGTGGTGGATATAGAATTTTCCTGGATAGCAAGATACACCCATCGATCGACATGTTAATAATTTGAGATATATCTCTCTCTTCAAGAGTTCAGTGTTTTCCTTCCGCGTGGGATATGATGATTTTGAAGAGCGTCGCGAGTTCTTTTCCAGCGTCTTGGGCACGTGGAAGACATCGATGCTTCTCCATGTGGATGGTTCGACCTCGACCTTCCGATCGTGTCAAGGTAAAAAACCCATATCTCAAATTTCTCATTTGCACATTATAAATCATCATTTCTTCTCCTTCCTCATCTTTGATACTTTCAATCTTTCATTCTGAAGAAGAATAAATTACTTTACTATATATATTTTTGTTTTTGTCCCACTGCAAGCAATCAAAGATCAGGTTAATTAAGTTTAGGAGTTTGTAACAATAGCTAGGGCTAAAAATAAATAGAAGAGGAAGAAGATGATTTTGTTTGAGGAAAACTAAAGCCTCCCAAAACTCTCTATAGTCTACAAGTTTGAGTACAGACAGTATAACCTGATTTGAGATTAAGGAGCTTCTCTAATGTAACTACCCCACCTTAAAGTACCCAAACAGTAAACTAAGGAAATGTCCAGAACGTGACAAAGAAAAATAAATTATGAGAATAGATTTTCTGAGCAGAGGTATTTTTATGCTTTTTTTTTTAAAGCAGATTTATACACAACCATTTTCTGACCACACCAAACACTGAGAATTAAAACCGCAGAAAATGTTGTTTTGAGGTTGTTTTATTCTTTTATTCTTTTTTATTTCTGTGGACAATGATATAACTGTGGAAATAAATGACTCAAATTTTTTTATTTTTTATTTTTTATTTTTATGATTTTGCTAAACAAATGCCACAGATACATGTGCTTAGTTTTTTTTTTTTTTTTTTTTTTTTTTATGATTTTTGGGGTTTTGGTCATAGTCATAAAAAAAAAACTAAAAAGTCGGGTCTATGTTGCCCAATACGGCAAAGGGACACGGATTTTACACATAAAAGACATAATATGCATGTTGAGGTATCCGTGCATCATATGTTGGGGTTTCAATTTGTTATTTTTCTAAGACTGTGGGCTGAATGATGCAAACCAAGTGATGCTGGTTCTGCATCACTAAAAACTCTGTTGTTCCGTGGTAACTTGTATATCAACATAAATTACGTGTTCTTCTCTGTTCTAACTAACTTCTTCTCAGTATTCTTCTCCTCCTTTGAACCAAAAGCTCTCTTTTTAGTAGCGTGAAGCTTACTTTTGCAAAACCATATCAATCAACAGAAACACCAGCAGCAGCAACAAAGGCAGGAAATTCCCAATGATTTTCTCAAATGGGCTTCTCTCGGATTTTGTAGAGGATCAAGGTTCGCCACAGGTTTCACACCCTTGCAACGCAAGACATTGGAATCAATCATTGACGTTGAAAGGGCCAAGCATTGCTCTCCTGAGGATCTCATTTCTATATGGGATGATGTAAGCTCTAAACCCCTATTAAACCACTAATCAAGACCCACATTTGACTTTTGTAAATGGGTTCTTGACTTCTTTTTTTTTTGTTGTTGTTGTTTTTTTTTTTTTTTCCTCCTTTTGCTTGGGTAATTTGAGGGAAGGGAATCTAAAGAATATATGAGCCTTTTGGAGAGTTGTTTTATAGTACTTAATCATTATTATTGTGCAACTCAAAAGCTGACCTTCTAGCTGAGGAGGATATTGGGAAGGATCATGTGTCCATTGCTAATTTGAATTTAACTGATCTGTCCTAGTTTTGTCTTATTTGTTTTGGCCTTTTGGTTTTCCTAAGCATGTTTGGGCGTTTTTCATTATAGTTCTCTTACACTGTCATTTGCACTAAAATTAATAAAGTTACCATTAAAAAAATAAATTGTGCGAAGAAGATTTCAAGGTATCCGCCCAAAGGTGCATTTGTATGTAAAGATAGTCTCCTCTTCTAATTTAAATTTATTAAATCAAGTGACATAATCAGAAACAGATTGATGTCAAGTCCTTTGCACATTTAAGGAGCTAAGATATTACTCAGGAAATTCATATATTTTTGTTGGTTATGTGTGTTTGTTTGTTTTTTTTTTTTTTGTGAGCGTGCGTTTTTTTTTTTGGGCGGGGGCGGGGGTGGGTTTTTTTGTGTGTGTGTGGGGGGGGTGGGGGGGGGGGTGTTGATCCAAGGGCATTGTTTATAGATTTTAAGATATACTTAAGTTAAATGTCTGTATCTTTGAGATTTCCATGGTCCAGTACTTTTAAATGCTAATAACCAGCTCAGAGATTTCCATGGTCCACCACTTTTAAATACTAATAACCAGCTTTGTGAACAGTAGAACAATGTATATCAAAGGGTCTTGACAGCCCCCCTCACATGTAAGACTCCGCACGTGGACAAAAACACACCAGTCAACCATATGTGGACAGAAAAACGTCCCTAGGGATTCGAGCATACGACCGCCGGCTTTGATACTCTATTAATAACCATAAACACCAAAAGCTCGAGCTGTTAGTGAACGATAGGACATTGTATATCAAAGGGTCCTGACACTAAATAGTTGAGTTTCTTTTAAATGTGATATTGAAATTATTAATCTCTTTAAACTCTATGTTTACAAACTACACTAGGATCTCTTTCCATATTATAGACCATTTTAATACTCTGCTTTCTTATTTGTTATGCATGCATTGGTATTGCTTTATGTTCAGTAAGTTCTTGAGTTGTAGTATTCATTGCAGGCATGAGCTGATGGAAGGAATGAAATCATCTTTCTCATTCAATCTGGTGGGCTACCCAATTGTTGATCTTCAGGACATGAAGCAGATAGTCTCTGGATTCAACTGTAGCTATTCCATTTGAAAGAAGAAAACCCTACACCAGATTTGTGGCCTAATTACGATTAGCAATCCACATTCTGAAAAAAACCTTATTCATTGGATTGTTGGATCTGCGTGTCTTTAAAGTGTGGTCTGATTGGTGCGAACTACCAAATTAACGGTTAACATTTAGCAATCAGAAAGAAAAGAGTAATTGCACCTTGGAGTATGGTTGCACCTTGGTTGGGTCTAACCCAACCTAACTGACCAAACGTGATTTTTGGTTGGGTTGGATCAATTAGGCTTTACATCCAAAAAGGTCAACTTGACTGAAATTTGGGCTGGGTAAAGGGTTAACGCTTGGCAACTAGACTTGACCCTAACTTAATGCTAAGAGCTCATCATCACGTACAAAAATGAAGCCAAAAGGCCCAGTGATGATCGATCTAGTAAAGAGGCCCAAAATCATGTGAAGAGAACTGATCATGTGTTTAATTACACCACCTAAGTGAGGAATTCTGCACTAATATTTTTTCTTCTACACATTATTCTCCCCCTGGTTACAAGCCTCATAGCTTTGCCTATGATTTTGGTTAAGAAAATGTACCTTCTTGCACAAGTACAGGCGACGTATAAGAGCATCCATATACTTGCAATGCCTTAAAGTTTCTGAAATGAAGTCATGTACTTTCTTCTTGGGCAAGTTTGGGTGTTGAATCTCCATGGGATGACTCCACTGTATTTTTCATGTTGAATCTTCATCTTGGGGATTACTTCGCGTGGTATTCAAGGGAGGAATATTGTTGGGTTGTTCTTTGTTTCTGAGTTCAATATACTGTTCTTTCCAAGTGACTTACAAATTCTATTGAATTTGAATTTGACCCTGTTATTTTAGCCGAGTTTTCCTCAAACCTCTCCAAGTGAAATCTAAACCGAATTATGCACTTAAAACCTAAGATGTCCTAGTTCCCATCTCATTCATCGACTTTTAGGTTTATGTCCTAGTTCCCATCTCATTCAACGACTTTTAGGTTTATGTCCTAGTCCAAAGCAAAAGGAAAATTTTTTCCCTTTAAAATCTTAATAGTTATTTACTTACTGAGTCGTGGTTAGGACTCATAATTAGAAGGTTTTTTTTTTTTTTTTGGAGATTGATTATTATTTTGAGAATTTTTAGTTTTGGGGTTTCTATTTCCTTTATATAGGGCTATGTAAAGCAATAGAAAAACAGTTGGAATAGTATAATTTTTCTACATTTCAAGGTTTGTTTCTTCCTGCAAGTCTCTCACAGATTCAGATTTTATGCTTGGACACTTCAATCCATCTTGATCAAGCCTTCTTCAAAGGTTTTTCAAATTTGGTAACAGAGCAACAGGTGACGTGATCGACAAATTCAATCTTGAAGGTGGCAAGATTTGTTTATGATTCTTGGGCTTGTTTGAGGTCATTTCTACTTGGTTTTGTGAGGGTGGGAAGTAGAGAGGAAGAAGAGAGATTTTCTTATGGCATCTAGACTAATTTATGTAAATCTTGAGGTGGGCCACGGTTTCAGATCGAGGGCCTATGGTGGATGTCTGGTGTGTTCCATTCCCTCCTTCGTTTGCTGTTATTATCTTAAAAAAAAAAAAAAAAAAACGAAACCAAGAAATGAAGGAAAGAGTGAGACCCTCGGACATTGCGAAGAAGATGATGCTGGCAATCTCACTTCATCCGCTCATTGAGAAAGAGGGAGAAAAGAGTTTTTATTTCTATCAGGAGGGGAGAATCTTGAACACTGCATGTTGAAGTAGATCCAGGGCAACAACCCTATTCATTGACTGCCAATAGAGAAAGAAGAAAGAGAAGATTGTTTTCTGCCCCTTTGAAGGCACAAAATCCAAGGGGAATTGGCCATGTGTCAGGTAGGTCACCTGTTGCCTGTCGCTGTTACCATTGCCAATAGGTGTACGGTTGATGTCTGGCTTGCAGTTACATCAGGTCGGTTGACGTATGAGCCTCAAGGGCTGTGCCTTGCCTCGATGAGCATCAAGCGCTACACGCCTCTTTTGCCTATTGCTTTATAGATCGGGTTGCGATCAGGTCAGTTTGACCTTACCTGAGTTTAACCTAACAACAGATTTCCAGTTCAAGTTGGGTTTGGACAAGTTTGACCTTACCTAGGACCTAGCCCTAGACCCAATGAAAGGAACTGATGATGTCAGATGTGACACCATCATTGGCATCAGCAACGTACGGTTAACAAACTGGGTCGAACGAGTTAGATTGATTTTCGATTTTTGGAGCCATCTAGACTCATTTGCAATCTGTATTTGTCTGCGCACTCCTAACAGTGAGATCTTCGCATCAGGTTAGTTAATTTTAAATTTTCGTTTATTTGCTTCCTTCTATAGAAAAAAAGATGCCTCCATCGAAACAGTAACATAGATGACCATTTTAACCGTAGAACAAGCGGCTCAATCTTTGATCATACCTAACAAATAGCTGAATTGAGAATAGTTACGACGAATTAACTGCAGAAGTCGCCACAGGCCATGCCAGAGTAGTAGCCGATATCAATCGCATTAGACATAACATTGCATGTCATCCATTAATTCAACATTTTTTTAGCTCAAATGGATGTTGCGTATGGATAATAATCGTTTGAAAAATATCCTCCTTCAGGAGGAGTTCAATTTTTGGAATCAACATAACCTAGGTCCGCAGAACATTGATAGGGATTTGGGTATCAAACTTGTCATTCAAGAGTACAAAGGAGAGATGCAACTAGAAATATTCATGGATTAGCTAGTGTGCATGGGGAATGTGTTTGCTCACAAACCTATGATAGATGGCCACAAAATGGCATTGGCCGCTATCATATTATGTGGAATGTAGCCATTTGGTGGGCATAGTTCCAGCGATGATGGCTACAACTTAACATGGATATGGTGGAAATATGGGCAAAGATGTGAAATCTAAAGAAACAAAAATTCCTTCAAATCAAATTATCAAAGGGACTTGTTCTCCAAACTTCAAGAATTAAAATTGGGCAACAAGTTAGTTATCGACTATATGGAGGAATTCTTTCCAGTCCAAGCAAGTAGTGACTTGGACTAGTCAAAGGATGTCACAGTCTTCTGGTATTATCATGGCCTTAGATTGGATGTAGGACATCTCTTGGCTTTTCATAACTGAGACATTGGGTGAGGTGGTGCAACATGCATTAAAAGTGGAGGAGATAACCAATTATCGAGCTTTCAAATTTACACCTACTAAGCTGTCTGGCCAACCATCCTTACCTCCACATAAAGGTACCCCGCCCAAATCGAGTACAGGGTCAAGACTCCAGTTAATAATGAGCCAAGGAAGGAAAAGATTAATTTGCCTGTGTGCTATCATTGCTGAGAAAGAAGTCATTTGTGACTTCGAGGGCTTCGTTACATGTGACAGAAGAATAAGAGGTTGAAAGAGTATAATGAATCATATCCTAAGGAGCAGATGACCATAGGAAAAAAAAAAAAAGGAAAAGAAAAAGAAACAAGTAGCACGAATTGACTTCTATTACGACTCTGATGCTGAAGTTGTGATGAGTCAAAGGGTGCTTCTGAAGGGACCTATATCAGTTGTCGAGAAGAGATGATTACGAAGTAACATCTTTTGTTCAACAGCTGTGTAAATGGACAACTTTGTAAAGTTGTGGTTGACAGTGAAAGTTGAGACAACATTATTTCACAAGCTCCTTTGGATCTCTTACGGTTAACCTCAACCCTATTTTGTTCAATGATTAATGCTAGGCGATGAAGTACAAGTTCGACATAGGTGTCAAGTTAGCTTTGCTATCGGTGATGACTATAAGGAGAAAGTGTGGTTCGATGTTGTGCCGATAGATGTTGGGATTGTAGAAGTGTGGCTTTGGGCCTGATCTGGATGGGCTTGATTTTGATGAGCACATCAAAATCAAGCCCATCCAGATCAGGCCCAAAACCACACTATAGGGATGCCCTACTTGGAAGGTTGTGGATATATGACAAGAATGGAGTCCATCGGACGAGAGACCATATGTAAACATTTCTTTAAGATGACAAACTAGTGACACTCTATCCTATGAAGCTGGAACCACCAAAGAGAGGACCAAGGTTAGCAATTGCTTCAAGCGCGACATGCACGACATGGTTTTAACGGAAATGCAAATACAACTCAAGCTTGAGGCCGAGCTCTTTTGCAACCTTGGAAGAATAATGTAAGTTTGGTGGACTGACCCAGCCAAGCCCGTACCCCAAAGTTCATGCCAAAAAGAGAGGATTTCATGTCAAGACGTCCAACGCAAAAGAAAATTTTTTTCTCATTAGAAGTTTGTTAGTTATTTACTTGAGTTGTGATTAGGACTCTCATGAGAAATTTGTTTAGGTTAGCATATAGTTTCCTAATTTGAGATCTAGTTTTAGGGTTTCTTTTCCTTTATGTAGGGATTTATATAGCAATGGAAAGCTAGTTGGAATAATAGAAATTTTATGCCTTTCGAGGTTTGTTTCTTCATGAAAATTTATCACGAACCTAGATCTTGTGCTTCGGCAGTTCAATCCATAATGATCAGGCCTTCTTCCCCCACCCCACCCCACCACCACACCAACCACCTATGATACCTGGATACTTGTACAAGCCCAACGTATTCGTATTGGACCGATACGACACTTGTATTAGTGCCTGATATTGCACCGATACTTCTAGGGAACACGTTTAACAGATCCTACTTATAAAGTCCTTTATTTCATATAGTTCTTTTATTTTTTTTTACTTATCACTATAAAAAATGCTAGAAAGGGACGAAAACAATGATAATTTCATTGATTCAAAAGTGATCTAAAGAAAAAACCAGTGTTGTAAAAATCGGCCTAGGCGGGGCCTAGGCGCTAGTTGGCGGTCACCGCCTAATGACTAGGCGGGGATTAATTGACTAGGCGGGGATTAATCCCTAGTCCATGCCCACCGCATAGCGTCCGCCCATCGGTTTTTACAACATTGGAAAAAACTAGGACACCCGTATCCATATTTGTGTCCCAGATTTTCAAAAGTGAGGAGTTATAGCCCCGATCCCCATATCAATGTCCGTATTCATATTTGTATCTGGGCTTCATAGCCAACCAATGCCTAACTAAATTTGATCCCATTATCTTACCTACTCCCCAGAATTCATAAAAAAAAAAAAAAAACAAAGTTTGTCTTCTGTTATCATTTTAGACTTGGTTTTCTCGTCATTTGATCAAATATTGTCTTTGATCTGGACAACTTCAAATGTCCTCGATGTCCTTCATAGCTTTTCAAGGTTTGGTCAACATCATCATTAGAAACTTCTTGTTTTCTTATTCTCTGTTATAATCAAAGTAAACAAGATATCCAGTCCCAGATGCAACCATGGCATAAGCATTATCCTCAAATATTTGTGTTAGTTTGCATGGTTCAATCTTGTTTGTTTTGGATCCATTGTGTGTTCCCAAGGATTGCATTCCATCCATGAGTGCACCATCACTTTGTTTTCTACTCGGCATACTTTCTTCCTTTGCAAATCAACTATGCCTTTGTATCTGGCATTGCTAGCTTTAGTCTTCTACTTGCTCTTTGATTTGTTGATTCGATCGACAAAGGCTTCTCCATCATCATTGGCCCTATCAAGTACAAGTAATGGCATTTGATCAAAGGAACAGTTGGGATACTATTCTTGCACAATTTGTAATGTGATTTTCCCACTGTGCAATATCAAATGTCGGATGCAACTCCCTTTGGTGAGATAAGATCTCATTGCCTTGACACAATGATTCTTCTCTAACTCTTAGGGTACGTTTGTGTAGAGCCACGTTTCAATGTAAAAGGAGAGGAAAAGTTGGCTGCTTTTCTGCAGCAAAATCTTTCCACGTCTGGTGCAGCCACTATTCTGCAAGAAAAAGTGAAAAAATGAGCTAAAATTTCTGCGATTCACGGAAAAGTGTTTCTGATTGGGGAAGGGGGGTTTAGGGGAAAAATGTGGAAGAGGATACATCGCTGCACAAATGTGCCCTTGGTGAAGGTTTTGAAGAGCCTTCTTGAAGAAAGGAAACCGAATAAGATCAAACACTTGGGGAGATTTTATTTGTTGCGAAATGCTTTACAATTTTTATTCTTTGACAAAGAGCAGGACCCCACAAAGGTGCATTAATGTTAACTTTTATTTGAAATTGAAAAGTTCCAATTGATATATCTCATTTATTTGAAATTGAAAAGTTCCAATAGATATATCTTTTGTGGTTTAGTTTATTCAATCGAGTAACATAAGGGTCCATTTGGATGTACACAACATCCCAAGTGGAAATACATTGATGTCCAGTCCATTACTATATGGGTCAAAGCAGACGCTATTTGCATTAGCTAGGATTTCATTTTTCCGCTTTTCTTCCATACAAAATCAATGCTAAGTGTGTCACTCAGATGGAAGGACCAGGCGAATGGGATGGACCATAACATTGTAGGTAAAAATTTAAAAATCTTCGAACTTCTAAGATTTCCATCAATTTCAAATGTAGTCGAATATCTCCCTGGTGTGGTTTCATACTATACACATTAGTCTCTGCAAACTGCTCTTCTTGTATCCTTGCTCTCTTCTTTCAAGGAACTACATCAATAGATTCAAAGCTCTAAAAGAGGCTGACACTTGGCTTGAAAATAAAGATGTAATCATTGATCATGTTATGAGATACTTAAAAAGCCTATATTCCAAAGAGGATTGGGATAGACCACATGTGGACAACCTAGAGTTTGATTGCATTGGGGGGCAGAAGCTTCTTGGTTAGAAAGAGACTTTGGAACAGAGTGAGATAAAGGAGGTTGTTTTTTACTTAGTAAGCAACAAATACCCTGACCCAGATGGCTTTCATACAGGGGTTTCACAAATATCAAAGAAGATATTATGGCTTCTTTTATTACTTGTCTCTAAGTAGGCTGATGGCGAGAGTATCAAAGGACTTTGCCCTTTCAATCTGATAGGTTGCATCTACGAGTTTCTAGTTAAAGTTTGGTGACTAGACTTTGGAGAGTCCTTGCTGCTATTATCTTGGCAGCTGAAGGGCCTTTTGTCCATGGGAGACAGATCCTTAATGGGGTCCTTATCGCAAATGAATGTTTTCATACTAGATAGAGGAGTAGAAGACCAGGCTTGCTCTGCAAATTAGATCTTGAGAAGGCATATGATATGGTCAATTTGGACTTCCTTAAGTATATGATGATGAGAATGGGCTTTGGTGCTAGATGGGGGGATGGATCAAGGATTGTCTCTTCGTCCTACTTCTCAATTCTCATAAACGACTCCCTTAAAGGTTTTTTTCCTTCTCATATGGGTTTTGTGACAGGGTGATCAAATCCTGTTGTCCTTGTGGGCGAGGCTAAGTAGGATGTTGTTGCGGCATTAGATGTTGATTTGATATCAATAACACCAAGGATGCTCCACCAGTGAATCACCTACATTTCGCCGATGACACATTAATATTTTGTGATTCAGAGGATGACCAAATTAAAAATGTGAAGGCCATGTTACTGTATTGAGGTGTGCGTGGAGCATGATGGTCTTCAGGAGTTAGCTGATCTTATGAGTTGCCATATCTCGGCGTCCCTTTGTGTGTGTGAGAGAGAGAGAGAGAGAGAGAGAGGAGAGAGAGAGGAGAGAGAGAGAGAGAGAGAGAGAGAGAGAGAGGAGAGAGAGGAGGGAGAGGAGAGAGAGAGAGAGAGGGGGAAGGAGAGAGGAGGAGGAGAGGAGGGAGGAGAGGAGAGATGATGGAGAGAGAGGGAGAGAGAGGGGAGAGGAGGAGGGGGAGAGAGAGAAGTGGACTGAGAGGAGAGAGGGAGGAGAAGGAGAGGAGAGGGAGGGAGAGAGGAGGGGGGAGAGGAGGGAGGAGGAGAGGAGAGAGGAGGAGGAGAGAAGAGAGAGAGAGAGAGAGAGAGAGAGAGTCCAAAGTTCCATGGAGCCTTGGCATCCTGGAAATCAAGGTATCTCTCCTTAAGGCATAGGATTGCCCTCATGAAGTGAGCTTTATCCAATCTCGGTCTTTAAGTGTCCGGCAAAGGCGGTTTCTCATACTGAGAGATTGCAATTCGATTTCTATGGCATGGTCATGAGGATAAGTCAAAGTATCATCTTGGGGCATGGGATACAATGTGCAAACAGAAAAAGGTGGTTTTGGGCTTTAGGTCTATAAAATTGATGATTCAAGCCTTTTTAGATAAATAGCCGTGGAGATTTAGGGGCCAACATACGCATGGTTGAGTGGTGTTGGCACCTCGGCATCGCACCTCAATCCCTGAGCTTTCAGGATGATAGTGTCGCTCATGGCCAGTAGGCCAATCTATCAAGCAAAAAACAAAAAACCTATGGAGACTTAGGGATGGTCCAGATGGCCTATGGAAGAATATTTTAACTGCTAAGTATGGTGTGTGCACTCCTGTCTATTTGGCATTTAGAGGGTAATTTTTCAGTTAAAGATGCGTTGTTTTCTGCTATTAGGTTCCACACAGGTGATTAGATTCAGTTTGGTTGAACATATTGGTTGGAGATGTTAAACAGGCCCAAGTCCCGGCTCATCTATGGGCCTATACATCTCACGTGGAATTACATTGGGTCAATATGACAGTTGTACATATATCTTTCTTTGATTACTTTCCTAACTTAGATATACGAATTGATGTAATTAGTTTCCTTATTAACTTAGATATACTAATTGATGTAATTAGTTGCTTTCCTATGTTAGGACCTTGATTAAAGGCATTGTAATCCAATATATATGAACAGAGAACACACTTTGAGTTAATTCAATATATCAAATTCTGTGATCATAGTTTTGTCATGGTATCAGAGTGGTTCTAGTATAATTCTTATAAATCAGTCAAGGAGTCCATCAGAGAGAAACCGCTCTCTCTCTCATGAAGAAAAACAAACAGATAGAGGATCTGTTTCAAGGGATCGTCCTCCATTCAGAATCTGCGATAGGCTCAGATCCACTGTGGCCCATCTGCGATCATCACAGCACCATCAAGGAACACTCCAGCCAAGTTCGCCCAGGTCTTCAGAGTGTTTTTGGTGATTTTTCCAAAATTTTTTGACACTGTCAGGTAACGTTTGTGATCATTCTCGTGATTTGTCAAAAATTCCACAAGTTTTGATCAACACCGTACAAAAGTTTGGATTTTCAGCGGAATAAGCCCAAACTTGTTCTAGTAGGTGCGAAATTTGTCTATTTCATAGATCAGGAATCTGATCGGATGTCCAGCACCACAATATAGATGGAGCCCACATTGGGGATCTAGGCCTCAAATCAAGGACGTTTGGAGTCTTTTTTAATTTTTTTGGTGTTCTGTCAGCCCCATCTCTTCTCTGATTGATCTGATTGGTTGCCGTTTGCCTCCTGCACTCACAAATAATCTTTTATAAACATTATTGTTGGATTTGATCCATTCTCTTTTACAAAATCCAGTCGAGATGGAAAAATCTGAGGTCACTTTGATTAAATTTACGGAACAGAATTATCCTGCCTGGTCCTTCCAATTGCAAATATATCTCGAAGCTAAGGAATTGTGGGGATTTGTTGCTGGGCACTGACCCTTAAACCCACTGAGGATGAGAAGAAGATCTCTTGGCATACTAAGATCCAAAATCAAATCCTGGATTCTGGGATCCGTCAAGCCTCATCTGATAATAAATCTCAAGCCTTACTCTACCTTTAAAGCCATGTGGGGTACCTGAAGAAAGTATACCACCAAACTAACTCTGCACGTCTGTTTCATCTTGAATGTGCGATTGCGAGTATGCTCAAGGGACAATGTCAGTACAAGACTACTATTTCGGATTTCGTACACTGTGGTCGGAATATGATAGTACTAAGTATGCGGATGTGGCTGACAATGTTTTAACAGTGATCCAAGACCTTCAGGCCTCTAGTCAGCGCGATCAATTTTTGGTGAAACTGCGGAATGAAACCCTGATGAATCGAACACCCTTACCTTCATTGGATGTCTGCTTGAATGAACTCTTACGTGAAGAACAACGCCTTACGACCTCGGCTCATATTGGTCAACAAAAAACTCAGACCTATTCAGTCGCGTTCTCGGCAAATAAAGCTTCTCAGCCTCCGCCTCACGACTTGAGCAAAACACAATGCTACAGCTGTCAAAAATTTGGGCATCTTGCATCTCAATGCCACCAGAAGGTCTGCCGTTACTGTAAAAAGTCGGGACATATCATCTCTGAATGTCGCCGCCGCCCACAACGTCCATCTTCGTAGTATCAGACTCCACAGTCTCAGACTCCACATGCCTATGTTGCTTCTTCGGTTATGCATGCTCCTACATCTGCACCTTCATAGCTTGGGCCCTCATCTTCTCTCACTCTTGAATTGGTCCAACAAATGATTGTCAATGCCCTTTCTGCGTTTGGTCTATCAGGTACATCCCCTCCATCATCTACTTGGTTCCTTGATTCTGGGGCGTCTAATCATATGACGTCTTCCCGTGCCCCACTCTCAAATGTGCAAAAATACAATGGCCATCTTCAAATACAAATTGCTAACGGGGGCCATGTTCCCATCACTGTTGTCGGTGGCATCCCTGGTCCCATTCCGTTGACAAATGTTTATCTGTGTCCCAATTTAACTTAAAACCTTTTGTCAGTTGGGCATCTTGTTGAAAATAATTGTAACATCTCTTTTTCTTCTTCTGGTTGTGTTGTGCAGGACCCGATGTCAGGGAAGGAGATTGCGAGGGGGCCTAAGTGTGGACGCTTGTTTCCACTGGATTTTTCTAAATTTTCTAGGACTCAATTTGACAATAATGTGTTTTGTTTTTCTCTTAGAGATAATTGCCGCTTGTGGCATAATAGACTCGGACATCCTAATTCCAAGGCTTTGTCCCTTATGTTAAATTCTGGTTTATTAAATAAATCTATTGGTTTATCTTCTTGTGTGCCCTTTGATTGTGCTACTTGTAAAATGGGAAAGAGTAAAACTCTTCCGTTTCCTCATTCCACTTCCCACACCACTCAGTGTTTTGATTTAGTTCATAGTGATGTATGGGGAATTGCTCCAGCCCTTTCCTATGCTCACTATAAATATTTTGTGACTTTCATTGATGATTTGAGTCGGTTCACATGGGTCTACTTTCTATATTCAAAATTTGATGTTTTTAAAATTTTTCTCGCTTATGTTGAGAATCAATTTTCCACTTGCATTAAAATCTTGCGATCTGATTCCGCGGGGAATATGTATCCTCAGATTTTCAACGGTTTTTGCAAAACAAAGACATTATTTCTAAAAAAACTTGTCCTTATACTCCCCAGCAGAATGGAATCGTTGAAAGGAAAAATAGACATCTCCTTGATGTCACTCGTTCCCTTCTTCTTGAATCATCGGTTCCTACTCGCTTTTTGGTTGAGGCACTGGCTACGGCGGCTCATCTGATCAATCGTATGCCATCAACCTCCATTGAGAATCAAAGCCCATATTACCGATTGTACAAGACCTCTCCATCCTATGACGATCTTCATGTTTTTGGCTCCATTTGCTTTGTGCACTTACCTCTTTCTGAGAGAACAAAACTAGCCGCACAATCAGCTCAGTGTGTGTTTTTAGGTTATGCACCCATCCATAAAGGGTTCCTTTGTTATGATCCTCACATTCATCGTTTACGTACCACTAGGAATGTCGTTTTCTTTGAATAACAATATTTTTTTCAAAAACACATTGATCCTCCTGCCTCCTCTTTCGTGTCTTTACCTGCTTTTTCTGACAACCCATCAGTTGTTCGATTTAATCAAAATTTTGTGTATCACAGACGGAACAGAGAAGCGCCAACCAGGGATCCCCCTCCTGATCTTCCTCCGGCATCTGGTCCACCCCCGGCACTTGATACATCTGGACATCCTTCATTGCGTCGCTCCACTCGTCTTTCAGTACCACCAGCCCGATATGGGTTCTCACATACTTCTTTAATGGCCCACTTTGTCTTCCTCTTCCATTCCCCAATCCTATTCTCAGGCTGTGCAGGACCAATGTTGGAATAAGGCTATGCAAGATGAACTAGAAGCGTTAGAGCAAAATCATACGTGGGATGTTGTCCCGACTCCTGTGGGTGTCAAACCTATTGGCTGTAAGTGGGTTTTTTATCTCAAGCTAAAATCTGATGGTACTTTAGATCGATATAAGGCGCGTCTGGTCGCTCTTGGAAATCGGCAGGAATATGGCATTGATTATGATGAAACTTTTGCTCCGGTTGCCAAAATGACCACTGTACGCACAATTCTTATTGTTGCTGCATCCCAGTCTTGGCCTCTATATCAAATGGATGTCAAGAATGCAATTCTATATGGTGATCTCAAAGAAGATGTTTATATGCGACTGCCTCAAGGATGCTCATCCGGGAATGGTATGGTTGCCAAACTTCGTTGCTCCCTCTATGGTCTGAAAAAAGCTCCTCGTGCATGGTTTGAGAAATTTCAAGCCGCTATTATCCGCTTGGATTTTCATCCGAGCCTGTACGATCCTTCTATGTTTCTACATCATGCTCAATCCGGGATCACTATACTACTTGTCTATGTTGATGACATCGTCATTACTGGTCCTAATGTCAATATGATTCAGGAGCTCCAAGCTTCTCTTAGTGAGACATTTCACATGAAGGATCTCGGCCCCCTACACTATTTCCTTGGTCTTGAAGTTCATCAATCGACTATAGGTACAGTTCTCAATCAGCACAAATACACTGTTGATCTCATTGACTTGGCTGGCCTTATTGCTTCCGCTCCAGTAGATACGCCGGTCGAACTGAATGTCAAACTCAGTCAAGAGGAGGGTGATCTTCTTTCCGATCCTACTGCATATCGCCAGTTAGTTGGTAGCTTGATCTACCTCACGATCACTCGTCCTGATATATCTTATGCGGTTAACCTGATGAGCCTGTTCATGACTGCTCCTCGTCACCTTCATCTGGCTGCTGTTCGCCGCATC
The DNA here is from genome assembly GCA_012931725.1 of Litsea cubeba. Taxonomy (NCBI): domain Eukaryota; kingdom Viridiplantae; phylum Streptophyta; class Magnoliopsida; order Laurales; family Lauraceae; genus Litsea; species Litsea cubeba. The sequence continues at coordinate 55,846,279 of CM022944.1, forward strand.
ATTCGGTACCTTATTCGCACACCGACTTGTGGGTTGTTTTTTCCATCCAACAATCCTCTCTCTCAAAGTTTATTTAGATGCTGATTGGGCCGGTTGTCCGGATGCTCGCAGATCGACGACAGGATGGTGCATGTTTTTGGGTGATAGTCCCATATCCTGGAAATGCAAGAAATAGGGAACAGTTTCCAAATCCTCTACCGAGGTTGAGTACGAGCCATGTCTACTGCATGCTCCGAAATTCTTTGGCTCCGTGGTCTGCTCTCTGACATTGGTTTTCCAGCAGATGACGCTACCCCCCTCTATGCAGATAATACAAGTGCAATTCGGATTACTGAAAATCCGATTTTTCATGAACGCACTAAACACATCGAGGTTGATTGTCACTTCATACGTGATGAGTTTAAACGTGATGTCATCAGCCTTCCGCATGTCTCCACTGATCTTCAAATTGCTGATATTTTCACCAAAGGTCTTCCACGACCACGCCGTCAGTTCTTGGTTAGCAAATTGATGCTTGTTGATTCTCCTGCATCAATTTGAGGGGGGGTGTTAAACAGGCCCAAGGCCCGGCTCATCTATGGGCCCATACATCTCACGTGGAATTACCTTGGGTCAATATGACAGTTGTACATATATCTTTCTTTGATTACTTTCCTAACTTAGATATACTAATTGATGTAATTAGTTTCCTTCTTAACTTAGATATACTAATTGATGTAATTAGTTGCTTTCCTATGTTAGGACCTTGATTAAAGGCATTGTAATCCAATATATATGAACAGACGGTCTCCAAAGGAGAACACACTTTGAGTTAATTCAATATATCAAATTCTGTGATCATAGTTTTGTTAGGAGACAGACCTCTTGCATCTTAGTATCCTTGGCTGTTTTGTTGTGCTAGGGTTCAATGTGCCCAAGATTAGTAGTTACATGGACGAGCATGCATTAGAGGGGTCTAGGGCCTTGTCTTCATGAGGAATTTTTCAAAGGAAGAGGAAAGTTGGTTGTTCGTGATGCTCGCCGATATTGGTGGGTTTTATGTTTTGGAAGATGGCAAAGACGGTTTGGATTTCCTGGTTGAATAGTCGAATTTTTGTTTCTTCTTTTTTAAGGATTCTTGCGGAGAGGTCTATTGCTCCAACTCTTGTTGCTATTATGGCATAGTAAGGCCCCTCCGAGGGTTCTCACCTTCGGGTGCGTCGTACACCTAGGGAGTATCTTTACTTCGGATAACCTCCATTGCCGTGGCCTTATTATTGTCAATGTGTACTCATTACTCAATGTACATAGAAGACGTAGAAACAATGGATCATCTGCTACTCAACTGCATGGTCACTCATTTTCTGTGGAATTTTTTTATCAGAAGGTGCTTCTAGGTACTCTCTTTGATTTTCTTTTTTTGAAGCTTGGAAAATGGTTGTGGGTTCGGCTAGTGGTAAAATTGTGTGGAAGATCTCTTTTATGGCCACTATTTGGGTGATATGGAAGGAGCGCAATGCACGGTTCTTTGAAGGAATGGTGTCTTTGGAAGCCGATTCGGCGGAAAAGGTGAATTCGTATCACTTCTAGGTTGTCGATCCTTCCCCAGTTGCATGACGTTCCCATTTCCTTGATTATGAAGATGAGGTGAGGTGGCCTTTTCCTTCCTTTTGCCCTTCTAATGTGGTTAGATGGTCTCCTCCGCCTGAAGTTTTATTCAAGTTGAATTTTGATGGCAGCTAGGTAGGAAATTAGGGGCTTGCATGGATTGGTGGTGTTTTTTGTGATGATACATCGGAGAATATCTTTTCCTTCTCAAGTCCGATTAGAAGTTATTCAAACTTCGGTCAATGAAGCTGAAACGTTAGCTTCGAGGACTAGTCCTCCAGAAGCTCACCACTCAAATCTCCATAAACTAATGGTGGTAGCTGACTCCTCATGTTGATTAGATGAGCATCGTGCAGATGCAGGGCCCTATTATCAGAAGTTGCAGAAGAAATTTCTCTTCTCATGTAAAGAGATGCAAATTCCATGGAGGATTTCTTGGTGAAGAGGGATCTAGGAGGCAAAGCTTGATGATTTTCCTCCACAGGCTTAGCCTTTTTACTTGTGTTGTTTAGTCTCTGTGGTGCCTAATGCTTTTAGCCAGTGGCCTTGTGGTTGTGCAATGTATCTCTCCTATAGTTCACTCCTTTTTCTATATATTAAGAAGGTTCCCTTTAAAAAAACTCATTGACCATTTAAAAATTCTGGTTTTTTTATTTGTTATGCACTCATCAATTTTGCTACAAATTTCTTAGGTTCTTGAATTACAATATTTGGTGCAACAATCAACTGGAGGGACTAATTATCGTCTTTTCTTTCCTTTTTTCTTCCTTCTGTTCCCAGTATCACTTGGGAAGAGGTCACGTCAGTGCATCCATGAAAGGGCAGTTGTATCATCTACTGGAACAGAGAGCAATCCCTTGGTATGCCAAGTAATGATTTATGCAATCCTCTCTCTCTCTCTCTCTCTCTCTCTCTCTCTCTCTCTCTCTCTCACACACACACACACACACACACACACACAACGCTGTTATATTCATTCCTTTTTGCTAATTACTTGTTTCATGTTCTGTAGCCGGCATTTTGTCATTCCTTTATGGAGAGGCAGTGGTTATACAACCATGTTTGTCCAAGGTCATATCTAATTACTCATTTACTTAGTTATGCATATTTATATCTGAATGAGCTTTCTCTATGAATACTTATATCGATTAAGTTCTCTCCCCCCCTTTCTCTCTCTCTCTCTCTCGGCTCTGTTTAACACTCAAGCGTGCGCTCACACGCACTACACAAGTCCCTAACCAACAAGATTGATCCCTGGTTATCCCTGTGGAAAGGAAAATGCTTTACCACTGAACCATTAGTGGATTGGCAGTTAATGTGAAAAGAAACGTATGAACTATGAACCTAGACTAATGGCCCTTGGGTCTATGACATTCATGGGCCAACCCATGGAAAGCATGTAATGTTTAACTATTACCTATTCTACATCATTGCAGTAACACTTGTAACTTCAGTAGGAACAATATAAAAAGAATGAGAGCTATAACAAGAGATACAGAAATTTTCCTTATCTGTTTCAATCTCTGCTCTTTGCTTTACAGTTAGTATCTTTATCTAATTAACAATTAAATACAAAAAAGTGAAAGAAGAGTGAAAACAATGGGAAAGTGGAAGTGACTACAAGGGTCTGTGAACAGCCTTGGCAGGAGAGAGAGAAATTACAATGGGAAAGGAGACTACCATGAATACTATATTGACACCATTCTTAGCAAGTAAATTGACCTCTCTATTTGCCTTCTGAAAAAAAGAAAAAGAAAAGACAGTTCTGCCACAAAAAGTCCAACTCTCACTTCATCCTCTTTGCAAGCCTTCATGAATAGAGGCCAATTTTCCACATTTTGTCACATTTTTAGAATCACCCATGCTGCTATACCAACATCTTCAAATGTTAGAATGATTTTAGAACCCATTACACTATGATTACATTTCCCATCAGGTTGCACTTTTCTCAGCTAATATTTTTGGTAACTTTAAGTCTTTTTGTATGGCACAAACATGTGCTTATTATTACTTTTCATTACCTCTGATATGCAGCCATATGAGCCAAAAGAGTTACAGGCTTACAGTGTTAAGGCTGTAAGCTAATAAGGGAGAAAAACAGAACAGCACACTATAATGAAGATGAATGATCGCTGTTTAGCAGTGATTTAGTATCATTGCTTCTTTTAAAGATGAAAAAAAAAAAAAAAAACCTAGCATCTTTACATCTTAATGAAATTATGAAGATGAATTGGCTGAGCTGTTGCTTTTGTATTGACTCATTTGAAGTGTTATACCTTTTTAACGATAGCTATAGATAATTTCCTTCTTGTGAGCTGCTTTTTTTTGGTGAAATGACCAGAACTTGCAACCACATGGTTGCAACATCAGCACCTTCCAACTGTGCTACAGACTCTTGTAGTCTTTTGATCATTATGGACGCTACTTGGAAATTCATCTCTCTTGACAGATATGTGTGGGTTCTTTTTTCTTTTCATTTCTTTTTTTTTTTTTTCCTTTCTTTCTTTATTTCTTTCTTGTACTAAAACAGAATTTGTGAAAAGAAGCACTTCATGTGCTCGATTTTTTATTTTGTCTTTCATTCATTTCATTTCAAAGCATTTTAAAGTATTCTTTGTGTTCGTCTCAATAGTATTCATTTACTTAATAGGCAATTTGGACATTATGTTTTTTAGCATCTAGAAGTTGATCGACCAATTATTACTATTAGGACATGGATATTAACATTAACATTCTCTCTCTCTCTCTCTCTCTCTCTCTCACACACACACACACACACACACACAACACTTTGGTAATGTGTACTTGATTGGAAATGCATGCATGGGTCTGAACAGTAACCATTTAACGTCATGCAGAATGGAAAAGAGATTTCGTGGTGGGTAGAATAGAGATGGAAGAAATAGGGGATGAGGTCAGGCTTCACCTGAAAATCGGCCTCATGCCAAACTCCAATCCAAGAGGCAAAGGAAGATCTCGACGAAGACGAGAGTAGGAACTCGAAGGAGAACTCAAAAACTCAATTTTCATTATCATCAACCATTGGTTGTCAAAGCCAAGAGGCTTTACATTATATAGGAAAAGAAATAACCTAGATCTAATCTAGACCATCCAATCATATTGATGGTAAGGATTGAAACATCCAACATAAAACCAACTTAAAACATAAATAAATAAATAAAACTCTAAATAGAATAAAGTTAGATGGGTTTTTTTTTTTTTTCTTTTTTTTTTTTTTTTTTTTTTTTTTTTTTTTGGGGTGGGGTGGGGGGGGGGGGGGGGGGGGGGGGGGGGTTGCTTGGGCCCACGGGCTAGTCGACCCATGGTGACTATGGGTCTGTCCCGCATCCACTTCTCCTCCTCTTGGAGAGAACTTAAATCTCGAGTTTTGTAGACGTCCTCCAGGATTGAAAATCCGTACAAATTTTCGATGTTTTTGTTGATCTTCATACACTTCGCGTTGGCTCAAAATGTGACACAATCTTTTATCCCAAATAGATGTTATGCTTTGCTTCGTTTGGTGTTTGGATCTTGATGGGATGTGTGCTCGAAGGAACTGATGCTTAGGTATTTAGTTTTTATCATCTGCTCACAATCTTCGAGTCTTAATTGTCTATCCCTGAAGATGAAATCAGTGTGGGGAACCTTAATAATTTGATCATCTTTTGTGATCTTTTGATCAATAGCCTTTTCATTTGATGAGCTAATAGGCCTTTGTGTATGAGATCCACCAGACGATCAGACTCCTTGCTAATTATATTCAATTCTTTTAATGTTCATGTCACACCCTGGAATCCGAGATCCTCGGGACCCTCAGATTTCTTGGCGCAATGGTCCCACTAGAGTGACTCGACACGCGTGGGGTCAATATATGTAGCGGAATATTTCAATAAGCATATCATAGTCGATTGATCTAAATAATTTATTAATATCATTGATGGGAAACTTCCAATAACAATTCCTTTATCAATATCCTCAAAATTTTGTCCAATGAAATATAAAACAGTCCAATTACATCAATTACTACTTAAAGAGCAACTAAATGCTAAAATGTGATCCGCTACTCAAGATCACGCCTATCCCTTCAAGTAAGCTACTGTTCCTCAGTTTCATGGTCAACCTTGAAATTTGAAAAGAAAATGCAACAACGAGAATGAGTATAAAACTCTTCAAGTAATCAAAGTATAAAACCGTAGCTAACGATTTTCAGTCAATTGATAGCAATTTGAGCAACGGTGTATGAGTATGGACAGTTCAAGTGAAAATACAACAATAAATAAAATATGGCAATTAATTTGATAATTTGAGCAATAGAAACAGAATCAGTTAACATTATTGGAGATAAGTGTGGGCACGAATTACGAGCTAAAATCCTTATCTAATATAAGGCATATATTCGGTAATAAATTGCAAGAGAGCATGCTCGCCAAAATTAAGCCTTGACCAAGCATGTGTAGCCATTAGAATTAAGTGTCGATCATGTACGATTTTAATCCTTTATCCACATGTAACTGGCACGAGGCCACTGTTACCTGATGGAATTATACCATCCCAGTAACTTAAATTAAATCAATACAAAAGGAGCTAGCCGGAGTCTAGTAATAACGCACAAAGCTAGCTAGAGGCCAGTGTTACCATAGTTCCCTATCCCCAATGTCATACCCAAAATGGGTTGAAGTCCACATGTGAGCGTCCCCACGTTGTGTTGCCTATATGTCAGATAATGCCTAAGAGGTCAAATGTTTATTCTCACAAAATACAATAGAACTCAAAATTGGATCACAAGACATACTATGGGTGGAAATGCTATAATACACAAATATAATCACATCCTAAGACATTTGAAGTTCCAACCAATATGATCAAATAATAGAACGTATAAGGGAAAGGTTTAACAAAGATTCATATCACAATTGTCACATGAGGCACTCCTTTCATAAGCATGAACTTAGAAATTAAATTATTATATGGAAAATTCACATGATCTAAACCATTCAAATAAAGATCAAAGGTCCTAGATGAGCTAAGATGCTAAGATATTCATCCTTGCATAGATCAGAAAGAAAATACATATCAACCCTATATTCTAGGATGTTACAGGCAAGAAATAGAAAACTCAAATACTAAAGTAGTATAGTAGGATTACTTGACTCAGGTGATGCTTATTCTTACGCAAAAATTATTGTAATTTATAAGCTCTTATCGAATCCAAATCAATCCTATAGTATTCCAATTTGCAAGCCCAATAAAATCATTTACATGTACTCGAAATCAAATCATGTTAGGGCCATCACTATTAAGTGTTGTGTGAGTGATCCGACTGTATTAAACTGTATATTTGAGTGAGGAACGTGCAGGAGAAAACGGATCGTGATTGAGTTCGGATGAACTTACAATTAACAAAATAAGGTTTCAATGGTTGATAATATGGTTCAAAATCGCGGTCGCGGTTGCGATCGCGGTCTATCGCGGTGCGAGTTTTTATTTGATAAAAAAAATCTGAAAAAAAATCCAAAGAATCTAGAATATTATAAAATGATAGAAAACAATGTTTTTTTCCATTAGTATACACGTTAAAGCAAAATAATGGTCCCCCTAAGTTATTACATCCTGTATAGCTGACTTTTTGTATAATGTTTAACTGTTTATTTTTCAGTGTTTAGTTTCTTTGTCAGTTTTATAATTTAGAAATCCATCAATGCAACCTTTATATAAATCCAAACCACTCAAAATAATGATAAAAATAAATGCTCATCTTTAATATGATCCTTGAAAATTTTCAATTTTATAGGATTGGGCCGATTGTCAATTTGATTATGTTAACACACTTTTTTCAATATTTTATTAACATGTAAAAGATTAGTATAATAGTAGGTTCAAGCCATATTGGAGTGAAATTTATTAAGGGCCCGATCAAATATAGGGCCACTTATTTTAGTGGTAAAATTGTTTACAAGTGAAATCCATTGAGGGCTATGATTTTTTTTTTTTTAAAAAGAATGTCCAAGATTTGTGAAATGAAGCACACCAATAATAAATTTGAAATGCTCGAAACAACTACCCTTGTCTTCTATGGCTTCTAGGCACACTTCATGGTAATGGTCGGGCCATGACCCTCAATTTTGAAAATGTGACCAATTAGAAAGTAGGCCCATCTCTAATTTAAATAAAATTTACATGGGACACACAAGACATGGGCAGCCACTTTTAGAATCTTAATTTTTTTTATTGGTGATGGTACCCACGGTGGACCCCACAACTTTAGACTATAAGGCATGTAACCGGAAGGCAAAAAGAAAGAAAAAACCCAATAAATGGGTTTCAACGTTTTGCCTTCCAGAAAGCATGCAAACAGAAACCCTTTTTAGGGTTTTGTTCGCACGGATAGAGAGGAAAGGGGGAAAGGAAAAAAAAGAAAAGGAGAAGGAAGATAAGGAAAGGAGGAGGAGAAAGAGAGAGAGAGGAGGAGAAGAAAAGAAGAGAAGGAAGAGAGAAAAGGAGGAGGAGAAGAGGAAAAATGCAACAACATGCGGTGACTGCAGTACAGTAGGTGGCAGTGGCGACGACGATGGCTGGTGCAGCAACAGGCGGAGGCGGCTGGTAGTCAAGGTACCAGTCAAGGTACTGAAGTCTCACGGCTTTAAAACATCATCTTAAGAGGGTCCTCAAGCATGATATTTTCCTACCCAACTGTCATCATAGTGCACAATGGAGGTTTTGTTTGTCACTGGGCAAGCAAGCATGACCTAGTCAAGACAAATCCTGAGGTACAGTGCGTCATGTGGGGTTAGGGCCAAGTTGCACATATATATGCCCAGTTGAATGTTTTCGATATGGGACTTATGCACCACTGCAAACTCACTCCTTTAGAGCTTCCCCCTCCCTCTTTCTAGGCGGATGCTTGCTGGACCCAATGCCCTTCTTAAGGAGGGCCACAGGTGTGACGTACAATTCTGTAATGACCCGGGCCCACAGGTGTGTCATAGAACCCAATTACCTTCTCGGTGTCTTCCACACACCACCATCATCAACATGTAAAAGCTGTCAGTCCGCAACTCTCAGCCTTCACCCAAACCAAACAAGCACAGAGGACCTAGCCCACTTCAATTTACATGAAAACCGGCCCATCTACCCAAGTCTCACGTTCATTGCATAGATCTTTACATCGAACCCACGACCTGCAACTCTACCATCATCATAGTAACACGCTTCTCCATCCCACCATCCCAAAAACACAGCCACAACCAGCCCAACCTCTGCACAATCTCAACCTACAGCACTTACGATTATTCCCTCTCATCCAGAATACTATATTCCACAGCCCATGGATCACAGCCACATTCTCATGTATCATCTCTTTAAGGATCAAGGTAATTTTACAAGTGTCTCTATGCATGATTGGAGTCATCATTGGATCTTAGGGTGGGCTATATTGCTAAAAAAGACATTAGCACTCAATTGGGCATGAACCATATATACACAGGTTCTGTGTATAGGGACGGTACACAAGACGTGTACACGTTTTGCCTGTGCAGAACTGGCCGGGGCTGAGTTATGTAGCAGCAATTGCTGCCATTTTGTATATCGACCCGGTTAGGCAGACCCACCCGCCTGCAACACCCTTTTCTAATCCGATTGTACATAAATATGCTATGTATCTTATGTGGGTATATTCAAGTCTACTTACATAAATATGTGTAAGCATTTGTATTTGTAAACATTAGGGTATAAAAAAGAGGTATTTTGGACTGTTGACGCACACCCAAAGTGACCCTAAATTTGACATGTTTAGCAACGAAGCCCACTTAGTTGTACATTAATGGTTTTACTTTTGGTTGTATGTAGTTTGATGCATAGATCATTATTGATCGAATCCGACCCATTCAAGAGTCGATCGGTGATGAGTAGAGGACGCACAATGCGCTGAGGTCGCTGGTCAACACCCAGTTTGACAAGATCTAATGAATATCAACCATTGAAATTGTATTTTGTTAATTCTGAGTTCATCCGAACTCAGAACCACGAACAGTTTTCTCCTTACGTTCCTCTCACTCAGATCTACTATTTGATAAATGGTTGAATCGCTCACACAATACTTGATAGCGATGACCCTATCTGATTTGATTTCTAGTACATGTAAATGGATTTATCGGGCTTGCAAATTGGAATACTATAGAACTGATTTGGACCCAATTGGAGCTCATATATGTGGCAAGTAATCCTACTATATAGTACTTTAGTATTTGATATTTCTGTTCATTGCCTCCAACATGCTCGAATATAGGGTTGATATGTATTTTCGTATTGATCTATGCAATGATGCATACCAAGAGGTCTGATCCTGGCATCTTAGCTCTTGTAGGACCTTTGATCGTTATTTGAATTGTTTAGTTCGTGTGAATTTTCCATATTTCAACCATCGATAATTATTTAAGTTCTATGTTCATGCTTGTGAAAGATGTCCCTCATATAATAATTGTGATATGAACCTTTGATAAGAGTTTTCCTCATACTTTCTATTATTTGATTGTATTAGGATGTGATCTTATTTGCGTATTATAGCATTTCCAACCATACTGTCTTACAATCCAGTTTTTCCAGAATAAACCTTTGACCTTTAAGGCATTATCTGACGTATGGGCAACGCAATGTGGGGACTCCCACATGCGGATTTTAGCCCTTTTTTGTATGGCATTGGGGATTGAGAGCCCCTTTGTGCATTATTACTAGACTGGAGCTAGCTCCTTTTGTATTAATTTGATTTAAGTTATTGAGCGGATATAATTCCATTAGGTAACACTGGTCTCGTGCCAATTGCATGTCGATAATAAAAGCTTTAAAATTGTACATGGTCAATGCTTTATTCTGGCGGGTACATGTGCTTGGTCAATGATTAATTTTGGCGAGCATGCTCTTTTGTAATTTATTAACGAAGATATGCCTTATCTTAAATAAGGATTTTAGCTTGTAATTCGTGTCCGCACTTATCTCCAATCATGTGAACTGATTACATTTCCATTGCTCAAATTATCAAATTAATCAACATAGTTTTATTTATTGCTGGATTTTCATTTGAAATGTCTGTACGCATATACCGTTATCCAAATTGCTATCAATTGATTGAAAATCGTTTGCTACGGTTTTATAGTTCGATTACTTGTGGAGTTTTATACTCATATGCTCGCTGTTGTATTTTCTGTTTAGATTTTGAGGAAACTGAGGTATAGTAGCTTACTTTTGGGGACATATGTGAACTTGAGAAACTCATCACATTTTAGTATTTAGTTGGTCTTTAAATAGTAACTGATGTAATTGGATTGTTTTAGATTTCATTGGACACAATTTTAAGGATATTGATCATGGAATTGTTATTAGAAGTTTCACTATAATGATATTAATAAATTCTTTAGATTAATTGACTTTGATATGCCTATTGAAATATTCCGCCGCATAAATTGACCCTATGCGTGTCTAGTGGGGCTATTGCTCCACAAAATCTGAGGGTCCTAAGGATCTCGGATTTTGGACCCTCGGATTTTGGGGCATGATAGAATGGTATTAGAGTTGAGGACGGCTTTGTTCTTGTGGCGTAGTATGTTACGCTTGTGGCCCCTTATTAAAAGGGCGTCGGGTCCGGCAAGCATCCGCCAAGAGATAGGGTGGGGGAAACTCTAAAGGACTGGGTTTGCAGTGGTGTATAAGTCCCTCATTGGAAACATCCATGTCCTATCATTGGGCAGATATGTGCAACCTGGGCTTAACCCACATGATGCATTGTCCCTAGGGATTTGTCTTGACTAGGTCTTGCTTGCTTGCCTAGTGACACAAACAAAACCTCCGCTGTGCAATCTGATGACAGTTGGGTAGGACGATATCATGCTTGAGGGCCCTCCTAAGATGAAGTGTTAAAGCCATGAAACTTCGGTCAAAGCGGACAATATCATGTGGATAGTGGGCCCGGGTCGTTACAGTTCACTTCTTCCTTTGCCACTTGCACTGGATGATTAACACTGCTAGAAGAAAGAGACTCAGTTTCTTTGTCTTCCAATTCTTTTGAGGTTGGATCCTTTGTAGAAGCTTTGTTTTTCACTTCATCTGAATTTATTCTGGAATCATTGTTTTCTTGCTTTTGTTCCTCAATATCAGTCTTGACATTCTTCACAATGGGTTTCACGACATGAACTTTTGTTGTTTGTGGAGATTTTCCTTCTTGAGACTTAAGTGTGATAACGTTTTAGCATGCACTCAACATGAATTGCTTCCCAATATGCTTCATGGATGGTCTTGTAGTCCTTCATATTTTTCAATATGCTTGGTCTCAAACCTCTGATAAAGCTGATTAAATCATGTTCATCATTCTTATCTAATTCACTTAATTCTTGAACTTTGAGAATTGATCAGAATATTCATCAGCTATCAACTTTCCTTGCTGCTAACCAAATAATTGTTGAAAATGGACTTCATTCTTAAAATACCAATTTTCATAATTAAATTTGAATAAAATTCTTTGATGTTTATTGAAAATATTTTCCGTCTTCCAATTTTATATTTAGTTGGATGTGAGGAACATGAGTTATAACTCTCTGTTTTTTTTAAAAAAAAAATGGACTAACCTGTTGTGAAGATTGTACTGTCGGGAGTGTGTAGAAGGTGGATCGCTGGTTAGATTTCTGATGGTCCAGATATTATAATGCAGAAATCGACTGTAGTGATCTAATTACAATAATGCAGCCAGTTGCAATTAACTTTTGCTTCGGACCTGTGGGTTATGGTCCCACGTGCTGATGTCTGTTGAACTGATGTAAGTAGTCTTAAAAAAAAAAAGCTTCTTGGTTTCGGGCCCAACTGAACTCATGCCCACAGAGGGGCTTCTTTGGCATGTGTCACAAAAAAGACACTTGAGGCCCTTTTGGGTGTAGCTCCGCCTCATGTTCTGCAAAACAGATAGAGGCTGCCCTTACTATCGATTGAAAACACATGACAAGTGGGCTCTTCAGGTTTGAGCTTTAACGAGAGAGATGTGTAGGGTGACGGTAGCAGAGATGACAAGACAATGGTGGTGAAGACCACGACTGTCGGTGGCTTGCTGAAGTCCGACGAAGGTGGTGCAGCTGCTGACGGCGACGACTGAAGGCGCTGCGGGGTTTGACGAAGGTGATGATGGCAATGATCAGAGGTGCCAGTACACTGGATCTTGCACTTGCTTGTTTCTTTCTTTGTTTTCTTCTCTGCTCCTCTCTTGATCTTTTTTTTTTTATTAATCTCTTTTCTGTACTCTGGGTCATTTGAGCCTGAACGAATGGAAAGGGAAAGTGGTTCGACTGAGGGGAAGGAGCGTGGGTGGGGTTCTGAGATGGTTGGACTTGGGTTGCTGGGTTTGGATCGAAAGGGATTTGGAGTTTAAATGGTTCTAAAAGCTCGAATTTTGGGTTTAGGTTCGTTAGGGCTTAGGGCTTGATTGACAGGGGATTAGAGTTCTTCTTGGTCTGTGATGGGTTCGGATTTGGGTTGATTTGGGAAATTAGGGTAGAGATGGATTTTGAGGATCGGTAATGTGGGTTTGGGCTTTGGCAGATTGTGGATTTGAGGTCTAGGGTTTTGAGTTGAAGGAGATTTGGAGTTTTGGTGACAAATAGCCAGATAAATGGGTACGATTGGTTTGGCCAATGCTGGTGATGGGATGGAGGGTACGGCTATGGTGTTTAGGGTTAGTGTAAGGTTCAACCAAGCCCAAATAGGGGAGTGAGGGTGTTGGCTAACAAGAACGAAAATGGGAAGGGGTATGGCTGACGAGATTTTTTCAATATGAAGATTTTGAGAATTTTGGCTTCGATGGAGATTGGTTTTCTTGATAAACGCGGGGGTTAGGATTTAGGATTGCAGGGGATTGTCGAGTGATGGAATGTGTGGTGGTATTGAGGGATGGAAACGAATATGAGGGAAGGGAAAAATACCTGATGAAGCCAATCGTCGAATCTGGATGGATTGAACTTCAGCTTTGATACCAATGAATGCGGATTCGGGTACCAGATGCAGGGTGGATAAGGGAAGATGGAAGAGATAGGGGATATCAGGGATTACCTTAACATTTGCCTCGCTCCAAACTCCAATCCAGGAGGCAAAAGATCTTGAAGAGAACTTGGAAGAACTTAAAGGAAAACTCAAAAACTCAATTTTCATTATCATCAACAATTTTCATTATCAGCAACCATTGCCTGTCTAAGCCAAGAGGCTTTACATTATATAGGAAAAGAAATAACCTAGATCTAATCTGGACCATCCAATCATATTGACGGTTTGGATTAAAACAGTCAACATAAAAACAACTTAAAACATAAATAAATAAAGCTCTAAATAGAATAAACATAGATGGGCTGGGCCTAAATGCCGGTCGACCCATGGGGACCATGGTCCTGCATCATAAAGTCTCAATCCTCATGTTTCTCGATCTCATACTGAAAAATTTCCATACTATATGATGCAACTGTCAAAAATAAAAGCCAACAAATGGGTTGTTGGGTTGTTGTCAATGTCAACAATAACAGCCAACAAATGGGTTGTCGGGTTGTTGTCAATGTCAACAATAACAACCAACAAATGGGTTGTTGGGTTGTTGTTAATGTCAACAATAACAGCCAACAAATGGGTTGTTGAGATTAGGTTTTAGTCAATTCTTTCACCATTGATTATTGTAATTAATCCTTAACTTTGTCTATAAATACTAAGCAATCAATGATCCCAAATCATTGAGTTTTCTTGCCATTATTGGCTTCTTCTCATCACAAACTCTTACATGGTATCAGAGCCATAGTTACCTTCTCAAATTGATTCAGTCATTCTCCCTGACTTGGATCTTCTTCCTGATTGTGTTTGATCATCCCTGATAGTGTCTGATCATCCCTGATCAAGACGTGGCGCACTTCTAATCATCTTCAACATCTCTTAAAAACACCTCCATCTTGGTCGACCAGCATTGCTGGTATTTATGAGCATTTTTCTGGATTTTTTCTCCCATCAGAGATTTCATCATCACCGTCCAGATTTGTGGATCTTTTTCCAAATCTCATCAGATTTGGACCTAAAGAAAGTACATTTGATCCACTTTACAGCGATCAAACCTGATCTGTGATTTGATCAACCTGTGGGGCCCACGTGTGGATTCAATCGCTGCCGACAAGGACGTCCATCTTCCTTTGCTGCTACTGTGCACAACTTTTTGACAGGTATTATCTCTAATTGGTCCAAAGATCTTCTGGCCTGGGAGTTTTGGACCTGCTACTGCTGTTTCATCTTTGATCACACCTGATCTGTGATCAACAACTCTGTGGGGCCCACACACAGATCCAGATTAAAATTTATAGCTTCTCAAGGTGCTTTACTTGTGCTGTTTGTACTGTCTGCTGCTGGATTTTTCACTCTGCTGGTTCTTCCTTGCTCCTATCTGGCTCACTGTTTTCTGTGCTTTCTCTTCCATCCTGCTGAAAGTGCTAACAATGGAGAAATATGATGTTATTCCAGTTAAGTTTAATGGGCAAAATTATATGGCCTGGTCCTTCCATATGAAGAATTTCGTAGAAGGACAGGGGCTATTTGGTTATTTGGATGGCACAGTTCCAAAACCTTCTACTACAAGTACCACAGACTCCAAAGCCATATCCACCTGGTCCAGGGAAAATGCCAAAGTAATAACTTGGATTCTGAACTCCATTGATTCTTCTCTTGCTATTGCTCTTCAAGCATATACTACAGTTGCAGCTATGTGGGCTCATCTCAAGAACATCTACCATCAAACCAACAAAGCCCGTAAATTTCACTTAGATAGTGAAATTGCTAAATTTACTCAAGGGGATAGATCTGTGCAGGAATACTATACTAGCTTCCTCACTTTATGGACTGAACGGGATTCTATGTTGATTCAGACGGTCTCTCCTGGCTTTCTCTCCGAGGCTCTCAAACTCCAAGAAGAAACTCACATTAGCCAGTTCCTTATGAATCTTCGGTCAGAATTTGAATCGGTTCGGTCTGCCCTCATGAACTGAGAACAGTCAACTAATCTTGATACCTGCTTTCAAGAAGTACTTCGTGAAGAACTTCGTCTCATCTCCCAGCGGGCTATTCTTGACGAACCAAAGGCATTCCTTGCACCCCTTCCGGCTGAATCTGCTCTTCTGGCAACCCCCAATCAAAGGCATATTCAATGCTTTGAGTGCAAAAGCTTTGGTCATCTGGCCAAGAACTGTCGAAAGAAATTAGTCTGCCGATATTGCAAACGCTCTGGTCATCTTATTGATGACTGTCGCAGCCTACAAAGGAAGAATGGACCTCAGCAGAAGCCAAATCCTTCCACCATGCCCAGACAAAATAATTCTGCTGCATTCCAAGTTCAAGCATCTCTTCCTGACACAGGAAGCACTTCTTCCAGGACTGTATCCATGACTCCCACACAGATTCAAGAACTGATTCAGAGCACGGTGACCTCCACCTATGCTTCCATAGGTCTTCATGGTGGTCGGTATCAATTTCATTCTCATATCGCATCTCCTGCTTTTCATTCCTCTGCTTCTCTTTCTTCTCCTATTACCTCTTCCACATGGTTTTTAGATTCAGGAGCCTCCAATCACATGACATCTGTAGAACATGGCTTTACAGATTCCCACCCTTACCTTGGGAAAGAGAAAATCACCACTGCTAATGGTGATCAACTACTCATTTCGGGAGTTGGTACCATTACTTTATCTAGTATTTCTGGCCAGCCCATCACTCTTCCCAATATTTACTTTGTTCCCAAATTATCAGCCAATCTCCTTTCTGTAGGACAACTTATTGATGATGGCTATCTTGTTCACTTTTCTTCCTCTGGCTGTGTTATACAGGGGAGACAAACTGGGAAGGTGATCGCGACAGGGAGTAAACATGGGCGCCTGTTCTTGCTGGACATTGGACATCATTCTTTGTTTGCTTCTTCTTCTAACTTCAATAAATTATGGACTGTTTGGCATAAACGTCTTGGTCATTTGAACAATGCAAATTTAATTTCCTTGTTTAAATTTGGTTTTTTGGATTCTACTATTGATAATAAAATGATGTCTTCTTTCTCTCAATCAAAGTGTGAAACTTGTTGCCTCAGTAAAAGTCATATTTTGCCTTTTCCTGTTAATAATGCTCGTGCTTTGGCATCATTTGACATCATTCATTCAGACGTTTGGGGAATTGCTCCTACCTTGAGTAGGACGGGATTTAAATACTATGTGACCTTTATTGATGACCATTCTCGTTATACTTGGATTTACTTTCTGCATATGAAATCTGAAGTATTCTCCATTTTTAAAAAATTTTATAACATGGTCCAAACCCAATTTCAGAAATCTATCAAAATTCTTCGCTCAGATTCAGGTGGAGAATACATGTCTCATACTTTCTCTGCCTTCCTTTCTGATAAAGGAATTCTTCACCAAAAATCTTGTCCGCATACTCCTCAACAAAATGGGATTGCGGAAAGGAAGAACAAACATATTCTTGAAACTGTTTGGACTCTGTTGATTGCATCCTTAGTCCCTCCCAAATTTTGGTGTGATGCTGCACATACCGCTGTGTATCTTATCAACCGTCTTCCTAGCACTGTTCTAGGAAAGACTACTCCTTACGGAGTTCACTTTGGTCACACCCCTTCATACTCTCACTTACGTGTGTTTGGTTGCCTGTGTTTTGTTCATCTTCCTCCTACTGAGCGCACAAAGTTATCTCCACAAGCTGCTAAATGCATTTTTTTGGGTTACAGTAATGAACACAAAGGATTTTTGTGTTATGATCAATTGGACAAACGCATGCGTATCTCTCGAAATGTTATTTTCTTGGAACATATTCCCTTCTTTTCTTTACATTTGGATAGTCATCCTATTGCTGTCTCTTATCTGCCACAATTCTCAGAGTCTACTTCTCCATCACCTCCTCTCAAAGTCTATGTCCGGCGGAACAAGGTCTCTCCTCTGGCGACTTCCTCTCCTGATCCTCTCCCAGCGCCGCCTACTGAGTCTTCAGGTAATAATAACTCTTCTAGCACCGTTTCTCTACGATGCTCTAGTCGTTTTTCTGTTGCACCTAACCGCTATGGATTTCCTGCTCTTCTTACTTCCTTGGATAGTACTCCTATACCCACCTCATATTCACAGGCCTCGAAGATTACTTACTGGCAAGATGCTATGAATGAGGAATTGATTGCTCTCGAAGCTAATCAGACATGGGACTTGGTACCGGCTCCTGAAGGAGCCTCTGTGATTGGCAGTAAATGGATCTACTCCATAAAAGTTCACTCAGATGGAAGTCTTGATCGCTACAAAGCCCGATTGGTAGCACAGGGATATAAACAGGAGTATGAGATCGACTATGAGGAGACATTTGCACCAGTAGCTAAAATGACCACCGTTCGTACTCTCCTCTGCATTGCTGCCGCCCGCAACTGGCCTCTGTGGCAAATGGATGTCAAAAATGCATTCCTTCATGGGGATTTGCAGGAGACTGTTTACTTAAAGCCTCCTCCAGGATATGCATGTCCTCCTAAGCATGTTTGTAAACTACGAAAATCTTTGTATGGACTTAAGCAGGCACCCAGGGCTTGGTTCGAAAAATTCCGGACTGCTATTCTTGAAGCTGGTTTTCGTCAGAGTCATTCAGATAGCTCTCTCTTTCTCCGATGGACATCAAAGGGCTACACCTTTCTTTTGGTCTATGTTGATGATATGATCATCAGTGGCAATGATACTGCCAGCATTCTGGATCTCAAACATCATCTCACTCGTCACTTCAGAATGAAGGATCTTGGTCCTCTCACCTACTTTCTGGGGTTGGAGTTCTTGCGTACCAAATCTGGCATTCGAGTTCATCAGCGAAAATATGCTACAGATTTGATCACTTCGGCACGACTTGATGATGCCCACACGTTTGATACACCTATGGAATTAAACAGCAAGATCAGTAAGGATGATGGACAGCCCCTAGATGATCCCTCTATTTTTCGAAGGCTAGTTGGTAGTTTGCTCTACTTAACTATGACTCGGCCGGATATTTCTCATGCTGTTCATACGGTTAGTCAGTTTGTGAGCAATCCTCATAAACCTCACCTTGCTGCTGCCTTGCGCATACTCCGCTATGTCAAAGGCACTCTTAACCATGGTCTCTTCTACTCTTCGGGCGCTTCTCTACGTTTATCCGCTTATGCGGATGCTGACTGGGCTGGTTGCCCGGATTCTCGGCGATCTACCACTGGTTGGTGTATGTTTCTTGGGGAATCTTTAATTTCATGGAAGTGCAAGAAGCAAACCACGGTTTCAAAATCTTCTGCTGAGGCTGAATATCGGGCCATGTCATCCGCAAGTGCTGAAATCATCTGGCTCCGCCGTCTTCTATGTGAATTCGGGGTCTATGTTGGTAAATCAACACCTCTTCATGGGGACAACACAAGTGCTACCCGCATTGCAAACAATCCAGTCTTTCATGAAAGAACGAAGCATATTGAGATTGATTGCCACTTCATCCGTCAGCATATTGTTACTAACAAGATAACTCTGCCTCATGTCTTTACTCTTGACCAGTTGGCGGATATCTTCACAAAAGCTCTTCCCAAACCACGTCATCATGATCTCACTCGCAAATTGATGTTTTCTCACTTACCACATCAATTTGAGGGGGAGTGTCAAAAATAACAGCCAACAAATGGGTTGTTGGGTTTTTGTCAATGTCAACAATAACAGCCAACAAATGGGTTGTTGGGTTGTTGTTAATGTCAACAATAACAGCCAACAAATGGGTTGTTGAGATTAGGTTTTAGTCAATTCTTTCACCATTGATTATTGTAATTAATCCTTAACTTTGTCTATAAATACTAAGCAATCAATGATCCCAAATCATTGAGTTTTCTTGCCATTATTGGCTTCTTCTTCTCATCACAAACTCTTACAGCAACCTGCATGCATGGCACAGTGACCTGAAATTCGATCCGTTGGATAGCTTATCTACAATTCCAAAGAAAGGCCTCTAATATAGTTGACGATAGGATATGTCCCTTTACCTCGCTAAGATCCACTGAAGGAAACAAAACTGGTCAAAAAATGAAAACAATTAACAACTGGTAAACTCTGCATAAGTCAAGAGGATTGTTGAATCCCCATGAACTCCGCATAGAATAAGAGGATTGTTGAACCTCTTAGGTAAGTTGAGAGACTGTTCTTTCCTCTAGTAGCTTATAAGACCAAACACCTGCACTTGATGTCTACTTCACTTCCAAGAGCTTAAACCATTTAATCTTGTATGTGTGTGTATGGAGATGCAATCCTAGCTTCAGTGTGTTCAAACCCTCCTTGGAAATAAAATTGTTGGAGCTCCCATGGTCAATGATAATAGAGCACAGCTTACCATTGATTGTGCACACACAAATCTTTAGAAATGTCGTGCCTTTGGCACCTGCTGTGATCTGCTGGCATAGCAGTCATTGACTCATTGTGAATATATCCTGCACAACTGGGACATTTCCTAATGTCTTTATGTATCTGTGACTTTTCTATGAAAAAAGTCATGATCACTCTTTAGATACCTTTCATGTGCTCCTAGTTCCTTTCTTTTTTTGGTTCACTTATCTTGTTATTCTGACTTTGTTCATCTGCTATCTATTGGAATTGGTGGTTGCCATCAAGGACACAAACACTAGGTGCCACATTTGTCAACATTGTAAACCAGCAAAAAATTCAAGACTTACTGTAGATAGAAGATTGACCAAGCAAATTGAATTGAACACATGCAAAGCATCAAATATAAAGAGAATAATGGAAAACTGAAGTTTTAGCAGAACAGTCGTTTCCCTTAAGGTAGTGGGTTTTTATAGAGCTGGGAAATCCCTGTCGATGCCCTAATTGGGGCTAACCAACAGAAATTAAGATTACATTAAATTAGCTCCTATCAATATATAGATAGATATGCTAAGATCTCTAAGATTGGTAGTTTACATAAATGGCTTTATACACGTGGGATTATCCTTGTGGTGCTACTCATCTCTTAGTATGCATGTAGGAGGCCATTAATTTAACTTGAACTTTCTTGTGGTGGCGCCTTATACTACACTTTCCAAATTGATGTGGTGATTGGCAAAGAATCGATTTGATGGTAAAAAAGTTAGTGACAATTCTTGGTCATCACTATGATAAAGAGATTGGCATTTGAGGTTGAGATGAAACATGAGGAAGATGTATAGCTCCAGATGTAACATGCTGCCGAATGAAGTGATAGTTGACCTCAATATGTTTGGTCCGCTCATGAAAAATTGAATTGGTGGCAACCTGGATAGTGCTTGTATTTTCAGCACAAAGCAGATTGAGATCAATAAGACACCAAGTTCATGAAGTAAATGCTGTAGCCAAATCACTTCGCTACTTGCAAAGAAGATTTTGAAACAGTAGTTTGCTTTTTAAACTTCCAGGAAATAAGCAATGTACTAAGAAACATGCACTATCTATCTAGTGGCTGATCTTCTAGTGTTAGGACATCGAGCCCCAGTCCACAACATAAGCCCTAAGATGTAATGAAGAGGCTGAGGAGTAGAAGAGTCCCCTTTCAAGAGAACCATGAATGAATCTAAGGATCCAGTAAACTATTATGAAATGTGGTTTATGGGTATTGCCCACAAATTGACTGACAACTTGAATCACATGAGAAATATCTTGTCGTGTTATGTTGAGATAGAGAATAGTCCTAACAAGTTGGCAATACAGCATGGGATCAGGCAAAGGGATGCCTTCCCCTTTATGAGTTTTAACATCAAGTTTTTTATTTATCAATTTTTTTTTTTTGATAAAAGATAAAAAGTTTTAACATCAAGTTTAAAAGAGGTATCAGTAATCTTAGAATCAGTGAGTCTAGCAAAGATAGTAAATCTCCTGCATGCTTTCGTTGATGAATACAAATACTAGCTTTGTTTGAGAGATTTCAAGTCAAAGAAAATAAGTCAAGTATCCCAGCTTAAAGGTGCGCATACGATGATTATTGAGTTCTTTTATGCCGGTAGCCTATGATACATGGATACTTCAAAATGAGCAACGTATTGTGTTGTATCGTATCCAATACTTCACTTTTTATATGTAAAATCCATGTCCTTGTTGTGTCCATGGCCTGTCCTTGCCGTATCCATG
This sequence comes from Litsea cubeba, assembly GCA_012931725.1. Lineage (NCBI taxonomy): Eukaryota > Viridiplantae > Streptophyta > Magnoliopsida > Laurales > Lauraceae > Litsea > Litsea cubeba. Next base: position 55,868,040 of record CM022944.1, read on the forward strand.
TAGTATCTAGGCATCATAGCCAGTAGCATCTTTCCCACCAAGGATCATGTCCTTGACGTAAAGGAGTAAAATAGTGCATCATCCCGATGTTCGATGAATAAACGTAGAATTATTGTTTAAACTTTGGTAAAATCATGCTTAAAGAAGGCCCTTTGGAATTTCTCGAACCATGCAGGAGGAACTTGTTTAAGGCCATAAAGAGATTTTTGCAGACAACATATGTGATTTAGTGGACCAAGATATCCAAGAGGACGCATGTCTTGTAAGTCACCATGAAGAAAAGCATTTTTATATCCATTTGCAATAGAAGCTAATTGCAAATAGCCGCAACTCCTAACAAAGTTCGAACCCTAGTCATGTTGCTAACTGGAGCAAAGGTCTCTTCATAGTCAATTCCATATTCTTGTTTAAAAGCCTTGAGCAACTAAGCAAGCTTTATCTCTATCTATTCTTCCATCATAATCCACTTTGATAGAATGAACCCACTTACTATCAGTAATCGAATCTGATGCAGGACTTGGAACAAGATCCCAAATTTGTGTAGTTTCAAGAGCAAGTGAGTCTTTTGTCATAGCATTCTACCGACATGGTGCCTGTGAATATGAGGAGGGAATAAAAATAGAGTCTAGACGGGTAAAAGGCATTGGAAAGCAGAAGCCATAGCGAGCAAGAGGTTTAGAAATATGAGTGGAATGTTTCACAGTTTGTGGTTCAAGGGAAGCGTTACCTGTAAGTGAAGGAAGAGCATTTGGCAATGTAAGAGATTAGGAGTAGGAAGGGTAGTGGATAAAGACTGCAGCTGTCAGACATAGAACTTAGTAATGGGAGGGAAGACTGAGTGGGAAAATGTGGAAGCTATGAGATATGTGTGGGACGAAAATCTGATCGAAGTGAGTAAAAAGGAATATGTTCAACCAATATGACATTTTGAAAAATACGAGTGCATCAAGTTATTGGATCATAGCATAAGAAACCTTCGTATCTTTGTATCCCAAGAGCACACGCTGCAAAGTGTGATGATAATTTGGTTTTTTCATGAGTGGGAAGATGCACAAAACAGAGAGAACAAAAGATGCACAAGTCAGGACAAGAAGGTGACTAAAGAGGCATTCTCACATGGAGAAATGTTATTCAAGATAGGAGTGGGAAATCGATTGATTAAATGAATGGCTGTATGTGCAGTTTCACATTAAAAAGTAGCAGGACAATGAATCCAATAAGTAATGCCTTGACAGTTTCAAGAATATGCCTATTCTTCCTCTCAATATTCCCGTTTTATATTGAAGTACGAGGAAATGTTTCTGATGGATAATCCCTTCTCAGATAGTGGAAAAATCCCCAGACATGTACTCTCCTTTGAATCTGATCAGAGTGTTAATTTTTTCCAAATTCGGTGCCCACTAAAATATAAATTTTTTGAAAGGTGGACAAAACTTCAGTCTTTAGGCAAAGAAAATAAATCCAAGTAAAGCTAGAGTGACCATCAATGAAAGGAGCTATGGCTCAGGAATAATGAACAGGAAAAGGCAAAACTCAAGCAATAAGAAGCGCGTCGAGATTTCATAAATGAAGAAAACATATGGTTATTAATTTGTTTTTGGTCAGAATCTGTTTATTAATTGAAGGTTCTGAATATTCAAGTTTAAACAAAAGGATAATCTATGATAAATCCAACCCCCTCACACTCACTAACCCCACATGAATTAGCACTCACTCTAATTTGGCACTATTCTAAATAATAATCACCGTTGGATTTAATCTCATGAAATATGTAACTTAGAACAACTCGAATTTAATTCAACGGTGATTATTATTTGGATTAGTGTCAAATTAGGCCGGGTGCTAATTCATGAGGGGTTAGTGAGTGTGAGGGGGGTTGGATTTGTCATGGGATGTCCCATGCGGTTGTAAAAAGGTGACCCCGCATGCAAATCCGTGAGGTGTACAACCATGGTTTAAAAAAACTTACGTTATTTGCAATATAACGGTCATAGTATGAAAAAAGCAGCCCATAACAGTCATAATGGCCAATATAACAGTCATAATGGTTCATAACGGCCGATAATTTGAAATTATCGGTAGACAATGATTTTTTTTTAACTTTCTTTCTCTTTTTTTCATTTCTTTCTTTCCCAAACCATTTGTGGAGCTTCTTAAGATTATGTTGGAGCTTCCCAAGCTTCTTTTTTCACCAAAACTCAAGTGATTGGCAAGATTTAGGTGGAATCTTATATGATGGCTTCTTCCTTCCTCAACCACAATACCTTTATGTTCATACTCTGTTGTTTTAATTAATTAATTAATCTTGATGTAGTAGTAAATGTTGCTTGAAAGTTAAAATTCACTCTCAATTTACTTGCTAATTGAGTAATTGAGTACTGTATGTCTGCATTATTACTATTAGTTTCTTGACTTTAAGTGTTTAACTCTAATGATTAGTTCAAAATTATGGTTGCAATGCATACTGTAAAATTTGTGATATTTGAACTTATTTTAATATATACATGTAAATCTATTTAACTCAGAGCAAACTTTATAAGTTTTAGATAAAACAGTGAAACATGATGTAATGACTTAAGGGGACCGATATTTTGTGTTAAAGTGTTTACTAATGGAAAAAAATATATTGTTTTCTAGCATTTTATAATATTCTGGATTTTTTGGATATTTTTTCGGATTTGTTTGGGGTAAAATAAAAATTCGCACTGCGATGGACTGCGACGATCGCGAACTGCGACGTGATGGCCTCAAACTGCGATGCGACGCAATGACCCTGACGGCGTCTGAGACCACAATTTTGAACCATGACAGTACCTCATAGCAAAATATTTTCCATGTGAAAGTATTATTTCTGAAAATGAAAAAGAAACTGAATCATGGGCCACTATATACCAACTAGGGTTTAAAATATCGGTATGTATCATCAGAGGCGTACTAGTATGGGCAATCACCGTGACGATATTTTACTATGTATTGGTTCGCAAAGCTAGAGGGGAAAAGTTGCCAAATATCGGATGATTTTGGCCAATATCATCAAAATATCAGTTGGTGACACTTAAAACCCTAAAAATATGTAGATTTTCTTGTTTATAGAACTGATTTGCTGGGGAGAGAGAGAGAGAGAGAGAGAGAGAGAGAGAGAGAGAGAGAGAATTTCTGTGTTCCACAACGGGGCCCACCTATTAAAAGTCCAAATGGCTCAAAGTGAAATGGGCCTCTTTTTTGTGGGAGCTGGCCACATTTTATCCTAATCGGAGATGGGCCTACTATGAAAATTGATTATATACATTCGTGAGGCCATTCGATAGGGTGCACTTATAAAAAATGTAAACCACTAAAAAATAATGCCCCACTTGATATGGGCTCTTAACAAATTTTAATCAAATTAAAATTCCGCCCACTAACAGGTTGGTCACTTAAAAGTCATGTGAATAAAATATCAAAAAATCAAATGTTTTATAATAGTCAATCTAATGAACGGCTAATTCCGTGGATTATCTGAAGTACTTTTTTTTTTTTGCCCTTTTTAATTGTTTCCGTCTAATAGGGCCCACATATGATAAAACTAAATCACTCCAAAAAAAAAGCCCCCTAGTGGGCCCTCAACAGGCTTTTTAGGTCAATAGGAGGTGGCCTAACGCCATATTGATCAGTTATAAAAGATATGAATAAAGTATTAATAAACAAAACCAATTCTTTTACGTTGGTCAATATAGGCTACATTGATAGATCTATAAATTATAAAGATGGGCCCAAAAATTTAATACTAGAACTTAACATATTTAACAGTTAAGGATTAGATAGCAGTACATGATGATATGACTTAGGGATATCGATATTTTGATATACAGTGAAGCATGGATACGTAAAAAGGGGTCCCAAATCCGTATCCCTGGCGTATCGGACACGGATACGCCATGGATATGTCCAGGATACGCGAAAAGCGTATCTGATTAAGTTTTTTCTTTTTAAAATGTCGGACGCGTGCGGGACACGCACGGGACACGAGCGGGACACGTTTTAAGTGAAAATTAAAAAAAAATGGGGGGGGGGGGGGGTGAGAAACATAGAAGAAAACTTGGGAGAGGAGAAGAGAAGGAAAAAAAAAAAGAGAAAGGAAAGAAAGAAGAATAGGGAACCCTAACCTCGCCAGTTGCCATCGTTGCACCGCTGCCGTCATTAAACCCTAACCGTGCCAGCCTGCTACATCGTCATACAACAACTGCCGACATACTTGTGCTGTGCCGCTATAACCTCGCCGCCCTCATCTCCACCTTCGCCGCTGCATCACAGGTAGGCCTGTCAATGGGACGCGTTGAAATGGGTAGAAAGTCCGGCCCGACTGGTCTCAAGCCCGAAAATACATGGCTTTTAAAAAAATTTGAGCCCAGTGGGCTGGGCTTGGACAATACATTTTAAAGCCCAGCCAAAATGGGACTGGGACTGGGCATAAACAACCCAGCCCGTTCAAGCCCGGCCTGACCCGCTGGAAAGTCATTTAATAATAATTATTTATATATTACAGTTTGTGCCCAAGATTGGTTTAGTCATGAAAAAACTAGTGATGATGATTTAGACAATGATGGGAATGCACTAACTGATGTTTTAGACATATTAAAAGAAAAATAATTTCTGTTGATTTCTTTTTTACATTACTTGACCCATATAGGATACTCGTTCTCATTCATTTTATTGATTTTCTACTTTCACCAGCCAAAAAAAAAGAAGTTTTTAACTGATCCTACATTACTTTAACTTGACTTTTATATAGGATACTCATTCTCATTCATTTCTACTGATTTTCTACTTTCTCTGGCAAAAAAAAAAAAAGGTTTTAACCATTCCTACATTACTTGACCCATATAGCCTATAGGATACTCATTCATTTCTATTGATTTTCTACGGTCACCGTCAAAAAATAAAAAAGTTTTTAACTCCGCCATGTTTCTTGTTGCATTGCATTGCCGGTCCCAAGCCCGGAAAAAAGGAGGGTTTAAAGTCGTGTTCACACCGGGTGTCGGTGACAGTAGGAATAATTAGAGAATGTTTTGATGTCCAGGATCGGGCTAAGCCCAGGCCCGGCCCTGTCCCAGCCCGGGCCCATATGGGGCGGGATTTGATGTAGGCCCGTTCAATTTAGGGCTGGGATTGGGCAACACCCAGTAGGCCCGTTCTATTTTCGGAACGGGATTGGACAACCCAAGCCCCGGCCCGTCCCGTCCCATTGACATGCATAATCACAGGAGAACCAGCACTTTTCAGGTTCTTGTCCTTTCTTTCCTTTTGTTTCTTTTTTTCTCTTCCTCTGTATTGGTTGGTTTTTGTTGGGGTTGAAGCTATTCTGGTTATTCTAATTTTGGTTTTTTTTTTCTTCCCCCTTAAATCATTTGGGTTTTAGTTTTTTTTTTTTTGGTAATGTGTTTGGATTTTCCTGGTTTTCTTGTTGATTTGATGCTTTGTTTGCTGATCAGAGGTTTGTATTGGCAAGGTTGTCTTTGCTGCTGTTTCTTTTCTTGTGTAATGTGTTAATTTGTTGTTGCTGCTGTTTCTTTTTTTTTCTTGTTTGGCTGTAAATTGTATCCCAGTTCCAAGACTGAGTCCTGTATTGGAATCTCTGATTTTCAAGACCACCTTTGGCCACTGAGGACAAGCATAACCCTTCCTATAAGTACTGCTTTCTGTCTTGAGTCAAAGCAACTTGTCACCTGCTGATAGTAACCAAATTCTTCAAAAGTTGTCCCCATTCACAAATGAATAGATATAAAATGTATTATATATATGTGTGTATATATGTATCCATCTTTTATTTTTTACTGTTAGATTATTCTTCTTTGTTTGGAGTTATTTTAGGTAGCCTGATGGGGCCAATATTTTGTGTTTCGAGCAACCAAAGTTTAGTCAGATGGCTTCTAGTACGGTTGGTAGTACTTGTGCGTCTTATCCAGCTATTGAAGAAGACGCTCACAATCCTCTTTTGGAGGTATGTTACAAAATAGCAAAAACTTGGCGATGGAGGGGGAAATGTGTCGTGGCAATGTAATTTTTGCCATCAAACCAAGAAAAGCTCATACACAAGGGTGAGAGCTCATTTGATGCATGAGCCTGGTCATGCTGTTGTACTCTGTCCAAAAGTTAAGAGCAATGATATTGCGGAGATGAAAAGGTTAGAGGACGAATGTAATGAGAGATTGAGGAAAAATGCACCCAAGAAAGTACCATTGCCAACTTCTAATGTGGATTATGATTCAAAAAAAAAGGAAGGCAAGTGGAAAGTGGAGGTTGGAGTGGATGTGACAGTAGTATGGCTATTGGGAAGTCATTTAACCTGAAGTTGCGTGACCAAATGGATGCGGAGATTGCTAGGATGTTCTATGCATCGGGCTTACCATTTCACCTAGCAAGGAGCCCTTATTATGTGAGTTGTTTCCAATTTGCCACAAACAATGCTCTTGAAAGCTATGTGCCACCGGGGTATAATAAGCTAAGGACAAGTCTACTCCAACAAGAAAGGGCTCATGATGATATATTGCTACAACCAATTGAAGGCACATGGAAAGAAAAAGGTATAAGCATTGTGAGTGATGGATGGAGTGACTCACAGAGGAGGCCCTTGATTAATTTTATGGCGGTGACGGAAAGTGGGCCTATGTTCCTTAAAGCCATGGATTGTTCGGGTGAAATTAAAGATGAGTACTTCATTTATGGTTTGTTGAAAGAAGTGATAGAAGATTGTGGTCCCCAAAATGTGATTCAAGTGATAACCGATAATGCTAAGAATTGCTCGGGTGCGGGGCATCTCATTGAAGCACAATTTGAAAATATTGTTTGGACACCATTTGTGGTTCATACACTCAACCTTGCCTTGCAAAACATTTGTATGGCAAAGAATGTTGAAAACAATCAACTAACATATGAGGAGTGTCGTTGGATCACAGACTTGGCCGAGGATGTTGTGTTTGTTAAGAACTTTATCATGAATCACTCCATGAGATTGGCTATTTTTAATGAATTTGTCCCTTTGAAGTTCTTTCTGTTGCAAGTACACGTTTTGCTTCGGTCCTGGTCATGCTTAAGAGATTCAAGCTCATAAAAGGTAGTCTTCAAGCCATGGTTATTAGTGAAAGAAAGGTGAGTCACTAGAGAGAGGATGATAAGGAGAGAGCCAAAGCTGTGAAAGAGTTTGTGTTAGATGACATTTGGTGGGACAAAGTGACTTACATACTTTCTTTTACAGCTCCTATATATGATATGCTAAGGGTTTGTGACACGGATAGGCCTTGTCTTCACTTGGTGTATGACATGTGGGATACCATGATAGAAAAAGTGAAGGGTGCAATATATAGGCATGAAGGAAAGAGACTCGATGAGACATCTACCTTTTATGAAGTGGTGCATAAGATTCTTGTGGATCGTTGGATCAAGAACAACACTCCTCTCCATTGCTTAGCTCATTCACTAAATCCAAGGTGACTTCTAGTCTTGAACTTTTTTTGCTCCCTCTAATTCTTAAACATAAACATATTCTTAATTCTTTTTTTTTTCCTATTCAAGGTACTATAGCGAGCATTGGCTTCATGAGGATCCTAGTCGAGTTGCTCCACAGAGAGAGGTTACTAGAGAAAGAATGAAAATCCTTAAATTATATTTTCCTAATTCGGAGGAGCGCAAAAGGATAATCACAGAATTTGCTGATTTCTCTAGCAAGTCTGGAGAGTTTGCGGATGTTGATTCCATTCGTGATCGCTATGAAATGGATCCTAAAAGTTGGTGGGTCACCTATAGTGTGTGTGCACCTTTGCTTCAAACTCTAGCTTTCAAGCTACTTGTGCAACCTTCCTCGTCGTCATGTGCAGAGAGGAATTGGAGTACTTATTCCTTTGTGCACTCGGTGCGAAGGAATAAGATGACGCCAAAACGTGCTGAAGACTTGGTTTTCATTCATAGCAATCTTCGCCTGCTTTCAAGAAGAACTCCACAATATATGAAAGGAGAAACCAAGATGTGGGATATTCTGGAGATGCTTTTGATTCGTTTGAGGATGTTGGAGAGCTTGAGATTGCACAACTCTCCCTTGATGAACCGGAATTGGAGGCCGTGCTCTTTCTTGAAGATGGTGATGGAGGTGATAGTGGTGGACCTGGTGGTCAGGCAATTGAAGTTTAAGTGGATCAATGCACTGTGTTTGTTTGGGTTATATGCTTATGTTTCTGTAGTAGTTGGTGAAACTTAGATTTTGAACTTGGAACTTGGAAGTGCTTATGCTTATGCTTATGTTTTTGTAGTAGTTGGTGTTATAGCAATTGAAGTTTAATGATGATTAAATCAATGAAAGTGCATATTTTATGGCTATTTTGATTGTAATAATGTTAGATTTTTATTACAGTCATATAAAAAATATTAAAAAAAAAAATTTCAACGTATCCCCGACATATCGTATCCTACTTTTTTGAGAAATGGCGTATCTGCGTATCCGTATCGTATTGTATCCGTGTCCCATATCTGTGTTCGTGCTTCGTAGTTGATATATAGTGTGTACTAATAAAAAAAAACATTATTTTCTAGCATTTTCCAATATTTTGAATTTTTTAAATTCTGTTTAACAATATTTTGAGGTCAGAAAAAAATTCGTGCTGCGATGGCCACGAACTGCAATGCGACGCCGTGTCTATGCTTTTCCTTTCCTTTTGGCCTTTTGCAATTGCAGTAAGGCAGACTAAATCTGAAAGCGATCCATCTAGCCTTACATAATGGCATACATGTTATGCTGAATAACAAAATAGTTTTTTCTTCTTCTTTTTTTATTTTCTTAGTTCTTTTTTTTTTTCTTGAAATATAGATAAACCATCATTATCGAAGCTTTATCCCCATCTTTTTGGGGTTGATTTTGTGAATTCTACTTCTCTATACAAAGATAGATAAATCAGGCCCAATATTGAACCATTCTTTGTAGGGAAGCCAATTGCCCTCGCTTTTTCGCACTTTCATCAAAAATCATGCTTTCCCACTTCCATATGTATCACCAGAGTTGAGAGCTAATACATGAATATGAAAAATTAAGAGATGGAACTAGGACTGCTCCCTTTACTACCAAGATTTTTCATTGAATGGGCATGATCTAGTATTCTTTTACTAGATTACACATTTCTTATCTGGAGCATGACTCAATAATGTGAAACATGTTTACAAACTTGTTTTGCAGTACAGATGCCATACATGCTTTTCACTGGCCTTGAGGATTACAAAGCAAGAGGAACTCAAGCAGCACCTTATTTCACCGTCACCTACTACAAGGAATTTTCTGAAAGCAAGGATGTTGTGCTCATTCGGGGTGATGTTGTGTTTACTAGTAAGCTAAGTGATGAAGAAGCAAGATGGCTTCTAGAAACTGCTCAGTCCTTTTATTTTAATGATGTGAGGTACAAATTGGTCGAACGGTTCAACAAAGAGACTCGCGACTTTGAGTTTAAGGATGTACTACAGGCACTAGAGATGCCAATTGGGTGATTTTATCTGCACCCACCAAGTGATCCTGGAAGAGAAATAAAATGGTAAAGTTTCTATTAACTCATGTTTACTAAGGCAGAGATGTTGCCCTTTCATTTTAAAAAAAAATGATGCTGAAGGCACTCTGGAATAAAAAAATCCGAGTTTCATATGTGATGAATCTTGCAACATAATTTTGGTTTATACTCCCATTTTAACAAGGGATCGTACTGAAGAAAAGATATGGTGTCATCGACAATGCCATTTATCATTGCAGTTACTGTTATGGACCTTCTCTCCCATGTGCCTCTCTTTAGCATGATGGAGAGTAGCCTGAGAGCCATGCTATTAGAGAACTTGTCAAACATGCCGAACAAAATTGAGGTATGCTTTCTAGCAATCAGCCAACTCCAGTTAGATGGGTTATGTTTTATGAGAATGATGATGAGCCATCGTTGTTGCAACTTATATTATGATGGCGTCAGGAGATATACATTGCAATATTGAACACAAATGTCCTTTTGATAGTTTTTTCTTTTTCTTTTTTTAGCGTTTCTCAGTGAGATTGTCAGGGGAAAGGAACCATAATGCTGTTATGATTCAATGATAGGGGATGTGATCTGCACATTAATAATGGGGGTTGTTTTGGAGCATGTTGTGAAAATTCATTTTTTTTTCCCATTTCATTTTTCGTTTATTATTTGGGTTTGATGGTTGGGACAATGCTTTGATGATGATTACGATTACGGTGTGGATTTGTCAATCAGCTCTACAAAGACAAACCTTGAGTTGTCTTTTTTACCATGAATCATTACCTAAAAGGTATAAAGAACCAAAGAACCAGTAAACCTTAAAATTTTTGTGTTGAGACAATGGAAGCTACAACTGGTCCAGAGCTGTTGAGTCTTCAGTTACTCAAATCTAGATTGTGGGCTTGTGTTTTCGCCATTGGAAACCCTTTCTTCTCCATCTCGCCCTGAGGGCCTATTTGTATTTTGTAAATCGAGTGCAGGTAACTCCGCTTATGCATACACTAGGTTTCATGTCTGGATAGGTCGAGTTATCCCACAATTGTGTGGTTCTTTGCCATGGCTGATGATAAATATATAGAGCTGGAGTTTGTAGATGTACAATCGAATGTTAGGGTATATTTGTACGTAGGACCCATCACATCTAATCCAATAAACTTTCTATGGGCTATAGAACAATGTTCACAAGTTTCACAAAAGGGTCTCATAAGTGGATAGATTAGTTGGATCCACTAATAGGTCTTAGGTTGATAGATTAGTTGGATCTAATGGGTATCACGTGGGTCCACTAGCATTTATGAGTGCCCACATCATTATGCTATTTACACAATACCATGTTGATTATGTTATTTATTTGGGCTCACCTTAAGATTTGATTTGATTATTAGTCACAAGACCTTTTTTTTCCTAGATTGGCCCACTGGCCAGGAGTGTTATTGTCAACCTAAAGCCCCACGGCCAAATAGGTTTTGTATCATTATATGATTATAAAATAACAATATTTACTTGTTCATGTGTATTCATATTGTTTAGTTACATTAAGTTGAAAACCAAGAAACCAATAATGGTCAAGTAGTTTAATCAAAATTTCATCATTATTATGCATTTTTCAATTTCAAATAAGCCATTTACTACTTGATAAAAGTGTATAACTGAATGGTTTTTTATAGAGATTAGAGTTATCATACATAAAGTCTAAATAAATTAAAGTTCAAGGATCAAGCATTCTTCACTAATTAAAAAAATATATTTTTCTCAAAGTTTTACCTCTATCTATAATTAAGCTAAAGTTCAAAGGCCAATGTGAACTTCGATCTTGGAGCTACCAAATAAGGTTGGTGTTTGAGACCCTATCCATCCAGGTAGAAACGGATCAATATGATGTAGTGTATGTTTGGTGTTTGATTCAGGAGCGATCTCTATTTGTTATTTGCCACTCTACGCATGAACGTTTAAGAAGTTTTCAACCTTGAGGGCAAGGTTACTCAAAGCAAAGTGGACTGCAATGATCTCATCTTCATTCTAAATTTTCTCTATTATCACTGTAGGTGCAGAAAAATATGACCCACAATAATAGGGGGGGGTGCCTGCACGGACTTATCCAAGGAGATTAGGAACACCGATGCCTGCGCCTGAAGCCTGAGAAAAGAAAGAAGAATAGAAGGTCAGAGGACCCTGGCCTGGGCGGCGCAAGGCTCTCCGATGCCTAAGTTAGTGTATGAACTAAGCAGAGGATGGAAATTTTGGGGAAGAAGATGGCGTACCAGAGTGTATTGTATTTGTTGGCCTCCTATGCTTGTGAACTGTTCTTGTGCTTATATAGAGGAAGAGAGGAGGCAAAGGGGTAGTTGACTGTCTTATCATAGCCCACATTGCCAGGTAGTAGGGAGGTGCGGTCCCACCGTAGCCTACTTTTCTTTAATTGCAGTCCCATCGAGCCTTATCATGGCGCTTTGGGAGCAGTGGACGGTGATCTGTCAGGAGATATGGACTGTCCCCTTGTCTTGTCGCACGGGCCGTAGCGTGCTTGAGCGTCCATGGGAGGACAGCTGTCAGTGCTCAGTACTTTCACCGATATGAGGCTCTTGGCCGAGATGGAGTCTCGCCGAGGTGAGGACTTGGTGGAGATGGATGACCCTGGCACTGTTGCCGAGGTGGGCAGCCGAGGTGCCGAGATGGAGCACTAGGCCGAAATGGGGTGCTTTGGCCGAAGTGGACTCTGCCGAGGTGATGTAGTCGGGCATTGCTAAGGCATGCATTGCCGAAGTGAGAGGAGTTGTGCACAGGAAGCGTGGAGCACGAGACCGAGCTTGCCGGGATGGACTTGCTGGTGTGGGGGCCTGGGATGGAGCATCTTGGCCGGGATTCTGATGAGTTTGGGAATTTCCCCACACAAAGCCCCCCAGCTTCTGAGCTCTAAGAATACTCTTAGAGGTCGGAAGCTAAGAATGGATTTTCTTCAGTGTCTGGTTTGCCACCAACTGGAGAGACCGTGACCAGCCGTCCTGTCGCCAGAGGTGCAGTCTCGTTGGAAGTATTCTGGTGATGCCGCCGAGGGGGCTAGTATTACTGCCAATCCTGGAAACTGACACTGTTGCCGAGCTGAGGACTGGAACCATTGCCGAGCTGGGTGTAGCTGAGAACCGAGATATGCTCATTGCCTGAGACCGGCATGAGGCCGAGCAGGTGACATGGAACAGTCTATTCGGCGCTGGCGGTGATGGAGAAGCCTGGACGGTACGCCAGAGGAAAAGATAAAGTTTCTGATTCAGATGAACTGTGTACAGTTATTCTGCAATTTCGCATTCCTTCCTCTATTTCTTTGTACTTCGGTACTTGTATTTTTGTGCTGCTTCCCTGCAGTTCAGTGCTTGCACTGCTCTTTTCTTCTAAAGACTGTCACTGGCCGAAATGGACCGACATTGGCCAAGACGAGCTGTCATTTGCCATGACGGACACAGAATCTCGAGGATCTCGGCTGTGCGAGCCAGAGTTCGGGAACGATCTTGAGGGGTGTATGAACCCAGAATTTAGGAAACGACCAGATGTATGAATCCGAAGCCTTTTCTAGGGTCATGGACCCAAACTTTAGGAAACGACCGGATGTATGCCTTTTCCAGGGTCATGGACCCAAACTTTAGGAAACGACCGGATGTATGAATCCGAAGCCTTTTCCAGGGTCATGGACCCAAGGCCAGTCTCGCCGAGATGGAGAAGCCTGGGTGTATGAACCCGAGGGCAGTCTCTTTGGTGCTGGCCTAGACCAACATGAGGCCGAACCTGCGTGAAGCGCGTAGCTAGCACGAGGGCGGTACCAGCATGAGGTCGTTAAATGCGGTCGAGACCAGCATGAGGCTGAAACCAGCGTGAGGCGGAAACCAACACGTGGACGGACCAGCATGAGGTGGTTAAATGCGGTCGAGACCAACATGAGGCCGAAACCAGCGTGAGGCGGAAACCAACATGTGGACGGACCAGCATGAGGTCGTTAAATGCGGTCGAGACCAGCATGAGGCGTAAACCAACACGTGGACGGACCAGCATGAGGTCGTTAAATGCGGTCGAGACTAGCATGAGGCCGAAACCAGCGTGAGGCGGAAACCAACACGTGGACGGACCAGCATGAGGTCGCTTAGAGGCCAAGAAGCCTGGGTGTATCTACCTGAGGACTTGGTGGCCCTGATGCCGAACGCGAGTCATGCCTGAGTGTATAAAACGACCCCAGTGTGAGCTCGGTGGCTTTGGATGACTGATGTCAGTAGAGGACCGTACGATCAAGGCTGACAGCAGAGGACTGTGTCGTCGAAACGACGGTAGAGGGTCGTACGATCGAAGCCGACAGTAGAGGGTCGTGCCGGTGTCATCGAAGCTGACGGCGCCATCGAAGCTGACAGTAGAGGACCGTGCCGCCGAAATGACGGTAGAGGGTCGTGCGATCGAAGCTGACGGGCGGCCAAAGCTAAGTGATGATAGGAGACATCTAGCTGCCACCCGAGCTGGAAGAGACTTCTGCAGAGCTGGGGGCCGCTAGCGAGCTGGAGACGTCCGCCGAGCTGGAGACGTCCGCTGAGCTGGAAGCCAACTAGTCGTTTTCGTAAAGGTTGAACCGCTCCCGGGCTCGGGCGTCGTCTGCTTCTTGCCTGACGAATCGGTTTATCCTGGTTATCAGCGCTTCCATAGTGTCCACGGGATGCATGGCCAAGTCTCCCCGAAGCTCGTTGCCTGGTAGGAGGGCTTGTTGGAAAGACAGGACTGCTATTGCATCTGAGACATTCTCGATCTGGCTGTAGACGGCCCAGAACCTTTTGGCGAACTGCGAGATGCTCTCGGTCTGCTTCATTCTGAGGGCCATAAGGTCGGCGGCTGTCCTTGGGGTGACCCTGTGAACTTGGAACTTCGCCATGAAGGAACTTCGGAGCTGCTGCCAACTTTTGATTGATCCTGGGGGGAGTGCGCAGAACCATTTTAGGGGGAGGTCCCCGAGGCTGGAAGAGAAGACTCTGCAGTTCAGGTGGCCTGCACCGCCCCACACCGACATCCTCTGGGTGAAGTGCCGGAGGTGTGCTGCTGGGTCCGAGGTCCCATCGTAAATGACGAACCTCGGGACTTTGAAATCTTCAGGGAGTGGGAAGCTTCTGATCTCTGGAGAGAAGGGAGATGCGCGAAAATGTCAGGGTTCGCCTGAACTTGAGAGAAGCCGGCCATCTCCATATGCTGTCGTACTGCTTGCTCTATGCGTTGATCAAGTCGCTCTCTGGAGTCGCGGTTGTTACCCGAGCTCTCGCCATGAGCCCGATTGCTTCTTTTGTCCTTCAGGGTACGCCTTTTAGAAGGTAGAGTCGAGGTCGAATCCTTAGAGGATGAACCCGATCGAGTATCCTGCTGTTGGATGCTTGCTGGACTAGATCTTGCTCCTGACCTTCCCAGGAGGGGGACCGTCGGTAGCTGTGTCGACAGTGTCAGTGGTTCCTTTCCCTTTTTGGTTCTTCGAGGCATGGTGTTTGGGAAGATGACTTTTTGTAGCCGTTTCCCACAGACGGCGCCAATTGTAGGTGCAGAAAAATATGACCCACAATAATAGGGGGGGTGCCTGCACGGACTTATCCAAGGAGATTAGGAACACCGATGCCTGCGCCTGAAGCCTGAGAAAAGAAAGAAGAATAGAAGGTCAGAGGACCCTGGCCTGGGCGGCGCAAGGCTCTCCGATGCCTAAGTTAGTGTATGAACTAAGCAGAGGATGGAAATTTTGGGGAAGAAGATGGCGTACCAGAGTGTATTGTATTTGTTGGCCTCCTATGCTTGTGAACTGTTCTTGTGCTTATATAGAGGAAGAGAGGAGGCAAAGGGGTAGTTGATTGTCTTATCATAGCCCACATTGCCAGGTAGTAGGGAGGCGCGGTCCCATCGTAGCCTACTTTTCTTTAATTGCAGTCCCATCGAGCCTTATCATGGCACTTTGGGAGCAGTGGACGGCGATCTGTCAGGAGATATGGACTGTCCCCTTGTCTTGTCGCACGGGCCGTAGCGTGCTTGAGCGTCCATGGGAGGACAGCTGTCAGTGCTCAGTACTTTCACCGATATGAGGCTCTTGGCCGAGATGGAGTCTCGCCGAGGTGAGGACTTGGTGGAGATGGATGACCCTGGCACTGTTGCTGAGGTGGGCAGTTGAGGTTCCGAGATGGAGCACTAAGCCGAAATGGGGTGCTTTGGCTGAAGTGGACTCTGCCGAGGTGATGTAGTCGGGCATTGCTAAGGCGTGCATTGCCAAAGTGAGGGGAGTTGTGCACAGGAAGCGTGGAGCATGAGACCGAGCTTGCCGAGATGGACTTGCTGGTGCGGGGGCCTGGGATGGAGCATCTTGGCCGGGATTCTGATGAGTTTGGGAATTTCCCTACACAAATTTTTGTAGGGGATGGATTTTTGGGCCCGCCCGAGCCGCGGTGGGACCCGGGCCCCCCACAGGGCCTATTGTATACACTTCGGGAGACGGACTCCGTAATCATGCATTTGTCCCAGGGTGCACTTCGGGTGATTTAAACCTTAATCATGCATCCCAGGGGCCTCCCCAGGACTCGAACCTGAGATCTCTCATTTAAGGTATAATCTGGGTGAAACCTGGTACCACTTGGGCTAGTAGCGCAAGTGGTACCAGGTTTCACCCAGATTATACCTTAAATGAGAGATCTCGGGTTCGAATCCTGGGGAGGCCCCTGGGATGCATGATTAAGGTTTAAATCACCCGAAGTGCACCCTGGGACAAATGCATGATTACGGAGTCCGTCTCCCGAAGTGTATACAATAGGCCCTGTGGGGGGTCCGGGTCCCACCGCGGCTCGGGCGGGCCCAAAAATCCATCCCCTACAATCACTAACCTATCTTATCATCTATATTTTAAATTTCACTCTCGTATGTATATCATTATTCATCCTCATCGGTTCTTATGGCTCGGTTGGTTTGAGCCTTGGGTATGCTCTCCAAGGTCTTGAGTTCTACTCCTACCCCTTGCGTTATCCGGGTACTCCCAGGGAATAGTTCTTGCTCGTCAAAATCGGGTAACCCCCAGGTAGGAGGAGGCCAAAGGTCCACCCTGGGTAATGAAAAGAAACTATAAATGCGAGGGAAGAATTTGAGAAGGCACCAATAAATAAGGAGGGTTAGGAGTTTTCCTCGAACAATCTTAGTATTAGGGCTATTTTCTTTGCTTGGACTATCCTTCAATAAGTCCGGAGGACCAAAACTTTTAATATTAACATCAAACGCCCCAACCTTTTTTCCCCTTTTTGCCCAGGTATGGCGATATCGCTGTTCACTCCTCTCTTCTTTCTCTCACCCTTCCAGTCTCTTTCCAAGCTCCAAAATATCCGGCATCACTCACTCTCTCCAGTTATCTTTCTATATCTAATTTATTTATACTTGGTGTACTTTTGCATCATCAATTCACGGATTAGACAACAGAATCACTCTCTTTTTTCTTCTTTTTTGCATATTTGGGTCTCTGTTACCATCCATTTCCGGTCGATATGTCAGACTGTCATGATCATTGGGCAATAGTCTATCCCTGTGGGGCAGGCAATTTTGAGGGTTTAAATCGACATGGAACTGTCTCTACTTGACAGTGCTATCTATAAGTACTGTTACCAACCAGATATCTTTTGTAGGATTCTAAAAAATGCCACAACTAGGCATGTCAAACGGGCCGGGCCGATGGGGCGGGCCGTGCGCCAGGCTGGAGCGGGCCGTGCCAAGCGTGCCTCCTTCATCTTTTTTTCCGATTTTTTTTTCAGTATTAAAAATAAAAATTAGAACACAAGCACGGAGAATGACAAATATATTTAAGTGGTTCGGTCAAACTCGACCTGCTTATGTTCAAATAATTAATATTAATTCAACAAAAAATTTTTTTAAAAAGCCTTATTCTCTCACCTAAATTTATATTTATTATGGCTAGGGTTGTATATATATGGGTTGGTTGGGACCTAATTGTTGAAAATGAGGTGGGCCTCTATGATAGGTTTCAAAACTTTTTGATCCACTTGATGCAGTGATCAACTATCCAGAAGGCTACCAAAACCAATCCAAGATGCATACCCTCAATCTCAGCCATCATGATCAGTAAAACAATCTATCTATAAGATAGAAACAGCAACTAATCAAGCATCCATAAATATCTACAACAAACAAGGAAGTAGATTATACCTTTGGAGCTCGGTTGTACTCTAATTGAGAAGTTGCGTCTTTCTTTGATGATGAAACACTTTCACAATTCAATTTATCATCTCTAAGACCCAATCGTCTTCCACGCTATGACCCGTATCAGATTCTCTTTTTCTCAAGAAGATGGTGGGATCTCCAAGAGAAAACTACTAGAAACTCAAAGGAAGAACTAGAAGAAGAATTACAAGAGGAAGAGGAGAAAGACCATGTGCAACTCTTGCACAAAGGATGTTAGGCGTGAATCCCAATGTGTAAACTAGCATGGGGCGTGCAACACATGTCTCCTCTTTTATAGCTTTTAAGCAACCTCTTCTTTACCAATTAAAATAGAAGTCTCACTTCAATTAAGAATTGGCAACTTACCATATCATAATTAGAAATCTCACTTCAAATATGATTAGTAACTTTCTAATTCCTTTATAATTAAAATAAAAGTCTTACTTATACTAAAATTAGTAACGTACTATTACTACTATTAGAAGTCTCACGTCAAATAGAAATAGTAACTTTCATTTTAGAGTTCAACTAGAATTAGTATCTTTCTAATAACTTGGGCTAGCGTGGGGATCACTAGGGATTCTTTAGAAAGCTGGCTCCAACTGGGACTCGCGACCCCACATCTCATGTGTAATCCGGGCCCATAATTAATTGCAAATAACTCCACTATATAAATGCAATTGAACTCCAGCCTTAGGAATATTACATAGAAGACACTAAACTTCCTAAAGACCACAAGTAGGCTCCTCTATCAATATCCATTAATCAATTGGACCTGTCTTCCAAACTAGATCCACATCTTATTATCCTTGGGCCCCAATTAATTATAATGATTATAGGTACCTTTCCAATTAACTCTTAATCGGAATGGGTGCGCACTTACCAATGATAAATCCATTAATTGACACAATGAGATATTAAAGATAGATTCCATCTTAACCATTGAATGTTCCCATAGCTCTACTAGTATGTACCCAAATTACCGAGGTGTTGACCTACAGTTGGCCTCAGTCATTCGTGACTCAAAGCAAATGAATAGGTTGAAACTTGAGTTCATTAATGTCTTAGGATTGAGAGCCTATTGCTAGGGAATTATGAGAGCAGACCTTAAGTTAAAGACAATGTTCATAAGGTGCTTCTCATGGTCTTTCAATACATCCAATGTACCAACACTATGATCCAGAATCTTCCATTATGATGATTGAGACAAATCACACTATCTGATAGTAATCAAAGTACTGCAACCTTGTAAGATGAGATGTCCAGTCTCATCACTGGTTGTGAATATTTTCAAGTATAAGATTTGCTACACATGTCTCTCTGTATGTGAATCTCATCCATACACATGTGTTACATCTAATATACCTGTGGACTCCGGTTCATCTCATGAACCATCATGTCATTCGTATTGGTTATGTGCAAGTATATAATAAATCATCATTTATCCCGTGAAAGGAAAGCATGAATATATATTGATAAATAAAGAAATTAATTAATTTATTATATCATCTACTGATTGAGTCCATAAAACTAACACTAATATCTGAATGGACACATTGCAAAGAGACAACTGTGTGTCCAAGACGAGATCCATGGTCTGTGGCACAAGTGAAGAGACCAAACTATACTTAGAGCTGATTATATTTTAATGGGATTTTATAATCATAATAAAAATAAAAGTAACGTTATATATATTTTGGATTACTATTATAAGTTTATAACTATTGACCTGGCCAGAGAAGAATATTAGAAAAGGGTCAATAAATCTAGGTTTGGTTTCAATTAGACCCAAGTTCCCAACCTATTTTCCAAGTTTACATTGCCAAACAAAGCCATCTAGTGATGTTTGATAGGTGCCAATAAAAAATGCACAGAAGAAGTTTGTGTTCTATTTGGGCCCAATTTCCACAGTGATTTTGTCACAATGGGCCCACCTGTTATATAATGATTGACATCCTTTGTATTTTTTTTTTGGTAAATAAAATTTTGATTAAAAGAAAAGGAATGGGAGGGTTACAGTATTTATAGACTTTGTAAAATTGAAAATGACACAAAATACCACTTATATGACCGTTTTATGGCTATTGAGGGGGGTAAAATGGATAATTTATTAAAAAATAGTCATTTTTGAGCGGGCCAGGCGGGCCGTGCCTAGCGGGCTGCAGGGGCCAGCCCACATGCGTAGCGGGCCGTACCAAACGGGCCAAACGGGCCCAGGTGCCTCAGCCCAGCACGGACCATGCCCTGTAGGCCGTGCCTTTGACCGGGCCATGCTGGGCCATGGGCTGTTTACTGGCGGCCCGGCCCATTTGACATGGCTAACCACAGCTAGGGGTGTAAATATGGGCAGGCGGCCCAAGCCTAACATGGGCCCGGCATGAAAAAACCGTGCCTGGGCCCGTTGACCAATGCTGGACCTGGGCTGCCAGGCCCGAGACACGACACGGCTAAAATCCGTGCCATGTTGGGCCAGTGCCCCCAAGCCCGCAGGCAGCCCGACACGGCACGAGGCACGACCCAACTCGCCCCCCACAACGGTCTCATTTTTGAAACCCCCCTAAAAAAACAGTCATATTGTGTTTTTTTACATTTTAACCCCCCCCCCCAGCAGCTATAAACGATCAAATGGGGGGGGGGGGTATTAGTGTCTTTTGATCATTTTTTACCTTTATACCCCCCAACTGCTATAAAACGGTCATATGAGGGGGTATTTTATGTCATTTTATCACTTAGAAAATCTATAAATAGTCATCATTCCTCTCATTTCTCTACACTCATCTACTCTCTCATTTCTCACACTCCCTCTAAAGTTCTAAGGCTCAAAGCTCTCTTAAGTCTCATTCTAAAGTCTAAGCTCTCTCTACAAAGTTTTCTAAGAAGTGAAGAGTGAGGGTGACTTCTTTAAAGTGGACGATTCAAGTAAGAAGGACTTCTACATTAGCTCTCCCTCTTTCATAAAGCTATTTATTATCTTTAATTTTGAGTTTTATTTAGTAATAATATACATAGTAATATTATATATTAAGTCTCATCTTCTCCCCTTTTTTATATGAATTATCACAAAAAACACATTATATATAATTATTTATTTAAGTTTTTTTTAAATCTTTTATTTAGAAAAATGACTGGACCATCACAACCTTTCAACCTTGACTTCTCTCTAAATGAGGAAGATCCTGGATTTATTCATTTAGATCAAAGTCAGGGCATAGAAGTAGATAGTAATAATCCCCAAGATCCTGCATATTTGGTTTCTACTACTAAAAAGAAAAGAAAAACAAGATTGACTTCTCCTATATGGTCTCATTTTGCTAAAGTTACTGTCCCTTGTCCCAAAGGAGGAACAAAGGAGCATGCACAATGTAAATATTGCAAAGATCTCCTCTGTGCCAAATCATCAAGCGGCACTGGCCACCTTAATAGACACATGAATTTGTGTGTGCGCAAACACACGAATACCACTAACGATGGGAGCCATGGGGTAAGAGGTGGGATCATTCAAACACAACTTTCTCAAACAGATTCATCTGGTGGTTTAGGAGTTTTCAACTATGACCCTACTAATGCTAGATATCAACTTATTAAGTTTAGAATCTGTCGCCAATTACCATTCATATTTTCCAAAGACCGATGTTTTGAAAGATTTTTGAGGTCTGCCTTTGTTCCTTCATGGCATAAAATATCTAGAGTTACCGCTAGAAATGATGCAATAAAAACTTTTTTGAAAGAAAAAAGAGAATTTAAAAATTATTTTTGAAAATATACCTGGAAAAGTGGCTTTAACTTCAGATTTATGGACTTCTAAACAAAATCTGGGGTACATTGCAATCACATCACATTATATTGATAGTGATTGGGTGATGTAGAAAAGAATGATTTCGTTTTGTATGCTAGAATTCCCACACACTAGTGCTAGGATAGGGTCTACCATCCTTGAAAAACTTAGAGAAAATAAAATTAAAAATAAAATAATTTCTATAACTTTAGATAATGCAAGCACCAACAATGTCGCAGCAGATTTACTAAAACATGCGATTCAACTTGATTTAAATGGAGATCTATTTCACAATAGATGTGCATGCCACATCATAAATCTTATTGTACAAGTAGGGGTGAAATTAATTAGAGATGATTTAGAGACTATTAAATGGATTGTAGGATACATTTTTTGTACTCCCTCACGAAAACAGTGGTGGAGGGACATATGTGTAAATTTGAGTTTAAGACCAAAGAAAATATCACAAGATGTAAAGCATAGATGGAATTCTACCTATAAAATGTTAAAAGAATTATGTGCCTATAAAATGGCACTAAATCAATATTGTCAACTTTATTTGGAGCATGAAAATATTTTTATAAGTAATGATAAATGGACCCTTCTTGAGATAATAAGAGATTTTTTAGAAGTTTTTCATGATGCAACATTATTTTTTTCTGGGGTATATTATCCCACATCAAATCAAGCTTTAGCCCATTTTTATGAAATAAGTCTTACTTTCAAAAAGTGTAGAGATTTTCCAGTTTTTCAACTTATGTGTGTACAAATGGAGGAAAAGTTTTCATCATATTGGAGAATAGCTCCTTTAACATTTTATATAGCTGCTGCATTAGACCCTAGATTGAAATTAAAAGGTGCAGAAACCATTCTTGATGAAATAAACTCTAATATGAATACAACTAATACAAATGACATGTCTACAGTTAAGACACAATTAGAAACACTTTATTTGTATTATGTTACCCGATTAGGTAGATCCATAACACCCACGGTCCCAACAGGCCCTCCCCAAGTACATAAAGGAAAAAAGAAGGCCATTTGGAGTATTATGAGAAAATCTCATGGAAGTAACTCATTTTCTTCCGGAGGATCCTCTTACAACCTTATTGAATTAAAAATGTACCTGGGAAGCGATCATGTTACAATCTCGGATGATGAAGAAGATGATTTTGATCCTTTGGCATGGTGGAAATCATTCAAAACTAAGTTTTTCGTGCTTTCCACCATAGCCTGTGATATACTAACAATACTAGCATCTATAGTTGCACCAGAGTAGGCATTTAGTGCAAGTGGGCGCCTTGTTGACCCCAAGAGGACTACGCTTACAGAAGAAACCGGTGAGACCTGCATGTGCTTACCGGATTAGTATCAAGTAGAGGATAGGGAACAACACCTCGATGATGATGAAATCGAGATAGAATACGAGCTAGCGGCGTTACATATATCATAATATAATTCTTTTTAGAATGTATGATAGGCTTTCAACTTGTAATTTATTTTTTAAAATGTATCATAGGTTTTTAAAGTTGTAATTTATTTTTTAGAATGTATCATAGGTTTCTAAAGTTGTAATTTATTTTTTAGAATGTATTATAGGTTTTTAAAGTTGTAATTCTTTTTTCATTTATCAGAAGGTTTGAGTTTCATTATATATATATTGATCCAGTTCAAACTTGTAATTTTTTTGAACTTTTGTAACTTAAATTTCAAGGAAATACAATTTATTTGATGTATTTTTTCAAAACACCATTAGTGTTATTCTACTTGTTTATTTCTCTTAATTTCTTTATTTTAATGAAATTGGTCGAGACCAAGAATGAAGAGTCTAAAGTCTCTAAGACTTAAAAAAATTAAAAAAATTAGGCGGCACGGCCTTGGTCATGTCATGCTGGGCCACTTGGTTTCTCCTAATTGAGGATCCCTAATTACAATAGCGTTCTAACCCGAACTCATTTCATGTGGGCATCCACCCATGATACATATCTTATAACACTCCCCCTTTGATGACCACCACTCAGTGACGCCTTATTAAAAACATTGCTAAGGAAAAACCTAATTGGAAAAATTCAAGGCGAAGGGAAAAAGAGTACAACATTCTTCAAGATCATTGAACTGGGGTTGGACATGCCTAATGTTGCCTCGTTAAAACCTTAACTAAGAAAACTCAGTGGGATAAAACCTTGAAAAGAAAAATGAGTACAGCGCACAGAGGTCATGGGTAGCATACTTCAGGATGCCCCCCCTCCCCCGGCGATTAACTACTCCCTCTGATGATAACAATCCTTCACATAGTTTGATGATGAACTCTACGCATGCCAATCTCATATACAAGCTTCTAGAATACTGATTTTGGCAAAGATTTGGTAAACAGATCGGCCAGGTTGTTACTTGAACATATTTGCTTGACTTCAATCTCATTGCTCTTCTGAAGTTCATGAATGAAGAAGAAATGAAGTGCTATATGCTTAGTCTTGTCTCCTTTAATGAAACCTTCTCGAATTTATTTTATGCTTGCTTAATTATCTTCATAGATAATAGTCGAGATACCTGCAATAGACGATAATTGACAAGAACTATAAACATGCTAAACCAAAGATTTCAGCCATACACATTCCATGCTAGCTTCATAAAGGGTCAAAATCTCAGCATGGTTGGAGGAAATAGCTACCAAAGTCTGTTTAGTAGAACGCTAAGAAATGGCGGCATTACCATTTAGAAATACTTAAGTTGTTTGTGATCGACCCTTATGAGTATTAGAGAGATAACTCGAATCTGCATATCCTACAAAAATGGAATCTTTATGATCATAAAAATAAAATATTTCTAAATCAGTTGTTCCACGTAAATATCGTAGGATGTGTTTAATACTAGTCCAGTGCCTTTGAGTTGGTGCGGAGCTATATTTGGCAAGTAGATTCACTGAAAATGAACTATTTGGTCTAGTGCATTGTGCCAAGTACATCAGAGCTCTAACAACACTTAAGTATGGTACTTTGGGACCCAATACTTCTTCATTTTCCTCAATGGGATAGTATGGATCTTTCTTTACATATAGAGACCGAATGACCATGGAGGTACTTAATGGATGTGCTTTATCCATACCAAATCGTTTTAAAACCTTCTTGATATAATTAGATCGATGGACCAACATCATACCAGAATTTCTCTCGATCTGCAGGCCGAGATAGAATTTCATTTTTCTAAGGTCTTTCATTTCAAATTCTTTCTTTAAATAATCAGGAGTTTTTTCGAGCTCTTCTGCAATCCCTATCAAGTTTATATCATCCACATAAACTGCTACTATTGCAAATCCCTTCAAGAATTTCTTTATGAATAGACTCGGGCAAATGTAATTGTTTTCATACCTTTCCTTAGACAAGTATTAACTAAAACGATTGTACCACATTTTTTTGGATTGCTTCAAGCCGTACAACAACTTAATTGGATTGAGTATGTACTCCTTGACTTTGCTTTAGGCAAAGCAAATCCTTCCAGGGTCTTCATATAAATTTATGTCTAAGTTCCCGTACAAGTAAGCAGTTACAACATCGACGAGTATCATTTCTAGATTTTGAGAAACTGTTAAACTTATCAGATATCTGAATGTTGTTGTATCCATAACAAGGGAGTGTGCTTCCTCATAATCAATCATAAGTTTTTGCAGGAAACTTTGTGCCACTAATCATGCCTTATAACTGGTAATTTCATGCATTTTTCTTACAAACACCCACTTGTAACCTACAAGGTTAACACCGTTTGGGGTTTACACTATAAGTCCGAACACACCACGTTTATTTAAAAACTCTTACTCTGCTTTGATAGCACTTTTTCATTTTGGCCAATCTTTCCTTTGTCGACATTCATTTATGTGGTTCTATATCCCAATCATCATCATCATTTTCCTTTGATATTTGTGTAGCTACCGCATATGCAAATGCGTCATCGATAACAATTTCCTTTCTATTCCATCTCTCTTGAATAATTGTAGAGTATAGAGATCTCTTCATTTTCCAATACCGGTGCCTTTTAAGGGGCTTCCAAAGTCTTATCAGGGATTTTCATTATTCTAGGGAGAACGAATTTTACAATAAACTCTTCACGAACGTTATGTGCCTCTTCGAGAGGAACCTATTCGGGAGCATTATGTGCTTCTTTGGGATGGCATGATGATGATTACTCATTTTTCTTTTTCCACGGAGCTGAGACCTTTGAACCTATAGGTCTGCCATGCTTCTAGCGTATTGCAGATTATTTTGCTGCCGTATTTTGACTTCGTCTTGCAAGGACATAAATCCTGACAGGTGCATTCATAGCTGGCACATGTGACTTTGTCACCTTTGCTGCATTGTTAAATGCATCAGGTAATCTGTTTGTAATTTTTTGTAAGTGCACAATTCTCCATACTTCATGTTCACATTGTGAAGTACGTGGATTCAAATGAGATAGAGTGGAAATGTTCCATGTTATTTCTCGCGGTTCTTCAGGAACTATCTTATCTCCCCCTAATGGCGGGAATAGTCTCATCAAATTGAAAATCGGCAAAACGAGCAGTGAATACATTTCCTATCATTGGTTCTAAATATCAAATAATTGAGGGAGAGTCATAAGCTACATAGATTCCTAATCTACATCGTGGGCTCATCTTAGTACTCTTAGGGGGTGGTATTGGGACTTGAACTGTAGAACCAAACTTGCGCAAGTGAGAAATATTGGGTTGATGTCCTAATATAAGTTTTGCATGAGAATATTGATGATAGGTTGTGGGTTGAATTCTAATTAACATTGATGCATGCAACACAACATGCCCCCAAGGACTAACTGGTAATTTGAACTGCATCAGTAGAGTCGTAGAAATGAGTTGGATACGCTTAATCATAGATTCAACTAAACCATTCTGGGTGTGGACATGGGGGACAGGATGTCCGACTACAATTCCTAGAGATGAACAGTAGTCATAAAAAACTTGTGATGTAAATTCACATGCATTATCAAGTCTTATAGACATAATCAGGGAAGTGAGTCATATTTTAATGATTTGAGTTAATAGGCGGGCAAAGGCTATGTTCCTACTTGAAAGTAGGCAAACATCTGACCAATGGGTGGAGGCATCAATCAAAACCATAAAATACATAAAAGGTCCACTAGAGGGATTTATGGGTCCATAAGTGGAGGCATCAATCAAAACCATAAAATACATAAAAAGTCCACTAGAGGGATTTAGGGTCCATAAATGTCACCTTATATCCTTTGCAGAAAAGACGGGGATTCATATGCAATCTTAGCGAAAGAAAGTCGAGTGATTAATTTTCCTTATGAACGGGGTACAGAAGTACCCACCAGGTATGGTCAATTGATGGTTCTCTAAGGAATACCCAAATGAGTTATCTACACTTTTCCTCAACATAGTAGCCCCAAGGTGACCTAACCTATCATGCCAAAGTGTTAATTTATTAAGATCACTAAGCTTCGGGCCTGACTTTTTCGTTTTGCTCATAACCGAATGTGATTCAACATTGGAGATTGCCGTGTAATATAACCCTGAGGAGAGTACACTTATTTTTTCTAGTATTTGCTTCTGGCTTCCAATACTAATAACGATGCATAAGTATTCCTTGTTACCTTCACTTATAGTCTTAATGTGGTACTCATTCATTCTGATGTCCTTAAAACTAATTAAGTTTCTTCGGAAATGTTAGGTAACATCATATGGGCTCTTTCAAAACCTTCAATTATTTGTATAGGTCTAGCTATGGTGGATACCTTTCGTAGATTGAACACCAATTCTGAGAAAAACTTCTGATTTTTCAAAATGGTGTGTGTTGTGACACTATTTACCAGCTGATAGAGAGTGTCCTTAGTTCCATGATCCATACCTTAAACTAAATAATAAACTAATATGACTATGCAATCACATGATAAAGATCAAACCATTCACCATAAAATAAAAAACATTAATGAAATAAAGACCCCAACATAAGCCATAAGTCTTAAAACATGCATCTCAAAGGAACACAAAATTAAGTTTGTGAAGTTCAAAGAATTATTTGTCTTCTACACCATTTCAGGGGGTGCTCCCAATTGAGCATTAAACGCCTTATTTTCCAGAGGTTTGCTATCCTCATCTTCAAAGAAGTCTCAAGTCTCCAAGCTTGTAATGTCAAATGGATGCCCCTTTGGTGTCATTGTATCCAAATCCCAGTCTTCCAGATCATTTGTCTCCATTGAATGAATATAGGCCTTGTATGCTTTGTATTTTTCCACCACTTTCTTTGGTGCACGACAAGTGCGTGACCAATGTACACTCCTTCCACATCTGTGGCAGGTGTGATCAGAACGGTGAGTAGGATTAGCTAGTAGACACTGATTCTGATTGTTATTTTGCAGAGGGGTAGACCACTTTTAGTGATTCTTGAGTTTTTGGGGGACCTCTAAAATCACCTCGCCTAGAGGAGTTATTTCTTCCACCTCTACTTGAGGAATTATGTCTTCCATGCCCCCCTTCCTCTGCCTCTGTTTGAACTAAAATTGGCATTTTGTTTTAGGAAGTGTTGAAGATCCAATTGGTCTAGAGTTATGGTTTTTCATCAATACTTTGTAATTTTGTTCAGCGACTAGGAGACAAGAGATAAATAAAGTCTGAATATTTGGAGAAATGTCACTCTCGATACTTTTGCTGCAGGAGTACATTCGAGGCGTGAAAAGTGGATAATGTCTTCTCCAACACCTATTATTCCGTAACCTTTTCACCACACAATTTTAAATGTGAAACAATATTGAAGAGTGCAGAGTTATATTCAGATACTGTTTTGTAATCCTGCAATCCTAGGTTTAGCCATTCACTCTAAGCAGCTTGTAATATGACCATTTTCTGGTGATCATACCTATCCTTCAATGATTTTTAGAGACCTGCTGGGTCTTCCTCAGTTTGACATTCATTTTTGAGGTCGCCATGTATGTGATGGTGTAAGAAGATGAAGCTTGACGCCTTGTTCTCCGGGGATATCTTATTACCTTCTTCTATGGCCTCTCCAAGCTTCTTGGAATGCAAATGGATTTTTACATCCATTTTCTAGGAAAAGTAATTGTCCCCATTAATATTAAGTGCTTTAAAATCAAGTTTTGCCGAGTTTAACATCATGCACGAACTATAATAAAAGATATATAAAATTAATGGTATGCAGATAATTAATAAAATAAAAGAAATGAAACTTTAACATCCAAAATAAAATGAAGAAGGAATTAATCATGGCATTGGCCAATGAAAATTAGAACATCAGGTTCTTAACTTTAAGAGTCAGAACTGTTGGTTCTATCAAGACTTCAGGTTCATCACATGAATTAGAACGACAGGTTTTGCTGAAGTTTTCTGTTTGAAGTAGAACTTTCGGTTCAGTCAAATCTTCAAGTTTGAGGTAAAACTACTAGTTCTAACAATGTTTCAAGCATAAATCAAAACTTTTGGTTCTGTCAAATCTTAAAGGTTAATTTCATTGTCCTCTCATATGATATTGTTTATTTGGATATAAATAAAAAAACTTTAAGTTTGATTTATGGATATGTGTCTACAGGTTCATATCAATATTTAGACTTCTAAGACTGCTAGTCCATAGATCGGTGAACTTCAGGTTCAAACTTAGAACTTCTGGTTTTATTTTATGATCCATTCACATAAATAGTATTGACAAATTCAATTCAAAAAAAAAAAAGCATACAAGATAATGAACAGTAAACAAACAACATGATTACTGTAAATAAACATCCTAAACTAATTGCATGCATTCTAATAAATTGAATTTAAGGATAGTTCAGATGCCACTAATTTTATTTGAAGGAAAAATATCATCCTTTTTTGGACCACTGGATTGCTCTTTTGTTGCTGCTACCGCGTAGATTGCTCGGAATGACTCCGTAGGAGCAAACGCATTGTCGATCGGAGTCCGGATGGCCGAGATATCACAATCTGAAGTTTCGACGGTGATAAAGTACATAGGGAAACAGCGCGGGGATAGTGTAGAAAATCAGCATTGGAAATCCACGCAAAGAATCCTAGTAGGGAGGGAATCAGAATGGGAATCCGTGCAGATAATTCGCAAGGAATCCGCGTAGGGTCGGCTTTCTCCTCTCTTTGGGTTTCATGCAGAATAAGAAGACTAGGTAGGAAGAGCTTTGTGCTGATAACATGTTGTAAAAGAAAGCATCAAGGGAGAGAGAATAATAGGGAGGAAAAAAGAGACTCTTCTATTTTCTCAAGTGTGTACAAATAGAAGGGAAGATGCCTATTTATAGGCAAAGTAACCTCCTAATTGAGGAACTCTAATTACAATAGGATTCTAACCCTAACTCATCTCATGTGGGCTTCCGCCCATGATAAATATCTTATAACAAAACCTTTTTTTTTTATAACCAAGGGTATCTCCCGCCTAGCCCAGCTCAGGAGCCTCTCGTCTTAAGTCCGAAAGGGACACTCGGTTCTGGACAGCTAAGAACTAATCTCTAGGGGCACATGTCCACATGCATTGGGTAAAACTATGGAAATGATACTTGATATTTTGTAGCTTAGTTATATTAGGAAAAGAGATGGGAAGGTGAGAGGAAAAGGCTCCTGCAAAGCCCGAGGGACACTTAATTATGGACAGTTAAGAACTAATCTCTAGGGGCTACATGCAAACCCTTCTATCCACATGCACAGGGTAAAACTATGGGAATGATACCTGATATTGTGTAGCTTAGTTCTATTTGGAAAAGAGATTGGAAGGTGAGAGGAAGAAGAGATGGCTAGAGGTGGAGATTGGGAGTTAAATTGAAGAGTTTATCTATTTTTTATATAGGAAAGGGAGGAAGATATAGTTGCAGTGAAGAAGAAGAGAAACGAATGATAGGCCATATGGCTCTACATGGGCAAAAATCTAAGAAAAAGAAATAGGAAAAAGAGGCCGGAGTGCCTTTTGGTGTCAATACTAAAAGTTTGCGTCCTCCACTTTTTTTTTAAGGTTTAATAGGAATTTTCCCATAAAAAAGTAAATCTTTGGAATTTTGTGAATTTGTCAACTCACAGAATTTTTAGATGATGGTCTTTCACCAAATCTTGATTTTACCACATCAAGAAACTCATTTTCCACATTTTTCCTTGTCATTCTCGTGCCATGCAAACTATTTATTTGGGTTCTTTCAAATCAACCCTTTCTTATCCCTCTCCATTTCATATATGCCGACCAACCCTTTAGAAAATCCTTAGGCTATTCACGCACTTACACCTCTATGAATCAACACTCATAGTAATTTCACATTGATTTAATCATTACCGTTGTTAGATTCAATAGAGAGAGAGAGAGAGAGAGAGAGAACTAAGAAAATAAAGAAGAAAAATTCTTAAGCTTCAAAATTTAGTAGGATAGCTGTGAAAGTCCTTGGGATCCTAACCCTAGAGGGGGGGGGGTGAATAGGGTGAGCTACACTTAATGACTAATAATGACCAATTTTAACTTATTTAAATTAACTAGTCACTTGTGATGATTAACAAACAAAATGCGGAAGCTAATAAACGAGATCACCACATAGCACACACCATAACACAATAGATTTATAGTGGTTCGGCCTCAATGCCTACATCCACTACCGGCTTGTGTATCCAACACCCCACCGGATTTCCACTATTATGCTTTTCAAAAGGCTAAGCAATAACCTCTACAATATGCTTTCCAAGGATAAGCAATAACCTTACAATGTTGTTTTTCTAGGCTAAACAACAACCTATACACAAGATGCTTTTCAATGGCTAAGCAATAACCTTATAATCAAATAAATTCTCTAAAGAAAGTGTTTTCACAAAACACTCTAAGAGATTACAATTAAGCTTAAATAAAATTGCCTCTAAATAGGCGAATATTAAATTGTAAATCAACTCACACAAACACACTAAGAATTACAAAGATGAATGCTTATGAGGTGTGTGTGTAGAACTTCAATCAAGATAAAATTAAGTCCAATGAATTTTATGCTTAAAGCATTTCAAAGTTTAAAGCACATAAAAGATATGATTGAAGTCAAATGCAAATCACTTGAGCAAATACAAACTTGTGAATGATATGAAAATCTAAAGATCACAAGTTGTATGAAAATGATTAAGACTAATCAAGTGATGCATGTGCAATGTTGTTTTCAAAAACTAATTTAACTAAGGTTTAAATGTATGAAAACAACAAGGAGAGTTTCAAACAAGTTAATGTATCATGCTATAAAGAAATCAAAGATTTTGGCTAAGCATGATTGACAAAGTTTAAAACAAAACTTGGTTTGAAATCAAGGGTGAAGAATCCAATAACTAAAATCAAAGATTAAGAAAAGAATGGATTCAACACATCATAGTTAATATGCTTAAGAACATTTACCAATAGTTTAGACAAAGCATAAAACATATGATTAACAAAAGGCAAAGCTTACTTGGTGATTTAACTTCATTAATCCAAGCTTTAGCTTTTCCTAATGACCCATTAGCCTTCTTTAGCTCTTCCCCTTTCTTTGGCCTCAAAGCTCTTCAAGAATGGCTTAAAAATCATCAATCTTGGCCAAAGGAATGAACTTGCTTTTATAGAAAAAAATGGTCCAACGGATGCCTGTCGGTCAACCGATAACTAGCCGTCGGTTGACCGATGGCTCAACGGTCATATGCAACGGTCATATTTTTTACAGTTCTCCTGACCCTTTTGCATTCGTCGGTTGACCGTCCTTCATCGGTTGACCGATGCGGAACCGATAGCCGAGCCGATAGCACAACAATCATGGAAAAATGTGCCGTCTGTTTTTGGAACCGACGAAGCCTCTTGGTTGGCCTCGGTTCCACTGTCGGTTGACCGACTGCTTAACGTCGGTTGACCGACAGCCTTAGATAAAAATCCCAACTTTACATATTTCAAAGTATTTTCTTGTGGGGATTTTTTGGGCCATTAAACCAAGCTTGGAAACATGATTTTAAATCATCTAAGTGCTTTTAAAATCATGAAACATTAAAAGCCAAATATAATATGAATCTTTAAAACATGGGCTAGCTTGATTTAAGATCTTTTCAAAAACAAATGCATCCAAGATTTAAATCCAAAACATGCACAAACTAAGATTTACAATATTTAAAAACAATGCATGTGGAAAATCAGATTTCAAGGTTTTTAACTCAATGCATGTGTGAAAATTCATGAGATGCTAAAATGATAATGCATCCATCAAATTGCAATACACAAAATCCCTAACAAGCTGCTGAGTGATATTTGCACCACCCCTTCATCTTCACTATACCTTGCACATACAACTATACTCGTGCACCGATGCCTGACCGAAGAACACCTTCCCTTTAATATAGATGGGGAAATTCTCACCTATGGGAGTCCCAGAGTACACAAAGAGGGACCCCTCTGAATTTTAGGGTGGAACTTTCTTTATTTTTTTTTTCAGTAGAAAAGGAGAGACTTTTTTTTTGTGTAACCCGGCCAAGGGGATAGGGACCCAAGAGAGAGCCCACACAAGTGGGAAGAGATGGCGTTCCCAGGATTCGAACTCTTAGCAACCAAGTGAGAACTGCCGCCACTTACCAGTGAGGTAAGTGGCCTTTTCTTGAAAGGGAGGGACTTGAAATACACATAGCTGCCATGCAGAAGCCACTGTAGGAGAGAGACCCTCAACCAGTGGCTGTCCTAAAGAAAATTTATGAAGACGTTAACATGGGACCATTATACACTTGTGTTCCTGTGTGGTCCCTATTGCAAATAGTGTACTGCATAGACAAGTCATGTAACTCGAGGATGGTTAAGGTTCGAGTTAGGGATTTCCATGGAGATCCAATTACATGGTTACCAAAAGTTTTTATCAAAAAGGAAAAATCTAAGTACGAAAATGGATTGATAACTGGATGGTCTAAGTTGACTAATACCTTAAAAAAGTATATTCTATCATTTGACTTATTAACTTGACCATTGCTTTTACAACCCAAATGAAAATCCTGGGTCCGCCAGCATCGTGGTATCATTCCTATCATACCATTGTAATTGTGTATAGACCGCTGCAGTTGGATAAGGATTGGTTTTGGATGGTGTCTTACTATGTATACTTAGATGTGATATTTCTTAGGCATGCTATTATGGAAAATGTTAATTCGCTATTAAGATAACTAGCTAGGATAGTACGCAATAGAAGAAAATGTTAGCTATCAATTTCTGTTCTTTATTCTTCACAGCTTTTGCCATTAATTTCTTTGACTTTTCTATGATTCTTGACAATTTTAGCTATTAATTTCTTTGACTTTTCTATTATTCTTGACAATTTTAGCCATTAATACCATAATTCTCTTGGGGCACTATCAACTTTGCAAACATTGTGAAGATATCACAAAGATATCACGATCTCAAAAGTAAATTTTTGCGATTATTTTCAAATTGCCAGCCATTATTGTTAGGTATTTTGTGTGTTGCAATTTGATGGATGCATGATGATTTTACCATCATTCAAATTTTCACACATGCATTAATTCGAAATATTTTGATATCATGAGTTTCATCATACAAGTTTTAATATTGATTTCCTTGCATGAATTGTAGTTTTAAACTTGGTTGCATATTTAATTGATTTTAATCATACATGCCTATGATCTTAGAATCGCAAACTCATCTTAGGCATTGATAGGTTCATATTTTACAAAACATCTTTTTGGATTGATTTAAGAGGAATTTATGGGAAAAATACTCGTAGGACCCATTAGCTTACTAGGACCAATATCATACTGCACACTGGAGGAGTCCTCGTGTGGCCCGGTTTTTTTTTTCCCGTCGTTTCGTGATATATTCGATATCCACCATTAAGTTTGTCAATATCATACATTATGCAAAACTACTTTAGTTTATATCTTGCTCCGATTCTCTTTTTCACAATCCTGCTTTTTGGGTCGTCTTCAACCTCGCTCTTGTGATAATTTTTCCTTTTAGAAATCACCATAAAACTCCATCATATTGGTTGTTGGACATCTTTTAGCAATAGCATAGGTCAAAATCAGATCTTTTAGCAATTGCATATGGTCAAAATCAGATCTTTCTTCTTCCATCTGGGTTGTTTCTACAATTTGAAGATAGATATTGTGTCGGGACGTTCCTAAGGACACCGCGATTATATTAGCCCCAGTAAGATGATCGGCTAATTATGTCTTAAGCTTGGCTATATACACCTAGGCGGTGATGCTAGGGCGCTAGCTGCAGCCAAGCCCATGCCGACCTCGGTTATGCTTAACCTCGGCAGTCCATTTCGACCTCGGTCATGTCTGACCTCGGCAGTCGCCTTCGGCCTCAGTCAAGCATCTTAGTCTCGTACCAGCATGCTAGCCGAGGCGAGCGCTAACTGCCAAAACACCACCGGAGAACCAGCCGCCCAGAATCCCTGGCAGATCTGCATCCAGCGGCTGTGTCCCCATCAGGGCGAGGCTCCAGGCGAGACCCGATGGGACTACCGCCGAAAGGCCCAGACAAGGTGAGGCCCGATTAGACCCTCATTTAATGCATTGTGGGCCGATTGGACCACTATTTAATGAAAGGTGGATCCAGTCGGATTGTCAATTAATGAATGGCGGGCGGACTAGACCTTCATTTAAGGGAATGTGGGCTGACGTGACTGTGTCTCCTAAGTACAAGACAGGCCAGTGGGCCCCACCGTCCTCTACCATGAGACTCCCTCTATAAATATAGAAGCTCTCTCCCATTCCAGGTATCGAACACCCTACTCTTGAGCCCTCACTCTGTCTCTCTTCTTCCTCCATCCTACTGTTGAGTTTCCTGAACCAACTTAGGCATCAGAGGGCCTTGCGCTGCCTACAGCCAGGGTCTCTGACGATTATCTCCTTTTTCTTCTCTCCATTTCAGGTTCCGGACGGGCATACTCATCTCATCAGGGAGTCTCCAGGAGATCCTAAACCCCATTAACCAAGTTCGTGATTTTTAGGCACACATAATTGGCGCCGTCTGTGGGAAAGAAACAACCCACATCCTTTTCCTCAAAATATGCCTTCTAAATCAAAGAAGGGCTAGAAAGCGTCAAAGGCGACACCTTCCTTGTCCGCTCCTCCTCAAGGAGGACTAGGAGCGACGATTGCTGCAGCTGTGATCGAGGAGCGTCCTGTTGAGCTCCCCTCTATCCCGGTCATCGTGGAGGGACTCGAGACTAATCCTTCGGAAGAAAAAGTAGCACCTCCGCTTCGAGAACGCCCACAGCAAGGTGCTCCCATGCAGACACGTGCCAGAAAAGACAAAGCTCCAATGGTGGGAAGATCGCACCAAACTACCCATCAGAACTATGATTCCGAAGGCGAAAACCCGTACTTCGAGGAAGTCAGAGCCCAAAACCTTGCTCTCCATGAAAAGGACGAGCTGATACGTTAGCTTTGAGAGTAGCTCCAGCAGCAACACCCCCGGAGAAATAAGAGAAAAGCCGCGGCCTCGCTCCCCCGAAGCGGGCAAGTTCCTCCACCCAAGATGGACCTGAGGCACAGCCTCAACGAGAACAGACGTCACCAAGCTGAAGATGAGGGCTCCAGTAATAGTCGGTCAGAGTGAAAGTCGGAAACCATACTAAAAGTTAAGAACGACCTGAAGGAGTGGGTCGGTCAGCAGGTGAATCAGACACTACTGCACAATCTGGAGGTAGCCGGTTTCCTCCAAAACCGGCCAGACATGTCCTACCCCGACGACCTTGGCACGTCGCCTTTCTCTCGGGAGATCAGGAGTTTTCCTCTCCCAGAGAAGTTCAATGTCTAGAGGTTCATTCTGTATGATGGAGCCTCTGACCCAGCAGCGCACCTGCGCCATGTCGCCGAAAGGATGTCGATTTAGGGGGACATAGGTCACCTGAGCTGCAGAGTCTTTTCCTCCAGTTTGGGAGACCTCCCCCTAATGACGTTTTGCGCGCTCCCAGAGGGTTCGATCTCGAACTGGCAGCAGCTCCGGAGCTCATTTTTAGAGAAGTTCCAGGCGCACAGGATCATCCCAAAAACAAATGCTGATATAATGGCTCTCCTGAGGCAGAACGAGAATGTCACTCAGTTCGCCAAGAGGTTCTGGACCATTTATAGCCAAGTGGAGAATGTGGCTGAGGAAGTGTCGGTAACGCCTTTTCAGCAAGCCTTGTTGCCAGGGACTGACCTTCGGAAAGATTTGGCCCGGAACCCTGCGGCCTCGATGAAAGCTCTTATGGCCAGGGTGAACCGGTTTGTCGAAGGAGAGGAGGATGAAATCCGAGCTCGGAAGAATTTCGGATTCTGACGCGAGGGACAACCCTCCAAGAAAGACAAAAAGTCATCCCGGAAGGAGGAAGCGGGCCAAGACCGGACTCTCATAAGCTCGGCTAAGGCTTCATTTCCCAACTCGGGAGGCGGACAGAAGTTTAAGTAAGCCCACCGAGCTAAATACGGGCAACTTGCCGCCACTGCCTTCAAAACCATTAACACAATCTTCAAGGAGCTGATCTTCAGGCTCCTGAACAAGATCAAAATGCAATACTTCAGCTGGCCCCAGCCCATGAGAGGCGACCCCTCCACCCGCGACCAGGGCAAGTACTGTGCCTACCATAAGCAAAATGGGAATAGGACTAAGAACTGCATGTCGTTGAAATCACACATTGAGAAGCTCGTCAAGGATGGGCATCTGAAGGATTATATCCAAGAGGGAGAAAATGTGAATAGCAGCCGAGCTCACCATCAAGAAGATAAAGGCCAGGACATCGATGGATCGGAAAGGATCATCAACGTTATCCACTTAGCCCCTCCCCCCAAGGGGAGTAACCAATCTCGTGCCGAGGCCAAGAAGGCCTCACACGGTAAACAAGTGATGACGGCCGAGCTCAAGCCACCGACGAAGAAAGCTCGAAAGGAGAAGCCAAATATCTGGTTCTCGGAGAAGGACCTAGAGGGAGTCCAACTCCCCCACAACGACCCATTGATAGTCACGCTAAAATTGAAGAACTGTCGAGTGCGTAGAATCCTCGTCGACCCCAGCAGCTCATCCGAGGTTCTCTACTTCGACTGTTTCAAAAGGATGGGCCTTGGAGAAGAAGATTTGCAGGAAGCACGGACCCCCTTGATAGGCTTCAGCACCAAGCTCGTGTACCCCAAGGGTAAGGTCTCCCTCAAGGTCAAAGTTGCAGGTGCCGCGATAATGGCCGATTTCCTGGTAGTCGATGCACCATCCCCATACAATGCCATAATGGGGAGGACCTGGCTACACAACATGGAGGCAGTGCCGTCCACTCACCACCAGAAGCTGAAGTTTCCATTTGAGAATAAGGACGGCAATGTGGAGATAGTCACGGTCAGAGGCGACCAGGAGATGGCCAGACGGTGTATGATGCGGTGGTACCGGGCGAGCGGGAACCTAAGCAGATAAACATGGCCAAGCTGGAAGCAGACCTGGACAAGGTCGGTTGAGAGCCTGAGCTGAAAAGCATTGAAGAGCTTACCGAGGTCAGGATCGATCCTACTGATCCCGAGAGATATTTCCTGCTCGGAAGTCAGCTTCCGGAGCCCGAGAGAGCTGAGCTCCTAGACTTCCTGTTGCAGCATAAAGAAGTCTTTGTGTGGACCCCCTACGAGATGCCCGGCATCGCCCCCGAGATCATGTGCCACAAGCTGAATGTGGACCCTGAACACAAGCCTGTCGTCCAGAAGGCACGACGAACAGGAATCCCACAGACAGAGGCCGTGATCGAGGAGGTTGAAAAATTGTTGGAAGCCAGAGCCATCAGAGAAGTCCAATATCTAGACTGGCTAGCCAACACGATGGTGGTGCAGAAGAAGACTGGCAAGTGAAGAGTCTGTGTCGATTTTACTGATCTCAACAAGGCCTGTCCCAAAGACAGCTTCCCTCTTCCATAGATCGACCAGATGATCGACGCCACAGCCGGTCATGATAGGATGAGTTTCCTCGATGCATACCGAGGTTATCATCAGATCCCAATGCATGGCCCAGACGAAAAGAATACTGCGTTCATTAACCCCAGA
The DNA here is from genome assembly GCA_012931725.1 of Litsea cubeba. Classification (NCBI taxonomy): domain Eukaryota; kingdom Viridiplantae; phylum Streptophyta; class Magnoliopsida; order Laurales; family Lauraceae; genus Litsea; species Litsea cubeba. The sequence goes on from CM022944.1 coordinate 55,906,561, forward strand.
GGCATCTACTGCTATAAAGTGATGCCCTTTGGGTTGAAGAATGCAGGGGCGACTTACCAAAGGTTAGTCACCAAGATGTTCCAAGCTCAGCTCGGGAAGACAGTAGAAGTCTACATTGACGACATGGTCGTCAAGTCCAGACAGTCTCAAGACCACTTGACCGACCTACATCAGGTGTTTGACATCCTTTAGAAGTACCAGCTCAAGCTGAACGCTCTCAAATGTGCTTTTGGAGTCGGCTCCGGCAAATTCCTTGGGAGTCTCGTCACTAGGAGAGGAATCGAGGCTAATCCGGATCAGATCTCGGCGATCCAATGAATTCAAAGTCCAACCACAGCGAAACAAGTCCAGAGATTGACCGGCATGGCCGCAGCACTAAACCGCTTTATCAGCAGATCTTCGGACAAGTGCCGGCCTCTCTTCCAGCTTCTGAATAAGAACTTAGAATTCCAATGGACCCCGGAGTGCGACAAGGCATTGCAAAAGCTGAAGGCTTATCTGGCGTCACCTCCCCTGCTCTCGACTTCTACACGGGGAGAGGTGCTTTACCTGTACTTGGTGGTCTCGGACCACGCGGTGAGCTCGGTCCTCGTTAGAGAGGACGAAGCAGCAGAAGCCGGTTTACTATACGAGCAAAATCCTGCTAGACGCCGAGACCAGATACTTGCCAATGGAGAAGTTAGCATTAGCACTCGTCAGTGCTTCTCGCAAGCTTTCCCATTACTTCCAAACTTATACAGTAGTGATCGTGACTGAGCACCTACTGAAATCTCTTTTCAAGAAGGTTGATTTTTCCGGACGAGTATCCAAGTGGGTCGTCGAACTGGGGCAGTACGATATCAGATATCAGCCCAGAACGGCGGTCAAGGTGCAAGTTTTGGCAGATTTCATTGTCGAATTAATTTCTCCTAGTTCGGCACTGACCCCACTCGACGCCAAACTGGGGGGCCCAGGGAATGAGGACGAAGTCACAGAGACTGTAGAAGAGCGATCTTGGAAACGATTCCTTGCTTTAGCCTGAAAGGTTTTTGTCGACGGATCCTCTACCTCTAAAAGAGCTGGCGCTGGTGTAGTCCTTCAATCTCCGGAGGGACTTGTCGTCGAACAAGCTCTGACTCTTAACTTCAAGGCGTCTAACAACGAAGCTGAATATGAAGCACTGATCGCAGGAATGAATAGTGCCAAAATTCTGGGCGCAGTAGCTGGTGGTCTTCAGTGACTCACAGTTGGTGACGAGCCAGCTAACTGGAGACTACTAGGCTCGCAACGAAAGGATGGTGGCCTACCTTGCCCTTGCAAAAAAGCTCCTCGCTCAATTCCAAAAAACAGAAGTCAAGCAGGTTGGCAGAGAATCCAACTCTCATGCAGATGCTCTCGCCAACTTCGCCTCCGCCGTTGAAGCAGGAAATAAGAGAATCGTCGAAGTGGAATCCCTGGGAAAGCCAAGCATAGAACTGTCCCCTCCTCGTCAAGTTTTGTGCATTGATCTCGATCCGAGCTGGATGGACCCTATCATCACCTACCTCAAATACGACCAGCTTCCTGAAGACAAGCTCAGAGCTCACAAGATCAGGTTCTGGTTGTCTCCAGAGGGAAAACTCTACAAGAAGTCCTTCACCAGCCCATATCTTCAATGTGTGCATCCGACTAAAGTTGAAGATTTTCTTTATGAGATACACGAAGGAATCTGTGGAAGCCACATCGGAGGATGATCGTAAGCCTATCGAGCCATCAGCCAGGGTTACTGGTGGCCGTATATGCAGAAGGATGCCCAACTGTATGCCATAAAGTGCGAGAAACGTCAGAAGTTCTCCCCATCCCTCCATTAGCCAGCGCAAGATCTGAGCCCTCTCTCCAGCCCATGGCCCTTCGCCCAGTGGGGTTGGACATCGTGGGACCACTTCACCGAGCTCCAGGGAATAAAAGGTGGCCGATCGTAACCATCGATTACTTCACCAAGTGGGTGGAGGTAGAAGCTTTATCTTCCATCACCGAGCAGGACTCGAAGAACTTTGGGTGGAAGAATATAATCACGAGGTTCGGTATTCTGCAAGTTTTGGTCTCGGACAATGGGACCCAATTCAATCCAACCTCTTCAAGAACTTTTGTCAGAGGCTCGGCATCAAAAACCACTACTCCACTCCAGCCTATCCTCAGAGCAACGGCCAAGCTGAGAGCTCCAACAAAGTGATGCTTGACGGACTCAAGAAGAGGCTCGACCGAACTAAAGGGAGATGGGTGGAAGAGCTACAAAGTGTCCTCTGGGCCCATAGGATGACTCCGAGGCGCTCCACCTCGGCGACGCCTTTCTCTTTGGCTTACGGAATGGAAGCGGTGATTCCACTTGTGGTCGGCCTCCCGACCTTGAGATAGGAACTCTTCGACGAGGGCCAAAATGATCTGAATCTGGCTCGGGAGCTGGACTTAGCTGAAGAACGCAGAGAAGCAATAGCCATTCATCTGGCAGCCTATAAGCAACAGTTAGCTAGGGGTTACAATCGGGAAGTCAGAGAAAGAAGATTCTCGATCGGAGAATTAGTCCTGAGGAAGATGCTCCCTGCAGATAGTGATCCAAACCAAGGCAAACTTGCACCGAACTGGAATGGACCGTTCAAGGTGATATCAACTGCTGGACAGTCGGCTTACAGACTTGAGGACATGGACGGCAAAGAGTTGCCATGACCATGGAATGTGACTCGCCTCAAGAAATATTATTTCTGAACTGTAATCAAATTCTGAAGATCAATGAGAGAAGTTCTTGTTTTCTGAATGATCCTAAGTCTTTGATTGTTTTCAACCACATCAAGATGCAGAACTCGACAATAGTGTAACTCCCTAGTTCGGCTGTGTTACGCTCTCCAATTCGGCCACACGTGCATCTCGGTAAGAGTACCAGAGCGCTGTCCTACAGGACTACACCCCTAGTGACGAGCCAGCTGGTTACGTCCCTCTATTTGACTAAGCCCGTGCTGAGACTAGCAAAAGCAGCACTGGTGCAATCCGGTCATACGTGCATCTCGGTAAGAATGCTAGATCGCTGGCCTGCAGGACTACACCCGACGAGCCAGCTGGTTACGTCCCTCTATTTGACTAAACCCGTGCTGAGACTAGCAAAAGCAGCATTGGTGCAGTCTGGTCGTATGCGCATCTTGGTAAGAATGTCGGATCGCTGGCTTGCAGGACTACACCCCTGGCGATGAGCCAGCTGGTTACGTCCCTCTATTTGACTAAGCCCATGCTGAGGCTACCGAAAGCAGCACTGGGGCGGTCCGGTCGTACGCGCATCTCAGTAAGAATGTCAGATCGCTGACCGGTGAGACTACGCCTCTGGTAACGAGCCATCTGGTCATGTCTCGATCCTAATTCAGCAAATATATTACGAAGTCTATCCTGGCGTGGGTGAAGTTCCTAAGCAGCCAGAGAAGAAGAAAAGTGCAGAGAAAATTCTCAAAGTAACAAAAAAGAATATGCAAGACAAAGAAATTTTTATTGAATTATCAAGAAGGATTACAAGTGGAAATGATTTATGTTACATCCTACTACAAGCAGAAAAGCTTCCCTACTACATCACGAAGGGATAGATGCGTCATAGGAAAGAGAGGGGGAGAACGAATGACATCTATTTTCCTTATTCAGCCTGAGGTCACCAAATATAGATGTCTCAGCTCCTCCCAGCCGGCAGGAGTGGTCGAGGATGTATTTTATGAAGACGCAAGTAGCTCCGCGGGAGCAACCCTTCCAACCTCCTCCTGCCAAGACGGGCCAAAGCCTTATTTTACGAAGACGCGAGCAGTTTGGTGATGATGAAACCCTGACCGCCAGCACCACCCTTTCTTCATCGGAGACCAAGAGCTCAACCCCAGCAACGGCTTCTCCATCAAAGATACACCCTCCCTCGCTGCAAAACCCTTCTGTTTCTTCTCCGGCCAAGGCAAAGATGCAACTTGGGGTAAAACCTGATCTTTCATCCATATTTATAGCAAGGAAGAGGTGTCCTTTCCCATGTCAGTAGATACACGTGTCAGACATCCCGCCACACCGCATCGAAAACTGCATACGCCTCCTTTGAGGCGACGTGCGTCTTTTCAAGACAGACGGATGACCGTCCAGATGATGACACGTAGTGCCGTCGATTTATCTCCTACATCGATCGAAGAGCGTCATTATGGCTTTGGGAAGTCAATCGCCCGGAAGATTCTCCACGATCTCCAAAGCTGTAAATATCATGGTGATGCCTCGATAAAAATGCCAGGCCGAGATCACGTCTTGTGGCGAGCCAGCTCGGTGCAGTGGCCGTTTCGGCTATGATGTCAAGCTCACCGCAAACAATCCCGAAATGAAGGACATAATCCAATCCGCTCCCACTCTGAATGCGGGGTGACCCTCGGAGATCCCCACTTTTTTCAGGGCCACACGCCACACTCCTGCCCAGGCCTTGTCCCTCACTCTGATGACCTGGGCTTTGTAATAAACTGCTGCACTCTCTGCTCCCTCTTCATAAGCAGCATCACATTCCGAGTCAAGCCTAGCCTCAGCTCCCTCCTTGAATTTCTCAAGCTCGGCTATCCGCTCATCTCTGGATCGGAGCCTTGCCTCGAGGTCGTTCCTCTGCACCTCCTGCACCTCTAAGAAGGCCTCAAGTTCAGCGAGCTCTTTCTTCAAGGCCTCAGCCTCGGATGTGCACTTGGCATCTTCGGCCTTGAGCTTCTCGAACTTGGCCCTGTAGCCGTCCTTTACTTCCTCCGCATGCTTCAACGCCTGAATCATCTCGGTCAGCTTCCCCTGGAGAGTCTTGTTCTCAGCCTCCAACCTGGCAAGCGTTGGGCCACTCTTATGAAGCCGGTCCAGGGCGACCATGCACCTCTGCACATTCTATTGAGGGAGGCAAGACATTAAGAGTCAAGATCGAGACCAAAATGAACTACTTGGCAAAGAAATGCAAGAGAGGAAAATCTAAATCATCCAAACAAACTTACCGCAAAAGACGACTGCAAACATGCCAATGCCAGCTTAGTGTCGTCGTCCTCCTCGAGCTGGGCAATGTCCAGCGGAAGGGCGCAAGCCCGACCAAGCGCCCCGAGCAAACAAGGATCGACTTTCCGAAGAATTCGGTCCTTGATCGTCACCGGCCTCCCAGGTTCCAGCAGCAGATCTAGCTTCCAAGGCACAGAGAGGTGTAATCGACTCGTTGAAAGCAATCCAGACCCCCTTCAGCAGGAGCGACAGGGGCAGCCTTCTTTCCTGACAGAGCTTCCACCAACGTAGCATCAGAAGCTCGCTTCCGAACCAGTGCACTCGACCTCGGTTCGGGGGCAACCGTCTGTAACCCGGAGACGTCAACCGGTAGCTCAAAGGAAGTTGCAGGAGCAGCGGTGCCCGGCTGACCCGAAGTCGGAAGGACCTCTGGCGGCACGGGGGCAGGGACTTCCGTGACGACTGAGTCTGCTGGCACCTCGGAAGACTGACCCTCAAGCGCCAGGGTTTCCAAGTCGTCCAGCACCAGATGCTTTTTTCTCACCATCTCTCCCTCTACCAAGCTCAAAGAAGAGGATCGAGATGATTGGCGTAACTCCTTCCTTCTCAGAGGAACTTCTTCCGACTTCGGCACTAATGTGGAAGCCCTTGCTCCGGACGCAGCTCGGTCACTTTCCTCGGTCTCGGTCGGATGATTTCTTTCCTCAACCACGGGTGCGGGGACCGGACTCGGATCGTCTTTCCTCTTGAAATATGACTTGTACTTCGGGTCGTCGCCAAGAAGAGACCAGGCCGACTTGTCGGCATGGCCGTGATAACTACTTATGGCCCAAAGCCAGGCCTCATTCCTGATCCAACCGACTCTCTGAGCCTCTCTCCTCCTGTCGGCGATACCTGTACAACGAACAGGAAAGGTGTCAGCTCGGCGTTAGAAGAAGAGGGGTAAATACAAGATAAGGATGCAGTATTTACTTGGAGGAGCACCGAGACGACGAAGGATCCGAGAAAGTCTATTCGACGTGGGCTCATCATCGCTGAACTTCTAGTTGCCTGAGACAAGCAGGCGATCGTCCCTGGCATACTTACTCGAGTCCTCCAAGGCATGGATAAAACTACTCCGACCCGACCTAATCCGGAGATAGTAGGCGTTGTCACGGGCTTTACAGAGGTCATAAACGTCCTCGATGTCGTGGACGCCAAGGTTGATTTTCAAAATCCCATTGAGCACAGCCGTGCCCATGATGATTTTATAGCCATTCGGCATCAATTGATAAGGGCAGAGATTACATGCCCTGAGGCAATCTCTAAGCAGGGGATGAAGGGGAAAACGAACTCCACCTTCTACTATGGCTATCAAGGAGAATGGCATCCAGCCATCGTAAATGTTGTCGTCAATATAAGAAGCAAGGTGGGATGTTTTGAATAAGACATCCTCGGTTATCTTATACACCGACTTGAGTTGAGCTATGGCCCCTTCGTTCTCTATCCAGAAACTATAGGCGCCCATCTCTATGGTTTTCCTGAGACCTAAGGACTCGAAGAACGAATCGCAGAAAGGGAACAGAACCCTAACCGTGAAGAATGGGGGCAAAGCAGAGAAGAAAGACTTACAAGAATGAAATTAGCAAGAAGTAGGACTGAAGCTAGAATGGATCGATCCCAGTGGCGCTTCTCTTCGGGACAGACTCTCTTATGCGAAAAACTCTCTCCCTTCTTCTTCTCTGGCGAAAGCACAAGTAGAAGCAAAAGGAGCCCTAGCCCTCCGCTTTTATAGATGGAAGGAAGAGCGCCCTTTCATATCCTGAGGACACACGTGCGAAGCATCGAGTGCCGTGCACGTCCCTTCGGCGCAGAGCACGCTCCTCCAAAATATCTGAACCACCCATCCAGCATCGACACGTAGCATCAACGGTACACCTTCTGCATCGAGTGTATCGTAGCATTTATTACTTCGGGCAGACGGGACAAAAATGGATAAAGATGAAACGTCAGCAGTCAGAATCGAGGTGGGATCTGAAAAGCACCCCGGTCCGGAAAGAGAGTAGCTCGGCGGCACAATCGATGTCCTCAATGACGTTATCTTCTACCACCGATCTCCTAATGGCCTCACGTCTTGTAGCTTTCGACCTCAAAGAGTTTCGGATAACTCTTAAGAGCTCAAAAGCTAGGGGGCAATTGTGTGGGGACGTTCCTAAGAACACCGAGATTATATTAGCCCCGGTAAGATGACCGACTAATTATGTCTTAAGCTCGGCTACATACATGTGAGAACCCGACCCCAGATTTCCTGATTTAGCATGGTTTTAATCATGGATTTGTTTTCTCAGTGGGTTTACCGGTTGTTTGATCGAATTTCTGAGTTTGATTATATTTTCTTTAGTTTGGAGAGCCAGCGAACCTAGACAGTGACCGTAGGATCCTATTTATTTTGTGTGGTCATTTTGGAGAGATTCTCTTTGATTTCTGAAAATTTTCATTTCAGCTTTGTTTGACTAATCTCGTCATTCCCTACAACTTTCGTGTTCACTCCGTACCCATTTGAAACTCCGAAAATCAATTTTTTCCAGCCCTGGGGGCCAAATCAGTCTTTTTACACAAAATCTGGACCCAAATTTCGAGATCTCAGAACCTTGCCAAATATATACTTTTTGGAAACTAGATTTTATGAGAAACATTTCTCTCTTCTTTGTCGATCGCATTCGAGGGCCAGAAATCGATGTCTTAACACTTGAATCCATTATTTTGATCCCTTTGACCAAACAGTTGACTTTTTCTGTGGACCCCGGCAGTATGTCAGTATTAACCTTGTTGGAAAGATAATTTTATTTCGGACACTTTTCATGTTTTAAGTTTCTTGATCCGAGGTCTAGAAAGCCCTCTAATCGCCATTACAAGTTTTAAGTGTGGTGGGGCCCACACCCACCCATTATAAAAGTACCACTCTCCTCTCTTTCTCCCTCATTCGTTGCAACCAAAGGGAGGGCTCTGCAACTGAACCCTCCTCTTCCTTTCTTCTTGTTTTCTCCTTGTTTTCTTCTCCCATTCATGGAGAAACTCTTACCAAATGGAGATTGGAGCTCACCATTTCCTTCCTCTCATCTCAAGCTCTCTTTGGACTTCACTCTTGTGCAAATCTCAGCTGGGCAGCTCCTCTTCTAAGCTCCTTCTTGTTGATTGATGACCCTAGAGGTAAGGACTCCTTCCCATCTTGTATTATTGAGCAATGGCATCCCCTTAGGTCTCATTTCCCTAACTTTGTGTACCCCATTCCTTGTCTCTATTGATTTACCATTTTAGGGTTCTAAGATGGGTTTGTTTTGGGGGGTTTTCTTGGCTTTGCTTGTAGGTTGATCTTGATAGTGTTTTGAGCTTGGATTTGCTTAGCTTGGACCAAAGGCAAGTGGATGAATGGGTGTTTTCAAGTGTTAGCATGTTTTAAGAGAAAAATATGGATTTTCTTTGCTTGTTCTTAACGATTTGATACTTGCTTCAAATCATGATTTTTACTATGATTTTCTATTGCTTTAGAAAGGATGATTTTTTATTGCTAACATGTTTATGGAAAATCTTGATTTACATTAATTATTTTTGGTGATCTCATATGTGATTTCATCTACACTCATGATATGATTTCCATTGATTTAAAAATGTAATCCTTGATATATCTTGTTACCTTGTTATCTTATTGATCTCTTAGAAAAGAAAAATGTTTCATGAACTTGTGATGATCTTGTATTGCCATACGTGGATTTCTATGGACTTCTATTTTCTTGTGATCGAATGTGGATGAAAAGGAGGGACTTGATTCATTTTGTAGATGGTTTGTGATGGTGGATTGGATGGGGTTAAAAGGAAGTTTTGAGACCCTCAAATACTTGTAGAAAGGGTGCTCAAAGTGCATGAAAGGAGAGAAGAAGAAGAAGAGCAGAACTGCACGCAGAAATTAAGTTTCTGGACAGTTCGCTCGAGTGACCTTGACACATCGCTCGAGCGAACCCATCACAGAACCTTGTTGGCTCGAGCCAATCCCTCTGATCGCTCGAGCGAACCTGATTCGAGCAGGTCCGCTCGAGCGAACCCTAGACAGAGAGCAGTTCGCCCGAGCGAACTTCCCAGTCCGCTCGAGCGAACTGCCTGTCATACCCGGGTCAATACTTGAAGACTTGAAACATTGTTGTTAGGCTTGGGGAGGTATTGTTTGGAGCCCCAATGCAATATAAGGACTTGTATAGCGTCGTATGAAGTCCGAAGGAAGGAGAAACCCCATTATGGAGATTCATTGAGGATTTTCTAGATTGGTCAATGTGTATAAGGACCCGGGATGTCCCTAATTCTTAAAAGAGTACCAATTTATATCACGACCAACATACGGGACCCTATTCACATTGGCCCAATCTTGAAACCTCAATGCCTAGCCCGGAAATGTATGAGAACCCACTCGTATTTGATTTTAACCAAACTTTTACTCTTGGATTTCAAACCCACGTTATGTGACTAGACTTGCCCTGAGAGTATTGAAAGTATTGCTTTAGCATATTGCTAACCCGTATATGCCCGTCCCGATACTGATGTGTTTTTGTGCCTTCGAGCACCCCGCCCCGTTATGTGTATTCAATTATTTCGATTTTTCCGCATGTTACCTATGAGTCGGCACCACTAAGCTTGGATAACCTTATCGGTTTGATCCACCGGTTTGGAGATTCCCCTTCTGTTATACCAGCTGCAGCATGGTTCCCGCCCCGCCCCGATATGCCCGGCTCGCTACCGTAGTCCCGCAGAGTATTATATGTATTTGTTATATAAAATCGTTGACTCTCCACACCTCGTGTGACTGAGGTCAACGTCGTTGACTCTCCTCATCTCGTGTGACTGAGGTCAATGTCTCGATGTGCTCTTATCACTTTTGTGAGAGAGGATTTAGTTTTGTGTGGTTGCCATCTTGTTAGTTCCTGAATCATTGGTGCATTTACATGATTTTATCGCATATGTATCTCTTATAAATGATGTATTCTTCTTTTATGAAATTCATGATTTATACAGGTTTCAATGTATTCCCTAAGGTATCATTGTTTAAAATTATTGCTGTCTTTTCACACGGAATTCCCGACTTGCCAAATATACATGTTTTTACATGATTTAAATGATTACACGTTTTGTCAGATATTCATGTTTTATACACGCTTTAAAGGAATACAGGATTTTGTCAAATATTTATGTTTTATACCCGTCTCATATGAATACAGGATTTGTCGGATATTCATGATTTCTTATACATTGTAATTATGTACAACTTTTGATCAGATAACATGATTCATTACATGTTTTATCATTTAGTATATTGTTCATATCTTTTCACCCACCTGCCAGACCGTCGTGTCTGACCCACTACTTTGGTACTCAGGTTCAGATTTCTACCCGAGATGAGTGCACATTTTGGCTGTGGAGCCATGAGCTTGCAGGTTGTTTTGTCGGCCATGTCGTGTAGACATTGAGCTTGACATCGGAGCTACGTCACATATGGGGTAGTGATTATTAGCTTGTTTTTTGTATAGCTTTTATTAGCCTGTTTATTGGGATTGTAATTAATGCACATTGTTATTTGTAACTTGAACCTATGTGGGAATATAATATCCAGATACCGTCAACTCTGTATTTTGTTATAATGGTTTGTTCCAGTCTGATATGTTCATTGATAAGATAATTATATGCTTAGGTTGAGTGCGACACGGAATCTGATGGCCACGGACTTCGGGTCGCAACGCAACGAAAGCTTCCGCAAAAATATTCAGGATGTGTTGGAACGTGTTATCCTCACACACGCGGATCTTGGGAGAAACATAATTATTACTTAACTCCCAACAAATTCACGGCCCCTCGGGTTTGGGGTTGTGACAATACACCTAGGCGGTGATGCTAGGGCGCCGGCCGCAGCCAAGCCCATGCCGACCTCGGTCATGCTTAACCTCGGCAGTCCACTTCGACCTAGGTCATGTCTGAAATCGGTAGTCGCCTTTGGCCTCGGTCAAGCATCTCGGTTCCGTACCAGCATGCTAGCCGAGGCGAGCGCTAACTGCCAAAACACCACCGGAGAACCAGCCACGTCATGGAATGCATGATAAGATATGGGCACGCGCGGATGATACTGAGAAGACATCTCAGCCGCCCAGAATCCCTGGCAGATCTGCATCCAGCGGCTGTGTCCCCATCAAGGCGAGGCTCCAGGTGAGACCCGATGGGACTACCGCCAAAAGGCCCAGACAAGGTGAGGCCCGATTAGACCCTCATTTAATGCATTGTGGGCTGATTGGACCACCATTTAATGAAAGGTGGATCTAGTCGGATTGTCAATTAATGAATGGCGGGCGGACTAGACCTTCATTTAAGGGAATGTGGGCTGACGTGACTGTGTCTCCCAAGTACAAGACAGGCCAGTGGGCTCCACCGTCCTCTACCATGAGACTCTCTCTATAAATAGAGAAGTTCTCTCCCATTCTAGGTATCGAACACCCACTCTTGAGCCCTCACTCTGTCTCTCTTCTTCCTCCATCCTACTGTTGAGTTCCCTGAACTAACTTAGGCATCGGAGGGCCTTGCGCTGCCTACAGCCAGGGTCTCTGACGATTGTCTCCTTCTTCTTTTCTCCCTTTCAGGTTCCGGACGGGCCTACTCATCTCATCAGGGAGTCTCCAGGAGATCCTAAACCCCATTAACCAAGTCCGTGATTTTTAGGCACACAGATATTAACAGTGAGTATGTCTTCGCTTTTCACCATGCTCGTGATTTATGATTTGGAATTAGGGGTGCACGGCGGGCGGCTTGGGTGGTTATTGGGCGGTTTAGGCGGTTTTGTTTTATGGCGGTTTGTAAAAAATAGAAACCGTAACTGCCCAAAGTATAGGCGGTTTGGGGCGGTTTTTTTTAGCGGGCGACTTGGGCGGTATGTTGGGCGGTTTGGTATTTGTATCTATCTCTCTCTTTTTTTATTTCTAATAGAATGTAACTAAAGTTTCAAAGTACTTAACATAAATAATAAAAATTAAACATGATTTTTAATAAAAGTCAATAATCAGTAATAAAAAAAATTTTCAACTAATTATATCAATGTAAAATTAAAGTCCAAAGGCATCACCAAAATTAAAAAATACAATCACTTATATAATCTAACGTCCAAAAGTCAAAAACCTAACAAAGAAACATCTAAATTTGAAAATTCAATGTCTAAATTTCAATAAATAAACCTCCAAATTTCAAATTTTAATGTCCAAATGCTAAAAGAAATTCAAAATCTGAACTTCAAGTTCGTAAAGATCGATATATAATTTGAAGCAATCCTGCAACAAAAAAAAATCATAGTTAGAATAATAATTGATAAAAGATAATAAACATCAATGTTTAGTTTAGTGATAAAATTGTAAGGTTGTCAAACCTTCATACAATGTAATCTAGACTTGTATTGGATTGCACTAGGATTTGGAGTAGAAGTGTTATCCATAAAGAATAGATGAAGAGTTTTTTTTTTTTTTTTTTTAATAATGAGCGGGCGGGGCGGTTTGAAACCGCCCACTCAAATGTCAAACCGTAACCGCCCGCTCATTAGTACGGATTGAAACCGCCCCGCCCGCCTAAAGGCGGTTTTGACGTATATCCACTTTTAGCGGGGCGGGGCGGGCGGGGTGGCGGGTTACGGTTATTTTTGTGCAGCCCTATTTGGAATGAAACCTTTTCTTGTAGCGATCTATACTCTCCCTTTTTTCTAGGGTTTTGATTTCCAAAGCCTTTTGTTTTATTTCATCTGAAAAAAAAAATTCCCTTATTTGACGATTGATTTAGGGATTGTTTTGATTCCATCTCGATGCTGTGTTTGGATGCCCATATAAACATGCTTGGCACACATTGACTGTTAAGGTGGTGAGCTCAAAGATGGTGTTATAGAAGGGCCGCCCTAATCTACCATTGATCCGGCAGATGAGCAAAACCGGCTCCTTTCCTTAAAAACCCTACCACATCTTCCCTTGCAAGCTTGCCGTCACCGAAGCTAAAGGTGGAGGTGGAGGCCGTCCATGAGTAATCCTCTGTCTTGCATTATACTTATTTTTAAAGATTTCACACGATCTCAATCACATTCTTGTCTCTCTTTAGAAGTTTTTAAGGTAATTTATCCTCTTAAAAGCTCCATTCACATAATCTTATTCTTCATCACCAATACTTCCATTCTCAATTTCACTTAAAGTTTCAATCAATTAAAAAACCCCTATTTTTCCTTGATTCAAAAACACCAGTTTCTGCTGGTATTTATTTTTTGTAGATTCTCTATGGAGAAACAGAAAGAACTCCTCTTGTGTTTATTTTGGTTGTGATTTTGGTGGAATGTTAGTTGGTAAATGGTATAATGTGCAGCAAATGTAAGGTTGACTGTGGGCAGGGGCAGACCTACATGTAGGCCTAGAGGGGCCATGGCTCCCCTTAAGTTTTCAAAATGTTATTTTTTTTTACTTCTAAATTTTTTATAATTTTTTATTTTTCCTCCAAAAATGTTAAAACTTTCTTTTAATAACTTTCATTCCTCCCCCCCCCCCCCCCCCCCCCCCCCCTAGTTACGTTTTTTAGGTCCGCCCCTGACTGTGGGCTAGGTTGGACCGACATATACTACCATGTATAGGAAATCTATGGGCTGAGAAATATTCATCTGAAAGATGTATCAAATCTACTTTGGAACTATATAATAATTATGTTTCGTAAATGACACACTGGTTTCACTTTATTCTTGCTTTAGTTCAAGTGCTTGTGGATGGATTTATTCTGATTATGTATTGTGGTTCAAGTGCTATGGTGGATGACACCTGCAAATGATAAGTTTTAGTTTCTTACACAGGCGAAGCTCTGCTCAAGAGCTACCTACCGTTGATCTCCATGAAGATCATGACATGCATTTTTCATTTGTGCATAACTACTGTAGTCACATCAGGCATTGGGACAAACTATGATGCTGAGATTCATCTTGATGAACATCACACCAACGATCAGATTCGTGGGATCCCAACTGTCTCCATTTTTTAATTTTTAATTTTTTGTCTCTGATGATGTAAATGGGTTCAAGAAAAGTTTGTATAGTTTTTTGGGTCTTTGATGATGTAAATGAATTCAACAAAAGTTTGTACAGTGTTGTGTAACGTTTTGGGGTCTTTGATGATGTAAATGGGTTGCACAAAAGTTTTCAGAGTCATATGTAGTTGTTTGGGTTTTTTGATGATGTAAATGTATTCAACAAAAGCTTAAGCAATATTATGTATATTTGTTGGCTCTTTGATGATGTGTATGAGTTCAATGTAAGTTTGGACATTTCTATGGAATATTTTGGGAAGTCTTTCATGATATAAATGGACAATATAATATGTAAGCTTGCACAATAGTTTTACCTTTTGAGATCTTCTTTGATGATGTAATCGTGCCCAATGTAATGTTAGCCAAATGCATTGAATAAGTTGTGGACTTTTATGATGTCAACTTATTCAATGTGTGATTTAACAATTGTATGATCCTATTTTTGAGGTCTTTGATGATGTAAATGTGTTCTATGTAAGGTTGGAAGGTTTTATGGAATATTTTGGGTTCTCATCTGCGTATAGTATTAATAACCATGTATTGAAAACAGAAGATATTGCCTTTCAAGTTAAAATGTTCTGTACCGACAGAAATTGTCGAGATCGACCATTGCATACGGTTGATATTAACTGATCAGACCCCAAGTGTAGGATGCGATTGTAGTAATAAAACTTGTGAGACCAGGTCGATCCACAGGGAGTAATGTAAACTAAGGTTCCTTCTCAACTTGTACATGCCCTAAATTAAAAATCTAAATCTAGCATAAAAAATAAAAAATTACAACCATCATTCTTACTTTCCAAAAATTAAATTAATTACAATCTAATGAAAAGTAAACTTCCTAAATCTAAGAATCCTAAACTAAAAACTAAAATTGCTGCAAAATAATACACAAGTTAGAACTTCCAAAAATAGAAAATTAATAAAACTAAACAAAATTAGAAACTATACTAAAGTTAGAAAGTTAGTAAAGTTAATAACGCAATGCGTGCTATGCTATGAATAAAAAAATTTTAAGTCTGAAAAAAACTAGTATGCTGGGCTGTTTTGATGCATGATTTCGCCTAATCTAATGCAACCTAAAACTGAATTTAATGGATGGGTTTTGAACTGCAATGATGCATGAATCAAATAAAAAAA
Organism: Litsea cubeba; assembly: GCA_012931725.1. NCBI lineage: Eukaryota > Viridiplantae > Streptophyta > Magnoliopsida > Laurales > Lauraceae > Litsea > Litsea cubeba. Next base: position 55,921,777 of record CM022944.1, read on the forward strand.
ACGGAAGTGGAAAACGATTTAAAACGAATGAGATATGAGTTTATGAACATGACCTAAAAAAAATATGTGCAGAAATTCTGCACACAGGTGGGTCCGACTAGCCATGTTTGAGCCACTGGTTCACCGTCTTTCCAAATATATTTTTGCTTGAAATTCTGGGGTTTGAAAGTACACTGATCAAACTTTAATTTCCTCAAGTTTCATTGAAAAATAATGTGTTTTGATCAGGTTTCTAATTGCAAACTTTTCACACAAAATCGGTCCTGAAATTCCTGCAACAATGTGTTGAATTGTGCACTTTATGTTTGGATCCGAATTTTCAAAAAATATTTGGCCGAAATTATTGACTCAAATCTATGACTTTTCTTGCTTATTCAACTTAAAACTCCGATTCCAGCAACTTAAACATATCTAAACTCCACCAATATGAAAATGCATGCAATGCTAACTAGTTCCAACCATAAACTATGCATAAAAATTCACATAAACAAATAAGAAGCATAAGAAGAAAAGAAAAACAAAAAGTGCTTAAATTTAAATGTGCAGTGAAAAAAAGATAAATGTGTGGATTGCATAAAATTAAATGTGTGGCATTAACAAGGAATTAAATGTGTGGATTTTTCAATAAATGTAAATGTGTGGGAATTACAATAAAAATAAATGTGTGATAAGTGTGCTCCTTTTTTTTATTCTCAAACCGGGTTTATTATAATTACTTATTTCATGCCCTTAGGATCTTGGGTTGTCAATCCAAGAACAACAACAAAGGAAACACAATTCAAGATTAATCACATAAGAAAAAGAATAATTAAAAAGAATCACACTTTTACTAATATGCAATGTTTTTACATAAAACATAGAGAATTAAAACTCCAAATAAAATATAACAATTACATACTAGGATGAAAGGAACCTCTCTAGTTGAAGCATCAAGTTGGGACAAGCCTTCTTGAAAAGAGATGAGCTATGGTAGAGAAAGGAGATGAGTAGAATGGTGGAGGAATATCACTAGGGAGGGGGCTTTTTCTTTCATGAAAGGGAGTAAATAGGGTATGGGCTACCCTATTCTTTCTCCCTAGTCCCTACTTTGTTGCAAGAATCTTCTTCACTTAGTAAGTCTTCTCCTTTCTTTTCTCCATTCTATCTTCATGCAACTTGTCATATTTCCTTCTTTAGCAAATCTTCCTTTGTCTTGACATTTATGAGAAATACATGAGGTGGCACACTCTAAGTTGGAATCAAAAGAAAATTGAATGCCCAATATGTGTAGGTTCTTTCCACTTTTATCTCTTTGGAAATCTTCTTTCTTGATTTAGCCCTTCATGGATTTTCTTTGATTATCTTGAATTATCTTCAAAATGAACTTGGGATTTTGTGCAAAGAAAGTGGACCCCCCTCTTGGATGCCCCACATGTGTGACCTACACATGTGCATGTGTGGGACCCTTTTCATTTTCTGCAAGCCAAAAAAAAAAAATGAATTTCATGTGAAAAGACAAATTTACTATTAATTCACAATTGCATGACTGCGGACCTATCTCTCATGAAATGATGAATGAATGCACCTGATGATTAATTAGGGGTTGTTTGGTTGAGAGCATTTACGTATGTAAATAACTCATATGCGAATCATTTACACACCTTCATGTTTGGTTGAGGTCATTTACGCATCACCTGTGAAATTTTGATGTGTAAATGATGTGTAAAAAGGGGCCATTCTCGTACTCAGATTTTCACATGTGAGGGGGTAGTAGAATGAATCACATGTATTTGCACATGAAAGAAAAACACATCAAAAAAGGCGGACGGTGTGCACCAGTGACGTTCCGTCACAACAGTGCAATGTTTGAAACCCAATTTGGGCTTTTTTCTCGCAACACGTACGTTTGCAACCCTACATATTAACAAACGAAGCGTCTTCTCCCATTCATCTTCCTTGCAGTGCTGCTCAAGAACCATTTACATCCTTGCAGTGCCACGGTATGGTCTCTCTCTCTTTCTCTCTCTCTCTCTCTCTCTCTCATATTTTGGTCATCTGTTTATGCTTGGGATTTTTTTTTGTCAAGAATCCTCTGCAACCATCCCATCTCTCCACCGCTTCCAGACTCTTTTTTTTCTCTGACCGGATCCGGCACCATAGAAAACGTGTATCAGCCGTCCAATAACAGACCCCACCATCTGATGATCAAAATCTCTCGACACGTGTACAAATGTGATCTGCGTTTTTTTATTTCTGCTTCGTTTTGGATCTCTCTCTCTCTCTCTCATATTTTGGTCATCTATTTATGTTTGGGATTTTTTGGGGTCAAGAATCCTCTGCAACCATCCCATCTCTCCACCGCTCCCAGACTCTCTTTTTTCTCTGACCGGATCCGGCACCATAGAAAACGTATATCAGCCGTCCAATAACAGACCCCACCATCTGATGATCAAAATCTCTTGACACGTGTACAAATGTGATCTGCGTTTTGTGATTTCTGATTCGTTTTGGACTTCGAATGAGGAATAAGGGGGTTTGTGTTTGTGAAATTTCTAGTTCTGTTTTTCGATTTTTAGTGTGTATCATTTTGTTGTTTTCTTCCTTGCAAATGCAATGGGTGCTCTTCAACTTCTGTTCCTTGATTGTTTAGTCCTGAATTCATGTTTTTCTAAATTATTAGATGGAATGCATTGAGCTTGAGTTGATTACTGATGTCCCTTTTTTTCTCAACTTACTAATGTCTTCTATCATAGATTCTTCTACGTGGATGAACTAATTAGGGACACATGAATGTCTTTTGAAATTATGTTTAGTTTTGGTTTGTGCTTGTTAAGAATGTGTTTGGATGTACCTCGAATTGCAACTAGGTTTGGACATTCTGGGAGAATGGCAGATTCTTGTCCAGAAGAATGTGATAAAATAAGTACTAGCATTGGGCATTGATAATTAATTGGGATGACTATTACAACATGCAAAATCCACGTCCATTCCAATTACAACATCTATGTAATGTTCCAGTTCTACATTCAACTTTATACAAAAGTTACAACAGTCACACATTTGATTAAATTTGAAGCACTCATCCTCTCCACTTAAAACACTTTCTTCTTTAATTTCCCCTTTTATAATTTATGATTTCACCCATCATTACATCATATATCAAAGGATTTTATTCTATTCAAAACACATTGTGTATGACTATTAATAACTTCTTGACTAAGTTTTTTATTCTATATAGAAATGGATATTGATATGATTGAGGAAGAAGTTCAATGCATTAATGTTGGACAATCTTCTGGAGCGAAGCGTGGTAAAAGAGATAGGAAGAATGTCACTTAGACAGAAATTGCAGATGAATTCTTGACTAATGTGCTAATAGAACAAATAACCCTCGGGAGAAAAGAAGGGATTGGGTTTACTTCGGAGGGGTGGAGAGAGATTGAACGAAAGATGAAAGAGAAATTTGGCGATGCGTATGATAAAGCTAAAATTAGAAACCGCCTAAGAACAGTAAAAAGTCATTATAATCATATCAAGATCCTCATGGGCTTAAGTGGCTTTGGATGGGATGACATCACAAAAAGGGTAATAGCAGAGGACCAAGTTTGGGATGACTATCTCAAGGTAAGTGAGTAGTTATATATCTTGAGTTTTCTATTAACTATTAATAACTAATTAATTAATATGTTTGTCTCATTTGTGCAACTCAGGCACACCCTGATTATGAATACTACCGAGGAAGAAGTTTTCCCGACTACGAAAAATTTGCTATTATATATGGAGACTCAATTGCAAATGGCATAGATGTCATATTGACTAATCAGCGTCCATCACATCCAATGGAAGCCCCTAAATCCAACCATGATAAAGATATGGCAGCTGAATCTTCTAGCTCGGAAAAAAAGGGATGAGGGTATCTCCAAAGCACCACGTACCAAGAAGCACCCAACTGTTAGTTCTAGACGCATTATGCGAGACGAAAATAGAGCAGATGGTGACATGAAATCTGATGTTGATATTGCACGTGCAGTGAAGGACTTAACCAACACCCTCATTTTTGTTGCTGACAAGATGGCCCAATCAGGGCCAAGTCAAGCTGATGTAGTTGCTGCCATTTTGGAGTTAGATTTGGAGTAGACGTTACAAATGAGGGCGCTTAGGCTACTTAGGGATCAACAAGTGGCCGGTCAATTCCTTGCATTAGCAACTAAGGATAGGCGCCACGCATTTCTCATGGCGGAGTTAGATAGCTCTATTTAGGATAGTGGTTATTAAAACTACTTTATGAAATGAGATTGATTTTTCTTTTTTGCTCATGATACATTGAATGTTATGTTAGTTTTATGTCATGGTACATTATTTTGTTATGTTAGTTTAATGTCATGGTACATCTTCATGTTTTATTTTTTAATGTTATTTACTTATGGTAGTTTTATGTTCTAATATTTGTCAATTTACCATGTAACAGTTCAGAAGTTATGGATAAAAAGATGAAGATGATGTTAATGCAATTAACAGTAATATCCATTATTGTAATTTTACTGTTATTGGATCAAGACCATAAACAAAAGCGGATAAGAAAGTGGAAGCGAGTACATGAATCATCTATATCTGGCCATGAATTTGTTCAGTACATTATCAACAGTCATGGCCGAAATTCATACGATTTACTTCGTATGAGGAACAATGTCTTTCAAGAACATTTAAAATTTTTGATTTGATGTATACACTTGCACAAGGCACCCAAAGTTTTGGTATAATTTTTTGAAAAGATTTGTGATCGTTAGCCCCAAGTGCAAGGCCGCGATTGTAGTAATAAATAACTCGGTGAAGTCCGAGGTCGATCCACAGGGAGTAATCACTTAAATAAACCTGTCCTATTTGAAAACTAGTACTAGCCTAATAAAATCTTTACAAATCAAGTATCCTACTTGCATGAAATAATTAATAACAAGTCTGAAATATTAATTACAATTAGAAATAAAAACCTTAAACTAAAAACTTAGCCTAATCTAATTACTGCATTCACCATAAGAGTTGTTAGAACAACCAATTTGTAGTAATTATTTAAATACCTAAAAATAAAAATAAAATAAAATAAAATAAAATCAAAGAATAAAAAGATGGATTTTAATTCTAAAATAATGCAATAGCTACTTTGCTGAATGTTATCAATAAAAACCAAGACCACCGTACCAAGTGTGTACTGTCACTTACACACAAACATTCGATGTTGACCCATTGGTGAAAACCAAGACCTCATGAACTTGATTCATTAGAGAAAGCCCCATTACATGCAAATAGCCATTACTGTTAGGGATTTTGTGTATTGCAATTTGATGGATGCATTATCATTTTAGCATCTCATGAGTTTTCACACATGCATTGAGTTAAATATCTTGAAATCTTGATGTACACATGCATTGTTTTTAAATATTGTAAATCTTATAGGTTGTGCATGTTTTGGATTTAAATCTTGGATGCATTTGTTTTTTAAAAGAATTTTTAAATCAAGCTAGCCAATGATTTAAAGTTTCAAATGATATTTGGCTTTTAATGTTTCATGATTTTAAAAGCACTTAGATGATTTAAAATCATGTTTCCAAGCTTGGTTTAATGGCCCAAAAATCCCCACAAAGATTCTCTTTAAAAAATGCAAGTTGGGATTTTTTGCCTAAAGCCTTCGGTCAACCGACAGCTTGATGTCGGTCAACCGACAGTGGAACCGAAGCCAACCAAGAGGCTCCATCGGTTCCAAAACCAGACAGCTACATTTTCAACATTTTTGTGCTGTCGGTTCAGCCGTCGGTTCCATGTCGGTCAACCGACAAATGAGGGTCAACTGATAGATGTATAACGGTCAGAAAACTTTTGAAAACATGACCGTTGCCTAGTGACCGTTGAGGTGTCGGTCGACCGACACCTACCTGTCGGTCGACCGACAGGTATCCGTTGGCAGCTTTTTTCTATAAAAGCAAGCTCATTCCTTTGGCCAAAGTTGATGATTTTTAAGCCATTCTTGAAGAGCTTTGAGGCCAAAGAAAGGGGAAGAGCTAAAGAAGGCTAATGGGTCATTAGGAAAAGCTAAAGCTTGGATTAATGAAGTTAAACCACCAAGTAAGCTTTGCCTTTTGTTAATCATATGTTTTTATGCTTTGTCTAAATTATTGGTAAATGATTTTAAGCATATTAACTATGATGTGTTGAATCCTCTACTTCCTTTAATCTTTGATTTTATATCATAGGATTCTTCACTTAGATTCAAACAAAGTTTTTTTTTAAAACTTTACAAATCATGTTTTATGAAAATCTTTGATTTCCTCTTTAGCATGATTCTATTTATTGTTTGAATCTTCTTTGTTGTTTTCATTCATTTAAATCTTAGTTAAATTAGTTTTTGAAAACAACATTGCACATGCATCACTTGATTAGGCTTAAACATTTACATTCAACTTGTGATCTTTTGATTTTTATATCATTAACAAGTTTGTAGTTGTTCAAGTGATTTGCATATAACTTCAATCAAATCTTTTTATATGCATTAAACTTTTGAATTGCATTAAGCATATATTTTGATTAAGCTTTAATTTTAATCTTGATTGAGGTTTTCACACACACACCTCATAAGCATTCATCTTTGTAATTCTTAGTGTGTTTGTGTGAGTTTGTTTTACATTTTCATATTCGCCTATTTAGAGGCAATTTTATTTAAGCTTAATTGTAATCTCTTAGAGTGTTTTGTGAAAACACTTTCTTTAGAGAATTTATATGATTGTAAGGTTATTGCTTAGCCATTGAAAAGCATCTTGTATAGGTTGTTGTTTAGCCTAGAAAAACAACATTGTAAGGTTATTGCTTATCCTTGGAAAGCATATTGCAGAGGTTATTGCTTAGCCTTTTGAAAAGCATAATAGTGGAAATCCGATGGGGTGTTGGATACACAAGCCGGTAGTGGATGTAGGCATTGAGGCCGAACCACTATAAATCTTTGTGTAGTGGTGATTGTTTTATGGTGATTGTTTTGTTTAAGCTTCCGCATATTGTATGTTAATCATCACATGAGACTAGTTTATTTTAAAGAAATTAAAATTGGCCATAATTAGTCATTAAGTGTAGATCACCCTATTCACCCCCCCTCTAGGGTTAGGATCTCCAGGACTTTCAATTACAAGATTATTTGAATTAAAATAATGTTCATCCAAACTTACCCTTAGACACCCGAAACACTAAATGGAGGAGAAGGACTCGCGGTCTAGAACGGCGATCCAACCGTCTCTCGTTTTGCAATCTGAAATCCAAGCAAGGGAAGATGATGAATGGCTGGTCCAATGATGGAGTAATGCTAGCAACGGTGGCGGAGCGACGGCGTAAAAATCCAAGTGGTGGTGTGCCTTTGAGAAGACCTTAGACGAAAATTTATGGAAGAAGAAGAAGTGGAGAAAATCAATGGAGGAATGATGGAGTTGCTGGTCGCCCAATGATGTAGGGGGGAATGGTATCTCACGTGCAGCCCATATTCATGGTCTTTTATGGTTTTTTGATAGCTTGGGTTGCAAGGTTTTGGATTTGGTAGAGTTTTAAGTGTGGGGTCCAAGTTGGGATAGGATTTGGAGGGCTGAGATTGAACAATCTTGGGATCTTCTTGTTGATTGGTTTGCCACCAAAAGTCCTTCTCAATTTAAACTTCTCTTTATAGCTTGCTTCTCTTAAAAAGGGTCCCACTTACTTGGCTAAGAAACAATTCAAATCTGAAATTTCAGATTTGAAACAAATCTTGGATGCTTGTGGTCCCTCATCTTGGACGTGTGAAATGCTTTGGATAGAGGTGTTTCAACGTGTGATAGCATGGAATAACTCTTGGGTTGCAAACTTCAAATCTTGAGGCCTATCTTTTTGGAGATAAGTTTAACAACTTAGTGCTAAAATCTTGCACTCTTTGAATTTGTTTCCAACTTGGATTGATTAGCAAGATCTTCCATTTTTTTGAACTCTTCATGGCTGGAAAATTATCCTTGACATGGTCCCACCTTGGAGTTGAATTTTAATTTCATTACAAGTTGCAAAGGAGGTGGGCCATGGTTGTGAGCATGCATCTCCTTAATTTGTTTGAGCTTGAACTTCTTCCATCTTGGCTTAAATAATTCCAAATCTGAGATTCAGATTTGTATTATCAATTGGAACACATGATGGGCCCCACTTGTGTGTGCAATCTTCTCTTGGATGTCATCTTTAATTCTTAAATTGATTTCTCTCTCTCGCGGGTCCCAATTTATAAAATTCCCTGCAAAAATAAAAACAAGGATTAAAGAATACTCTAATCATAAAGGTAGGGAATGATGCAATATGCGGGTCCACCCAATTCACACTAAATGGATGCTTAAAATGTCACCATTTTGTTAAAAAAATATTCTTTAATTAAATCAATGGTGCAAAGAAGATTCATCATTTTATGTGTGAACAAAAAGTTATGAGGAATTTTATGACTTCCAATGCCAAAAATTTAGAAATTCATGATTGTATGTAAAAATGCAATTTTTCAATAAATTTTGACTTGAATTTGAACTTTGATGCTCAAAACATAAAATCATGATTTTCCTACTAAAACAGTGCATGATTTGAAGAATAAGTCTTTAATTATTCTAAAATGATGATGAAATTATGCATTTTTAGAGCCTTATCACACTCCCCAACCAGCATTTTGCTAGTCCCGAGCAAAATATGCGAACTATGATAGTGTTCTAGCCTAATATAATATAAACTAAATGCAAAGACAAAAAGGAAAACACCACTTTCGTTGGTACTCTTGGCTGCATTTAGCATATGCAGCAAGCCCTTAAACCCCTAGGTTACCCCTAGTGGACGAGTTGTCATCTTGGACTATACAAAAATGAGAAAAAATGTCTAAAATTGGATAAGTGTGCTTGTTCCCACCCCCCAACCTAAACTAGACAACGTCCTCGATGTCATACATGAAATGCAAAATGGAATGTAACATGAGGTGAAAATGTAGAAGGAGAAAAATGGGTCGAAAGCACCTAGAGTAATGAAGCTTTCACGTAGAAACCTATCCAATGTGAGACAAAGAACACAAAAAGAAAAAGCAAGAAAATATATGCGTAATGTACAAGGGTATGGGTCACTGTCAGATCCAGTGCCCGTCAATCCTGATAGACAGGATCAATCAGAGGAATGTCATTTTCCTCTGGAGGAACAGTCTCCAAGAATGGTTTTAAACGTTGTCCATTAACTTTAAAAGAGATACCATTCAATGGATCAATGAGGGTCACTGCCCCATATGGAAATACTTCTTGAACAATGTAGGGGCCTGTCCAACGAGATCTTAACTTTCCAGGGAAAAGATGAAGTCGAGAATTGTATAAGAGGACTTTTTGAGATGGATGGAATGACTTCCTTAATATCCGTTTATCATGAAAGGCCTTAGTCCTATCTTTGTAAATTCTTGAGTTCATATAAGCCTCGTTTCTCAATTCTTCTAATTCATTTAGATCAAGGGCTCTTTTCTCCCCAGCCTTGTCTAAGTTAACGTTCAATTGTTTTATGGCCCAATAAGCTTTATGTTCCAGCTCCACCGGAAGGTGGCAAGCTTTCCCATATATAAGCCGGTATGGAGACATCCCAATTGGGGTCTTATACGCAATTCTATAAGCCCACAAGGCATCATTTAGCCGTATTGACCAATCCTTACGATTTGGTTTTACCGTGGTCTCCAAAATTCGTTTGATTTCCCTATTTGAGACCTCAACTTGCCCACTTGTTTGAGGGTGATAGGGGGTAGCCACTTTATGTGTAACACCGTAATTTTTAAACAAACTCTCAATGATGCGGTTACAAAAGTGAGTGCCCCATCACTAATGATGGCACGTGGAGTTCCGAAACGGGAAAAGATATTGTCCAAGATAAACTTTTTGACTGTTTTAGCATCATTATTCCTACATGGGACTGCTTCAATCCATTTGGACACATAATCAACTGCAACGAGGATATAATGAAAACCATAGCTCGGTGGAAAAGGTCCCATAAAGTCTATACCCCAAACATCGAATAACTCGACGACCAAAATTGGGTTTAAAGGCATCATATTCCTTTTGGAAATGGAACCCAATTTTTGGCACCGCTCACATGTCTTACATAAATCATGTGCATATTTAAATAAAGTGGGCCAGTAAAATCCAGATTGTAAAATTTTGTGAGCGGTCTTTTTAGTAGAAAAATGGCCACCACAAACATGCGAGTGGCAAAAGGATATAACACTACTGATTTCATGGTCAGGAATGCATCTCCTAATGATTTGGTCTGGGCAGTATTTAAAAAGGTATGGTTCATCCCAGAAAAACAGTTTCACCTCAGTGAAAAATTTGTTTTTATCTTGCTGCGTCCATTCTTTTGGAATTTCACCCGAAGCTAGATAATTAGCAATGTCAGCATACCATGGAGAATGGGAAAATGTGGCAAATAGATGCTCATCAGGGAAAGTGTCCTGGATTGGTAAGGGTTCTAAAGTTTTGGAAAGGACAAGCCTAGAAAGATGATCGGCCACCACGTTTTCTACTCCTTTCTTATCCTTGATTTCAATATCAAACTCTTGGAGTAGAAGGATCCATCTGATCAGTCTAGGCTTGGCATCTTTCTTAGAAAGAAGATACTTCAGCGCAGAATGGTCAGTAAATATCACAATTTTGGATCCAATTAAGTAGGAACAGAATTTATCCAGTACATAGACCATAGCCAATAATTCTTTCTCTGTTGTTGAATAATTGATCTGTGCACTGTTTAAAGTCCTGCTAGCATAGTAAATCACAAATGGCTTTTTGTCTCTACTGATGAGTCCTCAAAAGCACACATTTTCATACACATTTTGGACCAATTTAAGGGCTTATTAATATTAAAGAGCTTTATTTAGTGCCAAATCATGTTTTTATGCATTTAGGGTCCATTGTATTGCATTCATGCGTAATTTGCTAAAAAAATCACACTTTTTGCATAAATTCATGAAACCTGTCATTTTTGGAGAATTATTTTTGGAAAGTCGGTTATTTTGGGTGCATCAAGTAGGGTCCCATGCATCGTCCATTTAAATCCCTTACATAGAATTTTTCTTGAGTCCATTTGTTTTAATTTGTGTAGGAGAAATCAAGAATGGGACCCACATTGGTGAAATTTGAGAGAGATCAAGGGTAGGACATCTTTCATAGTGGACCCACGTATCTTGGTATTTTTGGAGAGTTTGAAAAGTCAACAATGAAAGCTAGATTTGTGATCTCAAGATCAAGAAAGGAAACTTCGGATTTGGTAAGATCTGATTCTTACTAAGTTTGAAAACTCAAAAATTAAGAAAGAAATTTAAGAAAGGAAAGTGTGCTAGAAGAGTTGACTAGTCAATCAAAGAAGCTTGGAAGCAAACTAAAGATGGAAGGAGAGTCAAGAAACAAGGAAAGAAAGATCCCAAGACCCCTTTGGACGTCCACATGGGTCCCACACACCCCATTGCACAACTAGCATTCCATATGTGCACAAGTATTCTCGGATTTTTCAGGGGCAGTAAGATTAAAATGGTCATAACTCTTAATCCAACCGTCGGATTGGTGCAATTCATACACCGTTGGAAAGCTCTTTTCGAGTAGATATCTTTAGAATCCAAGATTGTGTCAATCGGAGCTAAAATAAGGATGATATGGCCTCTGAAAATTGGTGCTGTAATTTCTACTCGGGATTGCAATTTTGCACTTGGAAAGCACCAAGAATCTCTCACTCACCTTGCTATTTCTTTGAAGACTTGTTGGCCAAGGAGAGGACTTGCCATACAAACAAGATTGCATGCTACAAGCTTGGAACAAAGAAGGAAAGAAAGGGAGCAAAAATCTATAAATTGAAGGCGTAAGCATCCCTCTCCTCCTATGGGAAGATAGACCAACTCTCTCTAGAATTACTACTATACTCCATCTTCTCCCTCTCTCTTTCTCTCCATTGAAGTCCTCAAGGAGATTTGGCCCGAAAATCACACTACAACCTTGGGTTTTCATCTAGAAGAGGCTTCTCATCCTAGTATGTAATTGTCTTGGTTTATTTTTATTTTTTTTATCTTATGTAAGACTTTGCATATTAGTAAAAGTGTTGCTTACTCTTTTCAATTTTCTTTCTTATCATTGGGTGATTGGTGCTTGTTTTATGTTTCTTTTCTTGTTGGTGTTTGGATTGACGACCCAAAGGCCCTAAGAGCATGAGTTCAAATTATGACCACGCTTAGAAAAGAATTTTGAAAGAGAAGAATACACTTCCACACATTTAAATTTATGTTCTTCCACACATTTAAATTTATGTTAAAACCACACATTTAAATTCTTGTTTACACCACACATTTAAATTCTTGAACTTTTATTTATTGTCTTTATTTTTATGATCAATTCAATTTTATGTATATTTTTGCAAAGTTTATGTTTGGAACTAGATAGCATGGCATGCATTGCATTACTAACTTTCTAATTTAGGTTTCTTTTGTTTCTAGTGTAGTTTCTTATTTTTAATTTTGGTACTTTTTATTCTTGATGTTCTAACTTGTTTGTTCTTTTGTAGCAATCTTAGTTTTTACTTTAGGATTTTTAGATTTAGGAAGTTTTCTTTTCATTGGATTGTAATTAATGTAATTTTTGGAAAGTAAGAATGATGGTTGTAATTTTTAGTTCTTAGCCTAGATTTAGATTTTTAATTTAGGGCAGGTATAAGTTGAGAAGGAACCTTAGTTTACATTGCTCCCTGTGGATCGACCTGGTCTCACCAGATTATTACTACAATCGCACCCTACACTTGGGGTCCGATCATCTACGTTGCCCAAGAACTGCCCCAACAGCATAATCACTAGCATCGCACATGATTTCAAAGGGCAGGCTTCAATCTGGAGGTTGCATAATTGGAGCGGTCGTCAACATGTCCTTAAGCGTAGTAAAAGCCACTTGACATGCCTCTGTCCACTCAAATTCTGCTTCCTTTAGCAGAAGGTTGCATAATGGTCTAGAAATGACACTGAAACCTTTTATGAACCTTCTATAGAATCCGGCATGCCCTAAGAAAGATCTTATATCTCTTACGGTTTTTGGGGTGGGCAAATTGGAGATTAAGTCTATTTTGGCTTTGTCCACTTCCAATCCTTTAGATGATACAATGTGGCCAAGGACAATCCCTTGTCGTACCATAAAATGACATTTTTCCCAATTAAGTACTAAGTTCTTTTCTTCACACCTAGAGAGGACCTTAGTTAAGTTGCTCAAACAATCTTGGAATGACTCTCCAAAAACTGAAAAATCGTCCATGAAGACTTCGAGAAAATGTTCCACCATATCGCTAAAAATACTCAGCATGCACCTTTGAAAGGTTGCCGGAGCATTGCACAGCCCAAAAGGCATCCGTCGGTAAGCAAAGGTGCCAAAGGGGCATGTGAAAGTTGTTTTCTCTTGGTCTTCCGGGGCGATTTCTATCTGATTGTACCCGGAATATCCATCTAAGAAACAATAATACTCGTGGCTAGCTACCCGTTCTAAAATCTGGTCCAAAAAGGGTAGGGGGAAATGATCCTTTCGTGTGATAGCATTTAACTTCCTGTAGTCGATACAAACTCGCCAACCTGTGGGTACGCGGGTTGGGACGAGCTCATCATTAGCATTACGGACTACAGTGATGCCGGCCTTTTTAGGTACAACTTGGGTAGGGCTGACCCATTGGCTATCCGAAATTGGATAGATGATACCAACATCTAGAAGTTTTAAAACTTCAGCCCTAACCACTTCCTGCATGGTGGGGTTTAACCGGCGTTGCATCTGACGGGAGGGTTTCGCATTCTCCTCCAAATAGATATGATGTGTACACACGAGGGGATTAATTCCCTTAATGTCAGCCACGGTCCAAGCAATTGCACCCTTGTGCAGTTTGAGCACTTCTAAGAGTTAGACTTCTTGGTCCTTGTCAAGGTGTGCAGAAATGACTACAGGAAATGTTTCATTTTTTCCAAGGTATGCATATTTCAGGTGAGAGGGCAAGGGTTTCAACTCAGGTTTGGGCGGCCTCACCTGAGATGGAAAAGACGGAGTACCAGTTGGTACCAGCTTTTCAAAAAAGGGTTTGCCTATAGTGTTGACCATTTCAACAGTGCTATCATGTGTTTCTTCACAGAGGGTCAGGTCCTCAATTGGCTCAATGGAATCGGAGATCGATTGTGCAAAAGTTTCTGCTGTAAGAACACCGATCAAATCGACTTCTTCAAGGTCAATGTTATCATCTCGTGGTTGTTTGCAAAGGTCAAAAACATTTAGCTCTAATGTCATGTTACCAAAAGATAGCGTCATTTTTCCATTCCGGCAATTGATCAGTGCATTGGATGTGGCTAAAAATGGTCTCCCCAAAATTACCGGAATCTGAGCATGAGGATCTGCCACAGGATGAGTGTCTAGCACAATAAAGTCTACTGGAAAGTAGAACTTGTCAACCTGCACAAGCACATCCTCTACTATCCCTCTCGGTCTTTTGATTGATCGATCTGCGAGTTGCAGAGTAACCTGAGTGGGTTTGAGTTCGCCCAGCCCCAATTTTACATAGACCGAGTAAGGTAGTAAGTTGACACTCGCCCCAAGATCAAGCAATGCTTGTTCAATTTGATAATTTCCATTAATGCATGAAATTGTGGGGCATCCTGGATCTTTGAATTTAGGGGGAGTGTCGTGCTTTAGAATTGCACTAGCTTGCTCAGTGAGAAATTCTTTCTTTTGTACATGTATCTTACGCTTCAACGTGCACAATTCCTTAAGAAACTTTGCGTAAGATGGGACTTGTTTGATTGCGTCTAACAGTGGGATGTTAATTTTGACCTCTTTAAGCACATCCAAGATTTCTTGGTTCTGTAAAGATGGCTTGGGAGGAGCTAATCGATTGGGAAAAGGCGGTAAGGGCTTGAATCCCGGAGGAACTGGGCTTTTCTCGTTGTTAGGAGGGACTTCCTTTTCTTTCCCTTCCTGGTCTGAGGATGCAGGTTGTTTATCTTTTTCCAGATCAGGCTTTTCAATCTCTTTACCACTACGTAGAGTAGTAACAGCTTGAACCTGCTCCTTGGAATTTGACGGACCACCTTGATGAACCTCGTATTGCCCTTTTGGATTGGGCTGTGGTTGGGCTGGAAAAAACCCCTTATTTTGTGCTTCAATCAATTTGCAGAGGTTTTGCATGGTGTTCTGTAAATTCTCAAAGTTTCGATCTTGTTTCTTATTGATGGACTCTTGATTCATCATAAACTTAGCCACAAGTTCATCCCAAGGTGTCGTTTGAGTTGTAAGGGGTACCATTTGCTGTGTGTTTTGAGCATATGTACCAGAAGTACCCCCAAATTGATTTGACATTTGGTTGAAATTGGGCGGAGTAGCATTTGGGCCATTCCTCCAACTAAAGTTGGGGTGATTCCTCCAATTAGGGTTGTACGTGTTACCCAAAGAATGATTAAACTGCCGGTTGTATGTGTTAGTGGCATTTGCTTGCTCGTGAATCACTTCTTGGAAAGCAGGGAGTGTTGGACACTCTGAAGAAATATGTGAATCACTAGCACAAATGCCACAAACTATAGCAGGTTCATTATTCTTCACAAATTTCAAGGACTCAACTTCTCTTGTAAGATAGGCAATTTTTGCTTGAATGTCATCCTTTTCTTTTAATACATATAACCCCCCTCCTTTGGCCTGATTCGATTGCTTTACGGGGTCTATACCTTCAGATGTGTCCCAATTTTGTGCACTATCTGCCAAAAACTGAAGGTAGGTCCATGCTTGATTTGGGTTCTTCGCCATGAACTCCCCATTGCACATCATCTCCACGAATTGACGTGTTTCTGGACTAAGTTCATCATAGAAGTGACCAATTGTATTGTGCAATTCAAATCCGTGGTGGGGACATGCAAGAAGTAGCTCATTAAAGCGTTCCCAACACCTATAATAAGACTCCTTGTCTTTTTATTTAAAATTCATAATATTTCTCCGTAAGGTGTTGGTCTTATGTAATGGGAAAAATTTCTTCAAAAATTCCCGGACCATGTCGGACCATAGAGCAATCGAATTGGGATGTAAGGAGTGAAGCCATGCCGTGGCCTTTTCTTTGAGGGAAAATGGAAATAAACGAAATTTGATAAGGTCTTCCCTCACATTATTGAAGTGTAGTGTTGCACACACTTCTTCAAACTCTTTTATGTGCAAATATGCACTTTCTGATTCAAGTCCATGAAATTTGGGAAGAAGTTGGATTACTCCCGGTTTGATATCAAATTGACCCGCACCTGCAGGTATAACCATGCACGACGGTGTGGCTTGTCGTGTAGGGTGAAGGTAATCACGTAGACTCCTAAGAGGTTGATTCACCTCCCCATTATTATTGGGTCCATTCCCATTACCATTCCCATTTTCGTTTTCATTCCCAATCTCTTCATTATCACTATGCTCATCAGCCATATTGGAAATCCTTAGAGAACCAGGAGATCTAGATTCGTAGAATTCAATCAATCTCTTGACAGGTGATTCCTTCCTTTCTAACCGATTTGAGGTGTCCCTCTGCCAAGAAGATAGGGGTCTTTCTTTCTTTTTTGGAATTTTGAAATTTTTTTTTAATAAAGAAACCTAGAAAGAAAAACTACCTAAGTCCGTTTTTAAATTTAAAAGAAGATTCTCAAATTCTTGCAAAGTACTAATCTTAGAGAGTTTAATATCTCTAGGGAAAGTTCCCAAACTCAAGTCTATGAAACTGGTCCGACCAGGTAAGCCCCCAGATCGGTGGTGGGGTCGCGATGCGTTGCAAGGGTCCCTCTTAAAAACCACCTTCTAGAACAAGAGACTTGTCTCCCTTATCTAATGGGACAAGACTTGCCTAGACATCGAACCAATCAAGAAAGGCAGTTTGTTCGACTTTCCAAAGAAATAACTAACCTTCTTAAAAAAATTCCAGCAAGTTTTTAAGAGTCCTTTAAAATTTAAAAACAACTAAAACAACTGAGTTTCCAATGAAAGTTCTGAAATTTTCAGATTTTGTGGCCAAAAAGCCGAATTTGCACTACTAAGACTTGCCTTTGTGAGGGAAAGTTCCAGAATCTTTTTGGAAACTATAAAAACCTAAAAATAAGAAAAATAACTAATTTTAACACACCTTAATTAATCCTAACCAGCAAATAAAAAAATTGACCTAAACTAGTCCAAATTAGAACAAGTAAACTAGGCAATTTTCCGAAATTGATGTGATTTTTTCAAAAATCAGAAAAAATAATTTTCCAGATCTGAAATAGTTCCAATTTTAACAAAAATCAGAGATTAAAAATCCACTTTTTAATGCAATAGGGCTGGTCCAAACATTCCATGCATGCTACCCTTAGATCTAGAATGATTGCGGAATAGTAAAGGCACACCCATAAAGCAATTAAAAAGATAGGTTGGGAAAAATACCTCGAGCGAAGAAAAAAAACTCCCCGGCAACGGCGCCAAAAACTTGATCGTTAGCCCCAAGTGCAAGGCCGCGATTGTAGTAATAAATAACTCGGTGAAGTCCGAGGTCGATCCACACGGAGTAATCACTTAAATAAACCTGTCCTATTTGAAAACTAGTACTAGCCTAATAAAATCTATACAAATCAAGTATCCTACTTGCATGAAATAATTAATTACAAGTCTGAAATATTAATTACAATTAGAAATAAAAATCTTAAACTAAAAACTTAGCCTAATCTAATTACTGCATTCACCATAAGAGTTGTTAGAACAACCAATTTGTAGTGATTATTTAAATACCTAAAAATAAAAATAAAATCAAAGAAAATAAAATCAAAGAATAAAAAGATGGATTTTAAGTCTAAAATAATGCAATAGCTACTTTGCTGAATGTTATCAATAAAAACCAAGACCACCGTACCAAGTGTGTACTGTCACTTACACACAAACATTCGATGTTGACCCATTGGTGAAAACCAAGACCTCATGAACTTGATTCATTAAAGAAAGCCCCATTACATGCAAATAGCCATTACAAGATTATTTGAATTAAAATAATGTTCATCCAAACTTACCCTTAGACACCCGAAACACTAAACGGAGGAGAAGGACTCGCGGTTTAGAACGGCGATGCAACCGTCTCTCGTTTTGCGATCTGAAATCCAAGCAAGGGAAGATGATGAATGGCTGGTCCAATGATGGAGTAACGCTAGCAACGGTGGCGGAGCGACGGCGTAAAAATCCAAGTGGTGGTGTGCCTTTGAGAAGACCTTAGACGAAAATTTATGGAAGAAGAAGAAGTGGAGAAAATCAATGGAGGAATGATGGAGTTGCTGGTCGTCCAATGATGTAGGGGGAATGGTATCTCACGTGCAGCCCATATTCATGGTCTTTTATGATTTTTTGATAGCTTGGGTTGCAAGGTTTTGGATTTGGTAGAGTTTTAAGTGTGGGGTCCAAGTTGGGATAGGATTTGGAGGGCTAAGAAACAATTCAAATCTGAAATTTCATATTTGAAACAAATCTTGGATGGTTGTGGTCCCTCATCTTGGACGTGTGAAATGCTTTGGATAGAGGTGTTTCAACGTGTGATAGAATGGAATAACTCTTGGGTTGCAAACTTCAAATCTTGAGGCCTATCTTTTTGGAGATAAGTTTAACAACTTAGTGCTAAAATCTTGCACTCTTTGAATTTGTTTCCAACTTGGATTGATTAGCAAGATCTTCCATTTTTTTTTATTCATGGCTGGAAAATTATCCTTGACATGGTCCCACCTTGGAGTTGAATTTTAATTTCATTCCAAGTTGCAAAGGAGGTGGGCCATGGTTGTGAGCATGCATCTCCTTAATTTGTTTGAGCTTGAACTTCTTCCATCTTGGCTTAAATAATTCCAAATCTGAGATTCAGATTTGTATTATCAATTGGAACACATGATGGGCCCCACTTGTGTGTGCAATCTTCTCTTGGATGTCATCTTTAATTCTTAAATTGATTTCTCTCTCTCGCGGGTCCCAATTTATAAAATTCCCTGCAAAAATAAAAACAAGGATTAAAGAATACTCTAATCATAAAGGTAGGGAATGATGCAATATGCGGGTCCACCCAATTCACACTAAATGGATGCTTAAAATGTCACCATTTTGTTAAAAAAATATTCTTTAATTAAATCAATGGTGCAAAGAAGATTCATCATTTTATGTGTGAACAAAAAGTTATGAGGAATTTTATGACTTCCAATGCCAAAAATTTAGAAATTCATGATTGTATGTAAAAATGCAATTTTTCAATAAATTTTGACTTGAATTTGAACTTTGATGCTCAAAACATAAAATCATGATTTTCCTACTAAAACAGTGCATGATTTGAAGAATAAGTCTTTAATTATTCTAAAATGATGATGAAATTATGCATTTTTAGAGACTTATCAACCGGATCCGGCACCATAGAAAACGTGTATCAGCCGTCCAATAACAGACCCCACCATCTGATGATCAAAATCTCTTGACACGTGTACAAATGTGATCTGCGTTTTTTTATTTCTGCTTCGTTTTGGATCTCTCTCTCTCTCATATTTTGGTCGTCTATTTATGTTTGGGATTTTTTTGGGTCAAGAATCCTCTGCAACCATCCCATCTCTCCACCGCTCCCAGACTCTCTTTTTTCTCTGACCGGATCCGGCACCATAGAAAACGTATATCAGCCGTCCAATAACAGACCCCACCATCTGATGATCAAAATCTCTTGACACGTGTACAAATGTGATCTGCGTTTTGTGATTTCTGCTTCGTTTTGGACTTCGAATGAGGAATAAGGGGGTTTGTGTTTGTGAAATTCCTGGTTCTGTTTTTCGATTTTTAGTGTGTATCATTTTGCTGTTTTCTTCCTTGCAAATGCAATGGGTGCTCTTCAACTTCTGTTCCTTGATTGTTTAGTCCTGAATTCATGTTTTTCTAAATTATTAGATGGAATGCATTGAGCTTGAGTTGATTACTAATTTTCCTTTTTTTCTCAACTTACTAATGTCTTCTATCATAGATTCTTCTACGTGGATGAACTAATTAGGGACACATGAATGTCTTTTGAAATTATGTTTAGTTTTGGTTTGTGCTTGTTAAGAATGTGTTTGGATGTACCTCGAATTGCAACTAGGTTTGGACATTCTGGGAGAATGGCAGATTCTTGTCCAGAAGAATGTGATAAAATAAGTACTAGCATTGGGCATTGATAATTAATTGGGATGACTATTACAACATGCAAAATCCACATCCATTCCAATTACAACATCTATGTAATGTTCCAGTTCTACATTCAACTTTATACAAAAGTTACAACAGTCACACATTTGATTAAATTTGAAGCACTCATCCTCTCCACTTAAAACACTTTCTTCTTTAATTTCCCCTTTTATAATTTATGATTTCACCCATCATTACATCATATATCAAAGGATTTTATTCTATTCAAAACACATTGTGTATGACTATTACTAACTTCTTGACTAAGTTTTTTATTCTATATAGAAATGGATATTGATATGATTGAGGAAGAAGTTCAATGCATTAATGTTGGACAATCTTCTGGAGCGAAGCGTGGTAAAAGAGATAGGAAGAATGTCACTTGGACAGAAATTGCAGATGAATTCTTGACTAATGTGCTAATAGAACAAATAAAACCCTCGGGAGAAAAGAAGGGATTGGGTTTACTTCAGAGGGGTGGAGAGAGATTGAACGAAAGATGAAAGAGAAATTTGGCGATGCGTATGATAAAGCTAAAATTAGAAACCGCCTAAGAACAATAAAAAGTCATTATAATCATATCAAGATCCTCATGGGCTTAAGTGGCTTTGGATGGGATGACATCACAAAAAGGGTAATAGCAGAGGACCAAGTTTGGGATGACTATCTCAAGGTAAGTGAGTAGTTATATATCTTGAGTTTTCTATTAACTATTAATAACTAATTAATTAATATGTTTGTCTCATTTGTGCAACTCAGGCACACCCTGATTATGAATACTACCGAGGAAGAAGTCTTTCCGACTACGAAAAATTTGCTATTATATATGGAGACTCAATTGCAAATGGCATAGATGTCATATTGACTAATCAGCGTCCATCACATCCAATGGAAGCCCCTAAATCCAACCATGATAAAGATATGGCAGCTGAATCTTCTAGCTCGGAAAAAAAGGGATGAGGGTATCTCCAAAGCACCACGTACCAAGAAGCACCCAACTGTTAGTTCTAGACGCATTATGCGAGACGAAAATAGAGCAGATGGTGACATGAAATCTGATGTTGATATTGCACGTGCAGTGAAGGACTTAACCAACACCCTCATTTTTGTTGCTGACAAGATGGCCCAATCAGGGCCAAGTCAAGCTGATGTAGTTGCTGCAATTTTGGAGTTAGATTTGGAGTAGACGTTACAAATGAGGGCGCTTAGGCTACTTAGGGATCAACAAGTGGCCGGTCAATTCCTTGCATTAGCAACTAAGGGTAGGCGCCACGCATTTCTCATGGCGGAGTTAGATCGCTCTATTTAGGATAGTGGTTATTAAAACTACTTTATGAAATGAGATTGATTTTTCTTTTTTGCTCATGATACATTGAATGTTATGTTAGTTTTATGTCATGGTACATTATTTTGTTATGTTAGTTTAATGTCATGGTACATCTTCATGTTTTATTTTTTAATGTTATTTACTTATGGTAGTTTTATGTTCTAATATTTGTCAATTTACCATGTAACAGTTCAGAAGTTATGGATAAAAAGATGAAGATGATGTTAATGCAATTAACAGTAATATCCATTATTGTAATTTTACTGTTATTGGATCAAGACCATAAACAAAAGCGGATAAGAAAGTGGAAGCAAGTACATCATGAATCATCTCTATCTGGCCATGAATTTGTTCAGTACATTATCAACAGTCATGGCCGAAATTCATACGATTTACTTCGTATGAGAAACAATGTCTTTCTAGAATTATATGAGTTGTTAAAAAGAGAAGGGTCACTACGTGCAACTCAACATGTGTCTGTAGAAGAACAAGTAGCCATCTTCCTAAATACTGTAGGCCATAGTGAGCGAAATCGGGTAATGCAAATTCGGTTCCAGCATTCGGGGTACACAATAAGCAAGTACTTCAATGCTGTTCTAGACGCACTGTTATATATATGCCTTGATTATGTGAAAATTCCAGGACCTGACACCCCCACTCCATCTCAAGTTTCTACGAATCCAGTGTTCTACCCATTTTTCAAGGTAATTCAATAAACTTTTATTATAAATACTTTTGAGTTATTCTCTATGACAAAATTTTTAACTTATCATTAATGGTGTAGGACTGTATTGGTGCCATTGATGACACTTATATAACAGCTTGGGTATCAATTAAAGATCATCAGCGATATCGATGTAGAAAAGGTTTCATTGCGCAGAATGTGATGGCCATTGTGGGTTTTGACATGCTTTTTCAATTTGTTTGTGCCGGCTTCGAAGGATCGGCCAATGATCAAAAAGTTCTAACTGATGTTCTACAAAATAAGGGGGTTCATAATCTTCAGATTCCAGATGGTAATAAGAAATTTTGAAATGCCAATATTAAATTATTTATATTTTATAAACCTATTTAACATATTATTGATACTTGTCATATTATCTTTATAGAAAAATATTATCTCGTAGATGCTGGATATGGTAACAGGAGAGGTTTTATTGGACCATATCGTGGAACTCGCTATCATCTAAAAGAATACGGATCTCAAGCGTTGGCTCCAAGGACGCCTAGTGAGTTATTTAATCTTCGGCATGCGAAGTTGAGGAATGTTATTGAAAGAACATTTCGCTTATGGAAGGAAAGGTTTCCAATTTTGACACATATGCCTCGAAATTATCCTATTAAGACACAAGTGAAAATTGTAAATGCATGCGCCGTTTTACACAACTTTATCATGTCGAGAAATCCCAGTATAGATATATTATATGATCGTCATTGACGGGAAACAATAAGCATTGATGTTGACGATAATGATGATCGTGAAGGTGAAACAAATGAAGAGACTGACAACCAGTATGCATATCGTTTACGGGATACGATAGCATTAGAGATGTGGAATGCTAATGCTAATAAAAGAGCCCGATGAACTAATATGTAGAGATTTGTCTCTATTTTTTTGCAGAAAAATATATTCATTTTTTGGGACTTTATATTTTGTAAACAGAAAATAGTATATCTTGGGTGGACCGTAGGTTGTGTTTGAAATGAGCTACTTTTATTTACTTGTAGTTGATTTACATTATCTTATATTTTGCGTAGCTCCTAGTTGATTATGATAAACCTATTTAATTTAAAAATAATGAATCACTTCTATTTAAACTGTCAACAATCTATTGGTTCCCATGGTGGGCAGAACAATCTATATAGGGTACCAAATGCTATAGGCATTTTTAGTTGTTTCAACTTTTAAATATAAACACAAGTTTTTTTTCATGCATTTACATATGTGTTTGAAACAAACGTGGTATAATGAACCACATGCGTAAATCATTTGAAAATGGTGCTATTTGCCAAACATCGTAAACAAAAACGCATGTGCAAAGCTTACATACTCACCATTTACATATTTAACATTTACATATGTAATTTTCATTTACACATCTCATGCGTAAATGCCAAACAACCCCTTAATTTCATGAGAAAAACACGTTTGAAAAAATCTTTCCAAAATTAAAATTAAAAAATAGCAGGTTTCATGATTTGATGCAAAAATGATGGTTTTTGAGCAAATTATGCATGAATGTACTACAATGGATCAAAAATGCATAAAATCATGCTATGACACTAAATGAGGCTCTCTTGGCTTGATAAGTCCTTAAACCTACCAAAAATAACCATGAAAATGAGCATTTTTAAGGACTTATCATCAACCATTTTCACTGAAGACAGAAGCTACGGCCTTTCAGTTAAATTGTTCTATATTGACAAAAATGGTCGTTCTATATTGACAAAAATGGTCGATATCGACCATTTTCACTAAGGATGGAAGCTACTGCCTTCCAAGTTAAACCGTTCTGTACTGACAAAAATGGCCGATATCAACTATTTTCACTGGATACATGAATACATGAAATCGAATGAATCTTTCTGTGACAGTCAATATCGACCATCCCAAAAAAGGGAAAAAAAAAAAACTCGGTCCAGAGTTCCCCTCCCGTGTCCAATGTGATATTGAGTCCTGGTAGGCCAAATGGGGTCCTGCGGGGACTTTTTCCGTCAATTCCTTTTGATTTAAACATTAAACCAAGAACGAATTCTATGGCCCAAAATTCCTATTTAGAAAAACATTTTAAAGTAAAAGGCCTTAACTAACCTGTAGTTCAGTCACCTCTCGATCAAAATAACCAAACACAAAAATTGTCAAAATATGCATGTCGGTCAGCTATCGGTTAACCGAGAGCTAACCGAAGTGCAAAAAATCGCCTATTTGACTGGATATCAAACTAACCATTTTTTTACCGTTGGAAGTTTGGTTAATCGAACTTTGAAGTCGGTTAGACCGACCAGATAGCCATTGGCTATCTTTATATATATATATATATATACATACAAGCTCATTCGAAGGCCAAAATTGAAGAACCGAGGGGTCCTCCTTGAAGTGTTTTGAGGCCAAACAAAGGGGAAAGAGCTAAGGAAGGCTAGAAAGTTAAAAAGGAAAGCTAAAGTTTGGAATCATAAGTTAAATCATCTAAGTAAGCTTTGCTTTCCTTATCATATGTTTTCATGCTTTGCTTAAATTATTGGTAAATCTATTTTAGCATGTTAACTATGATTTGCTATATCCTTAACATGAATATGAATATGAATTGATTTATTACTTTGGATGCATCACCTTGATTCGCACCAAGTTGGACTCAAATTGATATATCTAAGTGAATCATGTTTTGGAATCACCATTGAAATCATAATCACATGTATTTGGTTTTAAAGTTTCACACAACTTGTTTAGCGTTGATAGGCATATCATTTTCAAGTTGGTTTTTAAATTACATATGATTTGTATTTTCACTTCAATAAAATATCCTTTTGTGATTTGCACTTTCATATGCCTTAGGCATACATTCTTGAGCTTACACTTTTATATTTGATTAAAGATCACATGCATCACATGTATTTGGTTTTAAAATTTCACAACTTGCTAAAACTACATATGTATATCTTTTACAAGTTGTTTTTAATATGTGGTTAGCATTCTTGCCTCAATTAAAAATGTTTTTATGAGCTAAAAACTTTTGAAAGTCTTTGGGATACATTTATGAGCTTTCATTTTCAAAATTGATTGAGGACATCATGCATAATCTAAGGCCAGAAAGTGAAATGTTTAGGACCTATCGCCAAATGCCCTTTTTTTTCTCTTTTTTTCTTTTTTATTTATTTTTACAGATGGGGGCTTTGAGATTTTATGAGAAACGAGAGAGAAGGTAAAGAATCGAAAGGAAAAAATAAAAAAAAAAACAACTCTACTCTTCCTTTTCCACTTTCTCCCACTCTTCCATTCACTTCCCATAAAAAGTGAAAATGTGTTTTTTTAAAGCAATTGAAGTTTACTTTTCCAAAAAGGCTAATGTTCTCTTTTTGTTTCTTTAAAAAGCCAATAATCATGCTTTTAGCTTTAGCCTTTTCAAAAGTTAAAAGCCCATAAAGCACTTTAAGCACAAAAAGCACTTTTAGTTAGTCCAACCATACAAACCCTGAAGATATTTAAACCTACTTTTACTTTTATCTGATGGTACTAGATTCTAAAACATGCAGTTTCGCCCACAATTAAATTTATCACATATGAAGTCATTTTATCCCCTTTTAATCTCTCTTAAATAATAGACCAATCTAATGATTGAACTTAGATTTGAGTGAAATATAACCTAACATCCATACACAGGATGATATTCATCTTGAGCTGTTTGGATTTCATCCATGGATAAGCTCATTTGTCTGTTTGTGGGGTGTGGGGTGGAGCGGGCTTTGAGATTCAGCACTATTTTTCTAAGGGGTGAGGGCTTTGAGATTTTATGCAAAAACAGAGAGAAGGTAAAGAAACAAAAGGGAAAAAACAACTCTAACCCTTCCTTTTCAACTTTCTCCCACTCTTCCGTTCACTCGCCACAAAAGTATTTAGTATTTTTTTCTGAGAGGGAAGCCGATTGAAGTTTACTTCTCCAAAAAGCTAATTTTCTCTTTTAGTTCCTAAAAGGCTCTTTTAAAAAGCCAATAATCAAACATGCTTTTAATGGATTTTAGCCTTTTCAGAAAATCCTTTTCAGAAGTTAAAAGCACAGTAAGCACTTTAAGCTCAAAAAGCACTTTTAATTAATCCAACCAAACAAACCCGGAAGACATTTAAACCTGCTTTTACTTTATCAGATGGATATATTCTAAAACATGCAAAACTGCAAGCAAACAGGTGAATGGCACATTCATGATACAGTCATTCATGAAAGTGTGATTGTCCAGATCCAAGACCCAATTTCTGGATTTTCTAGTTGACATATCATGATCCAGTACATCCATAAACAGAGAGCAGATCTAGACATGGGCAAAGTAATGATAAAAACAATTAACAGAACAAAGGCAGTACGGCACATTCAGCAAGACTCTGGTTCATTCAACCAATTTAATAATTAAATGGAGTGAAGTATTCATCAGAACCCCACCACCCCACCCCAAAGGTAGAAACAAGTCTTGCTAGCCACATAAGAAAGTGCTACATGTTTTGGACAAAGGAATTTTCAGCTGATACTGGCACATTGGTTTGATCCATTTGAGCTGACCAGATACAATGGCGTGAGATAGATTAGGGGTGTATCAAAAAATCAGTTCCACCGGAGATTTCTAATAATCTGACCTAAGATGATGAAATAATTTCAGTCATGATGGCCTTAAATAGGATGACTAGAAATGAAAGCCCTCTAGAGTTGGTTCTTGGTAGAATAAACCTTAGTAGACAACCAATCAATGCATACGCTGTGATCAGTAGACCCCACACAGATGTGAAACAAGTGCTGCTGAAAATTCATTTGTCCTAGTTAAAAACAGATTCAGTACAACTTTTGTAGAAACAGGAGTGAATGCAGCTAAAACCAAGGGTTACGAAATGGTGGCTGCCTAAATAAATTGCCCAATCATTCTTCAAAATCAATGCAATAGTAATTTATTTTTCTTTTTTATCCGAAGTTTTTCATGATAAACTGACATTTGGACTCTTTTCCTTTTAGAGGAGGTGTTCCCTTATTCAGATGTAAAAACAAATGTTCCTTACGAAACAGATCAATAAATAGCTCTCCCCGTCTGTTCCCGCTAACAGCCTCAGTTTCTCTATCAAATAATTTCTTAAACAAGCTAATAACTTAACTCACCTCCTGGTCCAAATATTTGTTATGGAATTTTCAGCGGCGACCACCTGCTTTCCTGATAGGTGGGCCTGAATCCTCATCGTCGGACTGGACATCGCCATACTGCCAGATCTTAAGCCTCTCGCACTTTGCTTTTGCCTGGTGTTCTTCCAAGTTATCAAGGGCCGACTGCCTTTCCCGTGTGTCCCACCTCTTCCTCCTTTCCAGTCTAGCAAGTCCTTCCTATAAACATAAAGTAAGTTCAGAATACAGCAAAAGGTTGAGATCTGCAAGTTGTCCCAATTTTAGAAAGTAGAAAATATTTTGGTTCCATGACTTCATATCTTAGTCAAATTCACTTGACTCTCGACTCTTTTTTCTCCCCTTTCTTCTACCTCTAATCAAGAAAAATTCTCATCAGCATAAATCAAGGGACCTCCCTGGCCTCTCATTTCCAGAAAATTGCACAGCCATGAAGCCAATGTTTTTTTTTTTTTTTCAATCCACTTCACTAAGTTCTGTAACCTGGTAGAGGGAATTATAGGAGAGGCCAATCGTCTCAGGAAATAACAGCAAGTACCCAGATATAAGTCCCTAAGAATTACACAACTGAATGACTAAATCAAGTCTTTGTGGTCTTGCCCTAGGCGGCATTCTACAACAGACAGTGTTTGACAATTACAGAAAAGAAAGATCTAGTATTTTGTAAAATGCTCGTCACATACAGACAAACAACAAAGACACGTGAATGATACTCACGCAAGTCAGTTTTAAAACACAGACCCAGACTCCTTTGGTATCTAGTCTGTAACTGATAACTATTATTAGCTCATATATTCGTCTAAAGTGAAACATCAGTAGTCTGTTTCATTATTCATTTTCTTTTCTGAAAAATACATTTTGGGAATGTCAAAATCTAAAATCTTCATCCCCAATCATTTTCAATGGGGATTTACATGTAAATAGTAATATATATGACAGTAAATAATATATATTCTAAAAAGTTCCATATTACCATAAAAAAATGAGAACCCATTCAATGCTGCCAACGGTATGCTGATGTCAGCTTACACCTGACTCAACATGCATGGGGCCCATCTTTGTTTGATCCAACTCACTCATCATATGCATCCCTATGTTTAGTCAATGACCCAGTTTCTCTCCACCAAGGAGATGGACGGCGTTAAAATCATTAGCTGCCGCAGGACAATGACAGCAGCATAAGATCATTTCTCTAAACATCGGTATCGAGGCCGGCAGGTCCAAAACTGGTACACTTTTCTGGTCATATCCTTTTCAGACTGATCAAAAGAAATTAATTATCAGGTTCGTCCAAGTTTTCTAACCGTGATTTAGATATTTAAAACTCATGATTTTCATTTGAAACGGGCTATAACAGAAAAGTTTTATTCAAGTTGGCATTTGAAATCCAAATCTTTAAGAAAACCAACAAAAACTTGAATCGACTTAAACCTCAGAATACATGAGTTTTTATTATTATTGGATTATTTCTTTTTTTAATGGTATTATTTCATTATTTCATTATAAAAAAGGTTATGGAAAAGAGAGAGAAGTGTGTTCTAACCTGCAGCATTGCAGCATTGATACTGGAACCAGCTTCCACATCAACCAAAGTTATAACCAGAACTGTACCAGTTCCCTGGCCTTTCACTTTGCCCCCAGACGTATCTCTCTCCTCAACCATAGCCCTGAGCTCCCTTGAGCTGTTTAGGGTGCACTCGCTCAGATACTCAGCAGCTTCCTGTCCAAAGTCCTCCTCTAAACTGGGCACCTTTATATATGCAAGGCTGCACAACTGAGCAAGGCCAGGTGCAGAGGAGACAGAGGGATCAAGAGGGCGTAATCGACTGTAAGGAACAGTTTCTTGGTTTCCATAGTCAATATAGAACACTTCAAACTTGTCCTTCAGTGATTCAACAGGTCCGCGTGGTGCATTGACAATCTTCATGTCAAAGAAACTTATTTTGTCAAAATGAGAGAGAACAAACCACTGATCATGGTATTAAAAATTAAAAAATCATAACATTAAAGATAAAAATAGAGAAGAAAATGATAATTGTTAATCAAATTACAAGCCAAGAACAGTGTTCCAACATCTTAACAAACATCATCCAGCCAAGGATCAAAATAGCAGTTGCGGCTGAGATAGCAGCGAATGGCCAAAATGCTACATAGCAGGTGATACGTAGCGGTTGCGGCGATACGTAGCGGCAAAGCGGTGTGAATTTTCTATGTATAATAAAAATGAGAATCTTATCATTCGTGTAACAACCAATCTTGTGGTTTTTCTTTTTAGTGATTTAGAACCATATAAGGGTAGAAACAACTTTAGGAACGGCTATTGAGGAGAAGAAATAGGAAAAATAATATTTTTAAATTAAAATTGCTTGCCTCTACTAAATTTTGGATTGTAAGGCAGTTACTTTCAAAATAGCGTAGCTGCCTCAACCGCTACAGCCGATAATGTGGCCGCTATGTAGCTATTTTGAACCATGATCCAAGCAAATATGGAATCAGTTCTCAGAAGAATCACAACTGATATATTACAGTGACATGATTCTTGCCTTATGAGGAATCAAAATTAAAAACCAGAATCTGCCAAATGAGTTAAATGTAACAAACAACTTCTTGTTTTTGCTTAAAATGAAGCCAAATTAATCAGTTTTTTATGTAAGATTATCAGAAATGCATTTAAAAAACATTATGTAAAGCTACAATACAATAAATTAGGGGGAAACAAAAGGAAAAAAAAAAAACCCCAAGAGTTCAGGGGTTTGGAGAGGCAAATTGATGCAGGCCAGGCAATATAGGTCGGCCAGCCTAGTCCATAGGCCCAACAGGACATCTATTTAATTAAGAATATTATTTTGAGAGTTGATTTATTTAGAAGTATTTAAAATTAGGAGTTTTATTTAATTTGGATTGTTAGGCAAGTTTAGTGATTTAGTTTTTCCTTTATTGTTTAGGAAGGTCTTGGTGTCCAAGTTAGTGGAGGCTGATCCTATTCTATATATGAGTGGATTTCCTCATTGTAATTCATGCATATTATTCTCAAAGTTTCTTGGTTTTTATCTAAGTTTTCTCTTCAGTTATGGCGTTTATCATTATCATGAGTGCGCCCTAGTGGCTAAATCCTTGTATGGATTCGATCAATCCGTTGGGAGATTGGTCTATTGTTCGATCGCGGATCCGGGGCTGCATCACAAATAAATGTCATGTTAGCAACCTTCGCAGACTTTGCCATGCCATTAGGGAGCAGGCTATTTATAGGCAAATTTCTGCAATTGACAAACAAAATAAACTAATCGTAACAAATAAGAAGCATGGCAGTTGTGTGGGGAAGCACATCGCCTCCATTTTGAAAGCTAGAAATACTCGCAGTCTTAAAAGGAAACAGATAAAGATAAGATGGTAAAAACTTCATTGGCCTCTCTAAAATGGCAAGCAGTGTTCCGTGGAATCTTTGAATGAGCAATGTACCCATGCCGTGCATGTCTAGGACACGAAACCTATCAGATTCTTCATGGATAATTCTACTACTAATTTATTAAACACTGTTTATTAGTTGATGGAATATTATTGCAAAAGTTTTCTTTCTTCGAAATCCAACTATAACATTAAAAATTATATTACTAGATTATATAGGGCAAGATTTTAAAATATGTTTTATTGGTTCAATTTTTGCATATTATTATTTAATTTAAAAACAAGATTTTGTTCAATTTTCTTTGAATATTATGCCAATCCATGAATCACGCGTTTTCAGATTTTTTGAATCAGAGACCTTGTACCGATATTGGATTCCATCACACTTCTAGTACTCATACAAATTAACAAGAACTCAATCCTAATCCTAGTGCAAGATAGTCTGATGTTTTCAGCCACTCATAATAACTTCAGGCGGAAAGGCAAAAGGCAATTATAAACATATAGAAAAAGAAGATGATACAGTTTTCGAAGTAGAGATTTTGAAGGAGGCATGCTCTAATGTTAGGTTTTGTCAACGTTTTCCTCCTGAAGAGCAGGTTTCTTAGGAATGGTGCATTTTACATCGGGGTGGATATTCTTGGCATTCAGCTATGATTAATTAAAGCATGGAAGGGGATGGTAAAAAGTCTCCACAGCAGTTTAGCATCATGGTGAAAAAATGAATCCAAAAAATGAGAGAAAATTGATGCACTTGTAGATAATTACAATGCTTCATCCTTTACCCGTTGACCAAAGCCCTCTCCCTAGGAAACCATTTCCTTTCTCAAAGAATAAATGACAAATGGGTCACATGCAAAAAGGGTTAAGAGAGCGAAAGAGAGTTTAATCAGCCTACAGCTATAGCTTGACAAGCAAGAAATATAAGAAAAAGAAAAATGAAAAAGTCAAATGCCTAAAGTGATCAAAGATTCTATGCAGAGAAATATAACATAATGATGCTAACCCCAAAACTGTAGAGTTGATGGCTATGACTATAGACTAATATCAATAGTAATGAGAATGGATCGCAGCTTTTGCATGTTGTAATAAGGATTTCAGTATATCAACATTACCATAGCTCTGTTCCAGGAATTATCTGCACTGAATTGAGCCAGGACAATATCACCCTTCTTGGGGTTGAAAGCACCAATCACTGGAGCTTCTTGTAGACTCAATGAAGCAAGCTGCTGCTGAATAGCAGCTACTTTCTGATCACCAACTGTTTGGATGTAGAACTTACCACCACCCAATATTTCAGTAACCACCACCTAAAAGCAAAGATCAAGAAGACGAGTCAATCATCAAACTTAAAATGAAAATAAAGATCCTTCTCTAAATAAATCAATCACATGCAACACACCTTAAGCACTTCCTTCTGTTTGGACTCGACAACTGATGAACCATTGACAGCTTCTTGTCCTTCAACATAATTCTCCCAAATCTGTAGCAAAAAACCTATAAGACGACCCATATGAAAAAAAAAAAAAAAAACAAGTTCATCAAATTGAACCGCAACACATACTTTCAATCTCTGCTTTTTAGCTGACTGTTCAGCCTGGGCAAGGAGGTGAGCATCCGGGATCCTGTCAGTGCCAAAAGAAGTTTGAAGCTTTGCAAGGCCAGCCTCCAGCAGAGACACAGCCATATTGGTCTTCGATTCCCATAGAGATCCCATGAAAGTTCCAGTTCTATCAACTGTTTCTACTTCTATCTACAGTAGAATCAGGAAAATGAACAATGCAGAATATGAAGAAAACTACAATAAAAATCCAGGAAAACGGCATTACCTCAACGTCTCTCTGCAATATCTTCCTTCTCATGAAAGAAATTGCTTCATCAGAAAAAGGCTCATCCCGACCAGGGCATCTAACTCCAGAAAAGGAGAAGGCAATGCAGCAAGTCTCCTTAGGTATCAGCAATTTAAATCGATGACCACTTAAGACATAATCGACAACAGCTGGTAGCCTTCTGCTCCGTTGCAAAAATGGTAAGAAATCTTTGGCCTTTTTCGCTGACGCCTGAGAACAAGAAAACAAACAAGGTAAATTCAACAAAACAAAAGTTTAAAAAAGGATGTCTAAAGAAACAGAGTCCCGCTTCCAACCGTTAGCAGGTCAGTTATATGCATCACAGGAGAATCCTTGGCAGAATGAATCCCTTTCTTTCCACTAATAGCGCGAGCTTCAGCAGCTAACAATGCATCATAGTAGTTAGACCTCTCCTCAAAATCCCTGTGCCTAATCACTGTGCCGAAACCACGTGCAACAACCAGCTCAGCAACATTTATTCCAGCTGGTTGGCTGCCAGCAGAAGTTGGAGAAGGTGATGCATCATCACTCTCAACCTTGGATGGAGATACCAAGAAGATTGATCCAAAATCCATGACCCTTGAATCTGATGAGCCAGATACCAGACTGGGCCCATCAGCCATGCTGACCTTCCTAGAATATTCCATTGAAACATTCACCTGAACAGACAAAATCTCTAATTTCAATTTTTCTTCCGGAAAACTTGATTAATATATTGATAGTGTTTATAAAGAAATAAGAGTGCCTACTTGGCGTCCAATAAGGCGTGTCCTTAGGAACTCCTTAGCTTCGCGGGCATAAGGAGCCGGTTTTTCGTCGCGACGAGGATTGCCGATTTTGGGTGACCTGATGCTTGAAAGATTGACTCGCCGCTCAGCTAAGGGACTACCATAGGGGATGGAATCATCAGCAACAGCAATGCAATCCCCGCTGACAACCTCCACCACCTTGAAAATAAATAAATAAATAAAGAAACAAGTTAGGACTGTGAGAGAGAGAGAGTGTGTGTGTTTCTGCATTGTGGGTAATCACTACCTTTCCTGTGAAATTTTGGTCATGAATGGCCTTTGAATTTGTTGCTGGAGGAATGTAGTTTGTCCATATCCTCAACCTATCCTTCTTTGCTTGTAGTTCAGCAGCTTTCAATTTCCGCTTGGCATCCTCCTCCATCATATTCGCACTCCATTCCACATATTTAGCCAAACCCTGCATGCAAGTAAATAGTATGATTGAAATGAATTAAAAATATGATTGGAAGTAACAAGTTAGCCACCTAGTATTTAACATAAAAATGAAATGACCTGGATAGCTTCGAAAGAATGCCACTGGCATTTAAGTTTTTATGGTAGATAATAATTTTGAAAACAAGTTTACAGCAATTACAAACCTAATTTGACTGAAGACATGACTCCACATGGCCGCAATGAGAAGTAAAAATTAAAAATTAAAAAAGAATACAAATGAGAAAGCAAGAGATAATAGACGATTTCAAAAGAAAAGAGACCGACTACAAAAGTAAGGTAAAAGAGACAAATTAATACAGTAAGGGGAAAAAAAAAGAATACTATTATTGGAAGCCTTTGAGTGAGAAAGCTTGTCAAAGTGTGATTAGATAATAAGGGCTCATAGTAGGAATGCCAACATCATAGACAATAACAAAAGCCCATGAGAGTTGGAAGGTGCTCATTGTTGCAAGCACAAAAGTTCAAATCATCTTATCAATTAAAGAGAAATTTTCCTGGATAGTTGTGTACGGTGCAAATTAATCTTGCAACATTGGCAATGGCTATGAGAAATGTCATGTAACAAAATCATGTATGTAAAACAGGCATATTAACTGTATCAATGAGGTGTAAATCAGAATGCTATCAAAATTGGAGAAAACGATAGAGCATCTCTGATGTAGGAGCAGATGCCTAAAATCTCCTGGGGATATGAGACTAATCAAGCCCAAAAATGTTTAGATCAATTTGATTGATCAAATGGGGCCGCAATCTGGCTTACCAAGGGCATGATCAAGCAAAAAAAGGCAAATCTGAAATTGGACAACCAAGATGAGTTCGAATTAAATTCTAAATGTTATAAATTAAATGGAGAAGAAATCGGAATATCAATAACCCATTTGGATCAGTCCATGATACTCGTCCAAGCCCAAATAGGTCCAATGGGTGCCATACATGGGCCCCACAACTCAAATATGAATATTGTTAAAGACGTGGGCAAGGGAGAGTATTTTTGGGTTCAGTCAGCTTGCGTGAATCTCTCTCCTATTAATGAGTGGATTAATTTCCAGTTTATGAGTTGTAATTTGTCCTTAGTTTTAGAGTTTATTAATGACAAGATTTGAAGATAACGAAATCCACAAAGCTTCACATCCAATGTACACTACAATTAGTGCGTCCTTTCTTCGTTTCCTTACCGATCTGGTTAGAAGGGGATTCTTTAAGATAGACGAGCAGGTGGGCCACATCCAAGTCGTCGCAAGCCAGCATTCTTTAAATTGCTTTATTATTTCAAGATGTTCCTTGTTCTTTCTCTTTTTAATCATGCTTAGGACTTATTCAATATGAAGTTTTTTTTTTTATTGTAATAAGTTTAGATTTAGGGTTTGATTTGAAGTTGTCAAAAAACTACATATATATATATATAGGTATGGTTGGAGCATAGTTACCTAATTCGCTCACGAACTGTGAATCAATTCATTCGAATAATTTACAATTTGGATTCGATGAGTATGGCATCTCAAACTTTCAGAGTTCATTGCAGTTCGATCTAGTTTTCCTTCCATCGTCGCTTGCTTGATTCTCCCCCACCCTCCCCCCACACCCAAAAAAAAAAAAATGAATAAGCTAACTAGAATATGATATTGTTAGATACTCTCTCCCTCTTTCACTCTCTTTAGCCAATGGGTATTAAATGTGATAAGATAAGGCTCTCTCTCTTCGTTTAAGTAAAAATATAGCATTTCTATTCTCTCTCCCTGTTTCTCTCTCTTTCGTCAATCACTGCACTTGTGCATTCTCCCCTTTTGGGGGTTAATATCCAATGGTTAATAGTGATAAAAGAAATACTATTTTTCCTTTTTCTTTCCTTGTTTTTTTAAATGTTCCCATCTTCCTAATGAAATGTTTTCTTCTGAGTAAATATTTTCCTCCCTTTGTTAGACCGTGAATGGTAAGTCCATGGATGAAACGTAGTGGCTGATATATCGGCCGTAGCCGTGGCCACTACCACGCTACGGCCGATTTATCGACTATCGCACCCGCAGCGGCCGCTACGTCCGCTACGGGGCTGCTACGGGGTGAGAAATTTTTTTAAAATGCATAATAAGACTTATTTTTTTTATTCTTCTTTCCAAATAACATTTCTACACAACTCTTTTACCCTTTTATGTTTAAAAGAACACCAAAAAGCACATGATCTCGCCGAATTAGACTCGATACAGAGAGTTCTTCTCAAGGATTTTTCTCTAAGTACATCCTATTAGACACCCCCTTTGGTAGATGTATTTCTTTCTCTAGGTACTCTTAAGTCTTAACTTATGACTTCATGACATAGTTTTTTCTTTTATGAGCCTTTGATGAGGATGAGGATAACCATGGCGCCTTGAATCTTGGTAGACATTCCTTTTGGTGGTGATTAAGGTATTCCTAATCATATTTCCTTCACTAACTCTCTACTCTGTCATTTCTAAATTGGTGTTGAATGTTGATTGTTCATTGTTTTTCACTTCATAGTTCATTCACTTGATTGAATTTGAACCTTGAATGTTGAAGTATTGATATTTGATTGTTCAATGTTCACTAATGACTATAATGAATAATGAGTAATGACCTAACTCTTTAAGTCTTATGCCTTTATTTCATGTTCTAGTTTTTTTTTTTTTTAATGAGCTTTCCATTACTTTCTAAATTAGTATGACTAAGAAACATGAATACATGTGAAAACACTAATCATTACTAATTATTATTTTCTATTTATAGAGCGATACAGGACTTCATTTATTGAGGACACCGCTACGCCCCCTTTTCTTACTTACTTTTGCAAAAGAACCACATATTCTTTTATTTTACAATTTTTTGGATTTTCTGGAAGTTTTTCAAATTTTTTGGGCGATTTTTTCAAATCGCACCGTCACACCACTATGTATCCCCGCTACGCTACGTATCGCCCGCTTTGTAGTGGTTTGGCGGCGGGCGTAGCCGCTATTTTCATCCTTGGGTAAGTCTAATGAGAAAGAAAGTAGGAACTACGAGGATCTCCTAGGGGCCCAATCATTAATACCATCAATAGGGCCCATTTTGGAATCTAAACCACAGAGGTATTGTATCCCTTGCAAATGGGGCCCATCCAAATTATCACATGTAAAAAAAATTAGAAAAATAAAATATATTGCTACGTAATTCAATGTTTAACAGTAGGATCATTGCTAAGTTAGGAATTGTATTGTATTAATAAAATGGGTGCAAAAGGGGACTGATCTTCAGTCTTCCACTTAAGAAAAAGTTTAAAAAGACTAATGATTTTTTTAAACATTAGTAATGTGCCTTTAATCAATCATGTGGGTCATTATGTACTAAACGGTACAAACAACGTCAAACTACATATTCGAATCAGTTCATCGAATCCATCAGACTCAAACTACAAACCAAGTGAACTAAAACAGCGAATTAAAGGAACCTATCCTAGCGAAACTCGAATTAGAGCAAGCACTAAATTACAAGTTGCTGACACAAATTCAAACTTAGCGAACTACGAGCTAGGTAACTATGGATCGGACGTCCAACCCTAGTCTTGTTTATGATATTTTTATTCTTTAAATAAAAAAAAATAAGCGCAATTTTCTCTCTTCTCCCTTGGTTGAATACCTCCCATTGGATTGAAGATCTACAGTGGATTTTCGCAATAAACAGTAAGCAAATCTCAATTTTTCTTCTTGTTAGATTTGATTTTCTTTTAATTGATGATGACTGGGTTGGGTTCAAAATCAATCGGGGGAATGATTGGATTTTGGCTTCCTTGACTGCGTCAATCTCTCTAAGTGGTCAATACGTAAGACATGAGAACATTATAGTTTCCCTATATCAGTTTAATAGGCCTTAACCAGATGAAGAATCATCATTATGAACTTTATTTGGTTTTCACTGATAATTAGCAAGCAACACCACCCCTCACACTCCACCTCCTTCCTCCAATTCCAAACCCAATCACCACACACAAACACAAAGGTCCATGACGCTTGGGGGAACCACAGTACCTATCCACAGATGGTACCTTTTAAGGAAACATAAGTAATGTGAATCATAATGCTAGCAAAACAATCTCACGAGTGAGCTATGTCACATAAGAGTTAGGCCCGTAATTTCATCGTTCATTGGCTAAATAAAAAGGGCAATTATCCATTATTACATCTTTGAAAAGATTGTAGACAAATGAGAGATAAATGAAGAGTTAAGATTCCAAGACCAATCCACTGTCAGCTAGCAATACATGAAGCATATGTATTACGTAGTCTTTGTTGTACAATTCTTTTAGCAATCAGCAATAAGGTCATCACTCAGTGCGGTCCCGCCGAAGCAGAGTCTAGATTGGAGATAGACCTAACCTTTGGCAATTTTTCCCAAAGTGGTTGCTCGGAGGTCTCGAACCTGCATTATCATGCACAACACCCGAGACATTGAACATTGCACCAAAGCAATAACCCTTTGTCATTGAGAGGTGTGTATTCAGTCGGTAGGTCACCTATTCCTTCATTGTTGTTTTATGTCGTCCCTTTGGGGGTATTTCTTCAAAGAATGTGACAGCATGGAGTATCCCAGGATATGTAGGTCTGTTGTTTGAGGCATGGAGAGGAAATAATTTGTCCTGGTGTGGTTAGATTTTGTGGAGGATTATCCATTTTTCTATTATGCGGTCTGTGGAAGGAGATGAAGGAGAGAAATTTCAATGGAAAGGAATCATCTTAGCAAGGCCTTGTGTCCACCGTGACTTTAAGGATTCCAAATGGGCTTATGCTAGAAAGGGCATTACAGATCTTGATATAGATAACATCATGCATAATTAGGAAGCTAGTTTGTCGATAAGAAGATCAACAAGAGGAAAGTATCTTGGAGTTCTCCGATAGGTTTTCTAAAGTTTAATGTGGATGGAGCAGCCACGGCAAACCGGGGTTGGCTGGTATTGGCGGTGTTTGCAGAAATCATGATTTCGATGGAAATATTGTCTTATTTTATGGGGCATTAGTGGTTGTCCTATTTATGGAAATTATTGTGTTTTTTCAAGCAACAATTTCTAGGTTTCTAATTGTGAATTACCTTAATGACAACTTTTCTAACATTGTTTTCCTAACGGAGCAACAGAAGGAGGAGAATAAATAAGAGAGTAAAGGAGGATTGAGAGAATCTAATGGGTTTCCCATATAGGATGGGACATCCAATCCTAAGAGGATGTGCCACCCAACCCTAGGAGGGGTTCCCAATTCTTTTTTTCTATATAAGCATCTCGAGGTGAGAAACGGAGAAGGGCCACAAAAAAGTTTCTTCTAGATCTTAAAGAAGAACAATAAACAGATCTTACCTTGTTGTAGATCAATCCTTCTCCTTGACGGCCAGATCTATATAAATCTTCTTAAGATCTATGAGAATGCTTCTCCCTTTTGGATTTACTAGGTCTCTCTGATACAGTCCTAGGGTTAGGATTGCATGTGCCGGGCACAATTAAGGTTCCCAGGGAATAATCACACGAGGAAGAAACAGTCTTCAACGATAAATCTTCTATTAACTCAATTTTCTCTAAGATTACCAATCTCTACAATGTCATATTTATAAGAAAAGAAACTTAAGGGCTAAGAAAGCAATCTAAATCAAACTAGGAAACCAAATAATAATTAGAAACTAATCCTAATTATACTCTTGCTAAAGTAAAACTAATAATAATTAAAATTAGAATTTCATGGGTCCCACATGTGGCCCACGAGTCTTGTTGTAATGATGTGGTATTGCTGCTGCACCATTCTCCCCAGGTTGGAAAAGAGTTCGACCTCGAACTCGGCTCTTCTTCTTGATGTTACTTCTGTAGATAGTGTGCATCACGCGCATCCTTGGTGCGACGAGAACTTGACCCTTGCTTCGGTGGTGTCGGCTTCATAGGACGGAGTGTGACTTGCTTGGTACCATGCATGAATGTGTATTTGTTGTCGCGCATGCCATTAGTTCCATTCTTGTCATACATCCACGGACGACCCAACAAGATATCACAACTATCCATGGGTACCACATTACACCAAACTGTATCTGTATAATCTGTACCAATGGAAAAGGTAATTGGACATGCATATCGGACTTGCACTTCATCACCTGTCATTAACCATCTAGCAAAATAAGGACGATGATGCTTCCGAACTTTCAGCTGTAAGCGATCCACAAAAGCTTGGGATATAATATTCTGACAACTGCCTTCATCAATGAATACCGTGCATTCTTGACCATTGACTGTTCCTTTGGAGCGGAAAATATTTTCTCGCAACCACTTCTTCGTAGTAGTTGATGGAGCATCGTTGATGACCATAAGAGATTCACCTTCAACTGCATTGTAGATCTCTAATTCTTCTGTCTCAGCTGCAACCTCTTTCTCTTTAGAATCATCTGGTACATCATTCTCATCACTTTCATTCTCAATGAAGTGGATGCGTTTGGGACATTCCCTTGCACGATGCCCTTGTTGGTGACAATTAAAGCATGTGACCCTATTTGACCTTCGGACTTCGTGAAATCCTTCTCCGAGGAATCACTCGGCTTAGAAACTGCAATTGAAGAATTCTTCTGCATAACCCATTTAGATTCATTAAGTTTTCTGGCTTGATGATGTGCAATCCCCTCAGCTTTGATAGCATGCTGAACAATCTCATCAACATTATCAAAATGCTTGAATGTGAGGATATCTTGTATGCCAAGTGTCAGCCCATTAAAGCATCTGTCAACTAATACATCCTCATCTTCATTCAAACCACAACGAGCTTGCATGGTCATAAACTCCTCAGAATACTCAACTAATGTCTTAGATCCTTGTTTCAAGTATTGAAAACGTGAACGCAGATCTCTGGAGTAATTGACAGGCAAAAAATTTTGCTTTAACAAATTTTTCATCTCGGCCCTGTTGTCAATTTGTTGGTATCTTCTCTTCTTTTGCAACTCGGCCCACCATATCGCAGCATAATTGCGAAATCGAGTTGCCACCAGTGTAATCTTATGACCATTCATCATTGGTTTATGTGCAAAAATATTTTCATCGCACACTAACCAATCCAAGAATTCATCTAGTTTCTATTTCCCATCATATTCAGGAATCACAAGTTTAATACCCAAATCTCGATCAACATTTACGACATGTGGATTTCGTTGATTCCGAACATGTCGTCCATCATCGTGATGATTTTCCTCACGCCGATTAGTTGCCAAATTGGTTAATCGGGTTTCAATCCTTTCCAGAGTCGCTTGCATTTGAACTTGCATTTGAACCATCGTTGTGGATAGTTGATTAACAGTTACCGATAATTGTGCAACGGTTTCTCTCAGATCATCATCATTATTGGAGGGAGACTCCACTTCTACCTGCTTTTTGGGAGGCATGTTTGTTTAATGCAAATTTAAAATTTCTGACTCACCTGATGTGTAGATCTTCTCACCACGATCACTCTGGAGAAGACGGATCTGAAATTGGACGGTGAATGAGCCCGATATCGTCCGAAGAAATCTCAACCGTTGATCTTGGTCAAATCCGCTGTTGATAGGCTGCCACTGATGTAAGACCTTTCTGTACTCGGGTTGGGCGGGTTCAACTTAACCCGAACCTGACCTGAAGTGAGACCCACAGATGTACCCACGTGTGCCAAGTAACAGAGGCTTGGCCTCGTTCGCTGTGCAAAAGAAAGGACGCAGAAAAAGGAGGAATCCCTTTCTCTTGCTGGTGTGCTTCGACCAAGATGAAGAGAAGGCGTTGGAGCTGGAGCTGGCGCTGGCGGCTGGAGTCGAGGCAGAGTGCGACAACGGCAGAGATGCAGAATAAGGGGCGGGACTGCTCCGATCTGTCGCTGAGGAAGACGGAGGTGATGACCGGCGACTAGCGACCAGCGACCAGCGACGAGGATGCGCTTGCTACTGGACGATCGTGGTGCAAGGTACACACTTCTTCCCCTATTCTCTCTCTTCTCTGTTCTTCTTAGTTCTTTCTGCACTTTCTTTCTCTCTCTCTCTCCTTTTTTTTTGTC
Organism: Litsea cubeba; assembly: GCA_012931725.1. NCBI lineage: Eukaryota > Viridiplantae > Streptophyta > Magnoliopsida > Laurales > Lauraceae > Litsea > Litsea cubeba. The sequence continues at coordinate 55,963,725 of CM022944.1, forward strand.
TAGGTTGGGGTTCCGGGATTCGGTAGAAGGGTTCTGCGTTGGTGAGGGGCAGGAGTTTTGGATGCTGGTGTGGCAGGGTTTCGATGCAGAGGCACTGATTCACTGATTCGACGAAGGTGGCTATGTTGCTGATTGGGGCGGGTCGTCTGGGATTGGGTTTGGTCGGACGAAGGTGGAGGTTGGGAAGTGGGCTGGGCGTTTTCGAGATGGTGAAGTGGGACGGGCGAAGGTTGCAAAGGGGTTTTTTTTATTCGGCAGGGGCGCGCAGGATGGGAGCCGTTAATGGACTTCGGTTGTTTGGGAAAGAAACAGGGAAGATGATGAACGGAATGAGGGATAGGGGTAATCTCGCCAACGATTGGAGATCGTTGGGCTCTGATACCAATTGATGCAGTCCTAGGGTTAGGATTGCATGTGCCGGGCACAATTAAGGTTCGCAGGGAACAATCACACGAGGAAGAAACAGTCTTCAACGATAAATCTTCTATTAACTCAATTTTCTCTGAGATTACCAATCTCTACAATGTCATATTTATAAGAAAAGAAACTTAAGGGCTAAGAAAGCAATCTAAACCAAACTAGGAAACCAAATAATAATTAGAAACTAATCCTAATTATACTCTTGCTAAAGTAAAACTAATAATAATTAAAATTAGAATTTCATGGGTCCCGCATGTGGCCCACGAGTCTTGTTGTAATGATGTGGTATTGCTGCTGCATCATTCTCCCAACTAGAAGAAACTCTTTTTCTATCCCCCCATATACCTCTCACCTTATGAGAGACTTCCATAGAAAAGAATAAGAGGGAACCCATCCTAGGCTCTGGACATGACATACATTTAGGATTAAACGTCCCACCCTATATGGGAAACCCATTCGATTCTCTTAAGGAAAACAATATTAGGAAAGTCTTAGTCATTAAGTAATCCACAATCACAAACCTAGACATTGTTACTTGAAAAAATAGAACAATTTCCATAAATAGAATAGCAACTAAGGACGCCCATAAAAAAGGATAGTTTGCCCTTCGAATTTCTAGTGTTGAATATGTTCTCAAAGCATGTAGGTGTCAAAGATTGCAATGAAGCATAAATTGTGGCTATCTTAGAAGCTTTTTGCATATATATAGGCATTTCTTCCGGTGCAGCCTCATAGTGGAAAGTGACTATCAATGTCGTTATCTCGGTCAAGAATTTTCAACCCAATGAGATAAGGAGTTAACCACAGGATTGTGTTTCTTTTCCGTATGTAATTTAAGTGCCATTATGGATCTTGTAGGGTGGTGTGCTTGGTATATATCTCTTATAATGGTGCCTTTATGTCATGGCTACAAGCAAACTTTATTGTACTGATTTTTAATATATCAGCATTACCATTTTCAAAAAGAAAAAGAAAAAAGAGGGTGCTATTTACAAAATTCCTTCAGTTTTGTTGTAAACATTATTTAAAAACACTAAAGTTTTATCTTTTTCTCTACTTAAAAATTCTGGATGAATGTATCACGTAAGTAAAAGAAGAAGGGATAAGCCATGATGAGATACTCTCAATAAAAGATGGCGACAGCCATGAGTTTTATTATCTTAAGGGTAAAGTGGCATGAAATTCAAATTGCCTAGCTTGCTCTACCACGCTAAAACAATAAATTAAAGAAATTTCTGATGCAAGACATTTGCAAGTGAAAACTCTATACAAAGACACTTTCTTCTTTTTGTTTCAAGAAGTTCAACAGAGAGAGGTGAAGAAATGTAAATATGCTTGGTACTATGTATGTGTTGTTCGATATCGAGATGGTAGATGCGGATATACACGCACATGATGACAACTTGGGTCCAGAGTCTACTTTTTGATAAGTATGATGTTGTGAAGCCCACCTGTACACATGCCAATCACAGAGGGCACATGGGACAGCTCTAGATGTGGATTGGGATGGACCAAAGACCAGATTGTTTAGATGCTCTTAGCCTTTGATTTTAGGCTTCAAAGTTCAATGGTTCAATAAAAGCAGTATTTTTAATGCTTCAATCAAATGGTGCAGTACACTCAAATCAGTATAACAATGGGATGAGTGCCAATTCAAAGGGGTATAGTGAGTGATTGATCATCAGGTGACCCCAATTATCCAAAAGAAGATAGGAGGGGAACTTTTATGGTCCCGCCCGCATTTTGCTAAGATTGAGTACAAGCATATTAACAAACACTTTATATATTTACTTTTTCTTCTGTAGTGGATCTCTTTACACTAGTTATGAATGAGTTATTGGCAGATGAATCGAGAGATGGCGTGAATGTGAAACTTGAGAGATGGTGGAGGGCTTTGGAATCCAATGGCTTTAAAATAAACCGTACAAATACAGAGTATATGAATTACAACTTCTGTGTGGATGTGCAAAGAGGTAAAACTCCTATAAGAATTGAAGCTCAAAAGATACCACAAAAATTCATTCCGATACCTTAGCTCGATAATTAGTAAAGATGGAGAGATTGAGGAAGATGTATAACATAGGATAAGAGCGAGATGGTTGAAGTGGAGACTTACGTCTGGAGTGATTTGTAATAATCAGTGCATACCAATAAGATTGAAATAAAGATTTTATAGGATAGCGATTAGACCAGTATTGACCTATGGAGCATAATGTTGGCCAATCAAGAAGCAACATATGCACAAAGTGAGTAGGAAAGATGAGAATGTTGAGATGAAGGTATGGTAAAACTAGGAAAGATAGAACAAATAATAAGTGCTTTCGGGAGTATTAAGGGTAGCATCAATAGAGGATAAATTAAGAAACTCATTTGAGATAGTTTGGGCATGTCCATTGCAGGCCAGCAACAACATTGTCAGCGAATAGTTTTTCTATGCAGGTTGATGGACAACCAAAGAAAAGAGGTATGCAAAAGAGGAGTCAGATGGAAGTTGTAAGATGGAAGTTGTAAGGATAGATATAAAGAAATGCAACCTATCTGAGGATTTGGCTTAGGATAAACTAAGATAGAAAAATAGAATTCACGTAGCAAACCCCAACATAGTTGGACAAGGCTTTGATGATGATGACACAATTTATGCAATTTACTCTTCAATGGAGAAATTAGGAAGCATATAAAGTGATTAGGACAGGTCATGCCACAAGGAAGTCAGACACTTAGCACATGGACATAATATCCATTTCTCAACAAAACAAATATATATATATATAAACATTTTCAACTTTTAGATAACAATGTCAACAAAAAAGAATGGCCATGAACATTATAGCTTTACATGAGTTAGATAACAATGTCAAAGAAGATAATGGTTGTGAACATTTTCAGCTTTAGATTACTTATACTTTCCGATCGCCTTCTCAATCCCTCTGCCAACCATTTCAAATTCAATGCATCAAGAAATGAGAATCAGCATACATTTTCTACGAGCTCCAGTGCCAGATCGTTTGGTGAATCGCCATCTGCATAATATACAGAGCCAATCAAATTGCTGAATTTATCAACACCCTCCAGTACAATCCGGACCTGCAAATGCCACCAAGAGGTGAATATGTAAATTATAACATCACTCAATTCACAAGAAGATAGTAATTAGAAAACACTCACATCTCTATTCAGAACACGAATCTCTGTGAAGTGTTTAGCTTCCCTGCCAAATGGATCTGGTGAAATTTCAGTAGCGGCCGAGGCTGCAAGTCTCTGTGCTGTAGTAAGTGGGGGTCGAGGTTCAGTAGAAACTTCTCCATTTGCTTCATCTGAAGTTATTTCAGTCTCAGCAATTGTTTCTATCGCAGCCCTTCTCCCCATGGATGGAGCCTAAATTATTAAACAATGAATGGAAAGAAGCAATTAAAATTTCTGTAAGGAGTGATAAAGATTCACAGAAACACAAGGGCCTCTACTTAGTGGAAATTCTTGACATGAATTTGGTAGTCAATGATTCCATTGGAAGCCTCTCCCCTGTTTGGTTACCAGAATCTGAGAAAAGTAATTTCCCAGTTTTTTTTTTTTATTTTGGTAAATGAAAGTTCCCAAGGATTTAATGAAAAAAAGTGGTTTAAAATGGCAACCGCAAATTTTCATTTGAATCTCACCCTTGATTTTCATTTAACAACATTCTAATTTCCTCAAATCTCAAAAACACATATTCTTGAAACGCCTGCTACCAAAATAGGACCTAAGAGAACTTCTGCAATGATCTTACTTCTTACCTGGATCCCAGCAATGAAAACTTGAACAAACTGAAACTCTGGAAGCAAGTAAACTCGAACAGTACTCCCATCGCGAACTTGCTCAACAATGCCTTCCATAGGCCTGCCTTTGTTCTCAGCCAAAAGACTCATAGCATCGAAATTACTAGGGTCCCCGATGGCAGAAGGAGGTAAGGTCCTAATAGATGCCCCTAATGCGCCAGGGTCCTGCATTAGTGGGTACAACAATCACATATCAGTCAATTTGTGGCATCACAACTCCCAAGACTACTTATCAAATGAGTTTTGTGAAAAGTGAGAGAACTCTACCACCACACTTGGAAGAAAAACTCTAACTTCCCTTTGGGGGATACATAACAAATCGACAAAACAATCAACAATCAAGAAACAATTATTGTCCAGTGAACTATCAAGCAAGTTGGTAGATTCCAATTTGCATCTAGATTCAGCTTGCATACTAGGTGATGAAATGATATTGAATGTCTAAGAAGGATTGCTCCACCAGAACTTAACTTTTAGCACACAAAGAAGAAGAAGATGATGATGATGATGATGATGATGATTGGTTTTCAATCAAGAATTATCATACACTGTATGGACAAGATGGGAAAAGCTTGCTACCTTGTTCCAACGACCTAAACCTTGCTCCTTAGCTTGTTCTTCAAGGCGCATTAATTCCGACAGGAAGGGACTTGCTTCGCCTTTTTGCTGACCTTGTTCCCTAACCTGAATAAATATTACAGATCAAACCCAAAGAATTAGAGCAGTATTAAGATATATTAGTATTAGAAGAACCAATCAAAAAAATATTAGCATTAGAAGATACTAAAGGTGCAAGATAAAAGATTGTAAATGCACGCATAAGAGTATTTTTACCTTTGCCCATCCTCCGGAAACAACTAGCAGTGCAACATTTTTGTCACCTAGGAAAACAGAACCGAATTCTCGTCCGATAGATGGTACAGTGTAATCTACTTTGAAGGTAACTTCCTATAATAGAAAAAATTGTAGCATCAGCATTAGATAATTGTCACTCTTGGGGTGAGATGATGCTAAAAAAAAATCTGCAGACTAGATCAAGATTGCAAAGTATCATAGGAAAAGAACCTTTCCTATGCATAGCTTCCTTAAGTACTCTCTGCTATCCCACGCAAAAGGTTCATCAACACCACCTCTGCGGGCCTAGGACATGATCAGCATATCAAGAACAAATCAGTTAGCAGAAAAATACATAAACATGGGTGTGTTTTGTATGTGTGTGTGTGTAGAGAGAGAGAGAGAGAGAGAGAGAGAGAGAGAGAGAGAGAGAGCATATACTTAAACTTTTTTAGTTTTTTTTTTTTTTAATCATGTTCTTGATCTCAAGATCGCAACATAGAGGACTGTCCTACTGAGCTACGGACTTGACCAAATAAATGGAGTAATTTATCAAAAAAGAGCAAGACCATTCAACATGGTTGGCATCAATATGTAACAATTTTTAACCTTTTTTTTTTCATGTGTGTGTGGTAGGTAATTAAAACAATTGAATATAAGTAATTGAACAATTTATCTTGGAAGTGCCTTTTTGGTGGTTGTCTTGTTGGGTTTTTTAGTACAATCTTCTTGCATTGTTAAACCTCCTTTGAATAAAATTAATCAACATTAAAAAAATCTATCTTGGAAAAAGGGTATAAAATAAAAATATGGCAAGAAAAAAATAAGATATAACCCATTACAAGAAACAATTAAAATTCATGCATAACTCACATCTTATACTTTACCGTTCCAAAAAAAAGAGAAAAAACTCTTATTCATTCTGCACTTAGAAAATTAGGCACTCAATCCTAGGGAGACCTCCATTTAAAACAAGTTGAATGTCCAGTTATTCAATTTATTAATTACTAATTCAGGCATTTGAGGTAAAAGTACCAATCTAGGGGCAATAAGAGAAGACAATGTGATTGTCTTCTCAGGAGGGATCTCCGCCTTCGTGCTTCCCATAATCACCAAGCAATCTCCTGAAGAAACAGCTTTCACTCTTCCTCTTAGCCATCCCGTCGCTGCAGCTGCGGATGCCATTTCAAAAGCAGCTGAAACCTGCAACAGAAACATCAAATAAAAATAAAAATAAAAACTATTCAACAAACATATCAGAAAAACTGCTTTTTAAGTCTTCATCTCTCGGCTGTAAACTTTTCTTACTAACTAGAATAGGAATGGTCAAACCATAAGTATTTAAACTCATACAAGAAGAAAAAAAGTGTATTATATCAAGGTTTCAGTTTTCAGTTTTGACCGATACAACGGCCGAAACCTCTCGATTGAATTTGAACCGATCAGCTGATTAATATCAATCGTATTTTCAACAACACAATAAATTCTTGAGATTCGATACCTAATCAAGAACACTACTTCCACAAGAAAACAGGAAAAAAAAAGATCTTGAGATTTGATAACTGGTCATACCTCGTCAAGAACACCACAATCTAAAGTTTAAAAAAGAATCATTACAAAAGGCAGATCAAATTCAAAGCTGTCCAGATCCATGAAAAACGGCATTCCTCCGTAAACAGAGTAAATCTCAGAAGAACATCACGAAATCTCAATCAAGTTCAAAATCGCAAATGCTCCGTCAACCGATTCCTATCAACGCAAAAGAAATCTACAAGATCCAACGATTTTCAATCGAAAAGAAAAAAGAAACCCAAACCCGCTCAGATCGGTATCTACAGCTGGCATCAGCAGATAGATCGAAAAGGAGAAAATCATGAAAATCTCAAGAAATCCATATCTCATAAGATCAAACCAATGAACTAAAGCAGTCAAAATACATTTTTTTTTTGTCTCTGTTTGGAAAGATGAGATTTTTGTTTGCGTTTTTGGAATGAACATCAGATATGAAAACATACCTCGGTCGATAGAGAAAATCGTTACGAAAAGAGAGCTCTTCCTCTCCTGTAGATCGATCAAGGAGAGAAAAGGCAAAAGATTGGATCTTTCTCTCAGATCGCAAGGAGAATCTGATTTGAGAGAGAGAGAGAGGGTGAGAGAGATCTTATACCAGCAGTGAAAAGGAAACAATACAAATGGTGGTAGAAGCAAGATAATACCCTTTTTCTTCTTATGAATTACTATAAGAGTGGTGCTATTGGCACCACGAATTTTTCTTTCCTCACCGTACTACAAGACAAAAAAATTTTTTTTTCCTAAACTACCCTTCCTCCCTCTCTTCTCTTCCTCCTCCTCCTCCTCCTCCCTCCTTCCTCCCCTCCCCTCCCCTCCCCCTCCCAGTCGCCGGCGGGGAGGGAGATCGGCCGGCAGCCGGCGGCGGAAGCCCCCAGCCGGCTGGCCTCCCTCCCCCTCTCTCCCTCTCCCTCTTTCTTCCTCTCTCCCTCTTCTTTCCCTCTTCTCCCTCTCTCCCTCCCTCTCCTTCCCTCCTCTACTTTCTTCTCCCTCCCCCTCCCCTTCCCCCTTCCCCTCCCCCTCCCAGTCGCCGGCATTCTCAAAAAATAGGATCTTTCAAACCTGCAACAATCTCCCCCAACTCAATTCCTCCCTCCACTGGACCTACAACCCCTCCAATTCCTCACTCTCCCTCGCCTTCCAAGCCACCCCACCCAATCCCAACGGCTGGATCGCCTGGGCCATTAACCCCACCTCAAAAGGCATGATTGGGTCCCAGTCCCTTATTGCCTTCCATCAACCCAATGGTTCGATGACCGTCCAGACATTCGACATCGAGGCCTATGGCCCGATCAAGCAGTCCCCCATCTCGATCCAGGTCTCGGATCTCGAGGCCGAGTTCTCCGATGGGTTGATGAGGATCTTCGCCACAGTGGGGGTGACGAATAACGTGACGGTGCTGAACCAGGTGTGGCAGGTGGGCGGATCCGTTACGGGTGGTGTGCCCGATAAGCACGATTTCGGGCAGGAGAATTTGAAGGCGATGGGGACGGTTGATCTGCTACAAGGAGAGACGAAGCAGCAGCAGAGTAACGGTACGAGAAGCGCTGAAGGGAATCAGAAGCAGCAAAACAGTATTCCTTCTTCTTCTTCTCCCCGCCGGCGACTGGTGGGGGGGGGTGGGGGGGGGGTGGTGGAGGCTAGGAGAGGAAGGGTGGAGGCTGGGAGAGGAAGGGAGGGTTGAGGGAGGAGGAGGAGGGAGAAAGGGGGAGGGGTAGTTTAGGAAAGGTTTTTTTTTTTTTTTTTCCACGGTGGGAAGAGCAAAAAGTGTGGTGCCAATAGAGCTCCCCTTACTATAAATACCATGCTATTCATCTCTCAGGCCCTCACTCATAGTGGGATCATTGGACTGAATCTAAACCCTCTCAGTCTTATTTTGTTATGCGACAGGACTATGAAATCTGGATTTGGTATGCAACAGGACTCTGAAATCTGGATTTGGCATGACAGAAACAATGAGATCCGTCAGATGCTCGCACGTGTCTCACTGAAGCTAATTACATTGACGTTTCTTCTTCTAAAAAGGGGAATGTGGGACTTGCACTTACAGCTTGTTGAGTCACACGGTCAAAACCAAATTCGACCCCTAACCTGCCACATATAATTTGTTGAGAAACATCGACTAAAAAAGTTGAGCAACTCGTCGCTGTACCTCGAGGGGGCATTTGTTGACACCAAAAATGTCACTTTACCTCTTCAACATCAAGAAAGCTCCATGAAGTCGCAGCTTACCACAAATGGGCGATGCTACTTCTCAAAAAATCAAATCTTGTCAAAATCAAACAAAACCTGCAAGATCCTTCAAGAAAGTCAAGAGAAGATTACACAAGAAGTTTCGGGTCATTTCAAAATAATTTAGCCTAACTTCGCTCCTCTGGCAGTTGAACAGGAGCTCCCGGCGGCGACAGCATCGAAGACACCAAATCTTCAATCAGAGCCTGTAGATGGTCCCAACATACATCCAAAAGGCTCCACGTCAAGTTCCAAGTCAAACCGACAATGTTTGACCCTACATCAACCCTCGAATAGCTAAATCAAGCCTTTCGGCGGCGAGAATCACCGAGGCCATCACTCATCAAACAGAGCACATGGATGGCTTCAAGATACTTACAAAGGGCAACACGTCAAGTTTCAGGTCATTTCGACAACATTTGACTAGACTTTGACCCTCGGAAGCCAAATTAGGCCTCTCGGCGGCAAAGCTCCCCTGGACCATGGTTTCCAAGACAGAGCCTATGGATCATTTCAAAATGACTCCAATAGGTTCCCTGTCAAATTCCTGGTCAATCGGACATCGATTGACCGCATCAAAGCGCGAATCATCCTCGCGACAGAATCAAGTCTACTGGCGACAGGACCCCACGCGGCTTCAAAACTCAAGCAAAAGCATGTGGTTGGTCTTATTTATTTCTCAGGAGGCTTCACTTCAAAGTTTAGGTCATTCCGACATCATTTGACCCAGTTTCGGCTTCTGACGAAAAATCGACAACTCTACGCGACAGAGTCTTCGGCTTTCCCGGAAAATTGGAAACTTTGTACTCCAAAATGCAATGATTCTCATAAAGTTTTCTACAGGGAAATCAACCCAACAAATGTGCAAAAATGCAAAGAAAATTACAGAAGAAAGAAGAAACAAAAAAACCGCGGAACGGTCACAAACCAGCGACCGAAGGGGAAATTCCCTCAGGGTCGCAGGCCGCAACCCTGGCCCATGGTCGCCGGCGACCATGGAGCTCCGGATCGCCGGATTTCCCTCGGAGAGACCTGTTTTCCGTCTTTTTTCGCGTTTCGAAGCTTCCAACCCCTGTGATTTTCCAAAATTCAGACTTTTGAGGCACCAAATCGGTCGACATCTATCAAAATCACGGGTCCGTCTGCAAGAGTACCAAAGTCATCATTGATCACTAACCGGTCAACCAAAAATGTGCACTTTCTACCCGATCGATCGAGAAATCGACAGGATAGATGTCACCGACCCGCTGTTAGCAATCAATGTTTGAAGTTACATGGTCATCCGATGTCGATCAACATGAAGATCCATCGATGATCATCGCCAGAAGAATTCCAAAAGACGCGGCATGCCCCACGACTCTTCAACTGCTCGGCGACCACTTAATGCAGTTAATTGACTAACTTTATTGTAGTCATTAATTCATTACTTTGGACGGCCCAATCAGAAGCAAGCATCCATGAGTTACAAGTCAAGAGATTCATGGCATTTAAACCATGAAACTCCTCCCATCATGGTGATTAAAGGAGATTAAATGCCCTTGGTCTCCACCGGCCAATCAGAAGCCAAGGAAAAAGGAGTTACAAAATAAAGAAATAAATCTCGTAACTCCTCCCATTATGTGGCTTTAAAGCTAATAAACTCTCCTAAATGGCTACCAAAGGCCTATAAATAGGAGAGCATTCCAAAGAATTCCAGATCCAGAAAAACCCAAGCAAAGATCAGATCGGCTTCCAAGCACAGGAAATCCAAAGAAAGAAATAGAGAAAACTCTGCTGAAGTTCTGCACCGACTGCCACTACAAGGTGACAAAAGTCCCTTGGGGGGTACCCTCCCAAGGCAAGACCCCCCCCCCCCCCCAAGGTCCTTGCCTTTTCCTTCTGTCTCCAATGGCTTAGACTTGGCTTTTCTGCCCGTCTACTTAGCTTTTTATTGGACATAGGACCTCCTCTTGGTCTTTGTCCTTTAAAAATCTGAAGTTATAACCAAGCCAAGTGAATCAAGAGCATCATCTGTTCTCATATGCATGGATAATGGCGAAGTCCACATATGACTTGCGACCGTCAATCTGATCGAGTCCCCCACAATCTCCTGAGAAGTTAGATCTTCCTTTTCTTGCTTTTCATTGTAGCTTGTATTTTTCTAAAAGAGAAAAAAAATCACAACTCTTGTCTTTCATTATTGATAAGAATTGTAAATCGGCTATAAACACCAAAATCGGCTATAAATGCCAAAAATCACCTTTCACGGCAAACATCACCTTTCATGGCAAAACAAATGAAATCGTCTTTTACGGCATTTCAAAAACTTGTCTATTTTCTTAAATATATGCGCAATGGAAACTTGAAAGAAGTTGATTTCCTTTTTACTCGCGAAGGTCGATCTCCGGATCACCACTTACAATTCCAAGTAAAATAGAAAATCTGGCACACCCACGCAAAAAAATATTGATACCCGCTTTTCGCCCTCCGGGCGCGAAGGGGTTGGATCAAACGGATTCCTACGTCCGCCGACCTCGGTAGCGCCGAGCACGAAAAGCGTGGTCCATCACTCATTAATCAAGATCAGTAACAAACACTATCTAGAAGATAGAAAACAACAGCAACAAGCAACCACGAAAATCTACACATTAGATGAAGTAGATCTAACCTTGGGAGCTTGATTGCGCTTTAATGGAGGAGTTGGCAAATTGCTTGATGAAGAACACTTTCTCTAAAGTAAATAGGATCTCCAAGACCTTGTTGTCTTCCACACTATGATCCTTTATCAGATTCCTTCTCTAGGAGAATGGTGGGATCTCCAAAAGAAACAAACCCTAGAATCTCTAGAAGCGAATCGTAGGAGAAACAAGAGGAGAGAGGAGAGAGAGGGCTTGGGCGTGTGCAAGGTGGCTTGGACGTCCAGCCACCTGCTCTCCTTATATAGCATGAGCACCTCCTCTTTTTCATTAAAATTAGAAGTCTCACTTCTATAATAATTAATATCCTTCTCTTCCTTCCTTTTATAGTCCAAACAAGATTAGAAACAATCTCTTATTAGGGCTAGCGTGGGGACCACTAGGGATTCCATAGAAGCTGGCTCCAACTGGGATATCCGGGCCCCACATCTCATGTGCAGTCCGGACCCACAGTTAAATGAAAATAACTCCACAAAAAAATGCAATTGAACTCCAATCTTAGAAATAAATTATAGGAAGACCCTAATCTTCCTTATTACTACAAGTAGGCCCCTCCATCAATTATATCCATGGATCAATTGGATTAAACATGTCCAACCAATTTAGATTCATATCTTATTATCCTTGTGACCCAATTAATCACAGTGATTATCAATACCATCCAATTAACTCTTAATTGAGATGAGTGCGCACTTACCAATGATAAATCCATTAATTAGCACAAAGGGCATATATCTAATAAGAGGATAGATTCCATCTTGACAATTGTATGTTCCCACAGTCCTAGTACCACGTACCCAAGACACCGAGGTGTTGACATATAATTGGCCTCACTCATTGGTGACTCAAAGTAAATGAATAAATAGAAACTTGAGTTCATCAATATCTTAGGATTAAGAGATTATTGCTTGGGAATTATGAGAGTAAACCTTAAATCATAGACGGTGTTTCATAATGTGCATCTCATGGTCCTTCACTACATACAATGCACCAGTACGATGATTCAGAGTCTTACACTCTGATGATTGAGACAAACCACACTATCTTATAGTAATCATAATGCTGCAACCTTGTCAGATGATGTCACGTCCCCCGGACCCGATTAAAGAATAAACCGGATCAGGAGAGTGAATTTTATGACTAATTAAAATTTTATCCTTTTGGCCCACGGATCGTAAGTCCGCTGTGAGGATATAATATTTCAAGCCTCATATAGTACAATAATTATAGAGTTCATACAACTCTAGACTTATGGAACATCAACAGTGAATAATGATTCTCATTAAATATTAAAGTTGCAAGAAAGATAAATAAACAAAACTTAAGAATCAAGTTAATTATTACATTGGCCAACCCAATAAACAAGGCCAATAAAAGAAAACCAAGTCAATGAATAAAGGTCCAACGAGAGAAATAAATAAAAGAAATATATTTAAATGAAGTCCATGTGAATCTCACTCGTGCCAGATGTGATGACGCTACTCTACGTCATCGGCACGCCACTCGCGTTCCTCCTCTGCTAGTTGGAGATCCTCTGTGATCTCCTCATCGGCTTGCTCCTCATAGTAGTAGTAACCACCTGAGGTGTCTGCACACTAAGGAATAGATTCAACGACATGTTGAGCAATAGATTCAACGACACGTGTTTCGATTTCAATCCCATTTATGGTCATGTGATAGTAGATTAGGGGTTTCCAACATCTAAGTGCAAAATCCTAAGTTAAGAGTATCAATCCTAAATAAACAAAGCAAAATGACAATTTCGGTTAAGCCTCGGTCAGTCCTCGGTTAACCAAATTCATCAGTTCAGTTAACCGAACATGGGAATTCGGCTGACCGAACTCAGAAGAGCTGAAAACCAGCTCTTTGGAATTTTGATCGACAATGGGTTTTCGGCTGACCGAATTCCCTGATTTCGGCTAACCGAACTCTGACCGAGAGCCTAACCGACGTTCACCAGAGACTAATAAATAGCTCTCTGGTTTTCTGATCGAGTTAGGGTTTCGCTTGACCGACACAGAGTTCGGTTAACCGAACTCCTGTTTTCGACTAACCGACAGTGCGGGATCAGTGCAGTTTCAGGCCATTTCTGAAATTGTTCCATCCCCAATCATTTTCCTCCCTTTCCAAGCTTTTTCAAAGGCTACCACCTGCATAAAATAGAGCCTCCTCCTCTCCCAACAATCCATTCCATTCCATTGAATCAAATTAAAACAATTGATTTCCAATTAAGATTAACAATTTCCAAATCCCCAAATCAATACCTAACATGATAATTTTCATTCAAACACAGGCTTGAAATTTAAGGTAATCTAACATGAATATATCATCAATCAATAAAAAGCATTACAGACATATAAATTATAAATTAGATATCTACTTGCCTCAACCAAGAAGAAGATAGAAATTAGGCAAAACTCGAGGAGAGGCCTTTCTACCCCGAGATCCACAATCTAACCTGACCAAATACAACCTAGAACGCAAAGGAGAAGAAAGAAAGGAAAAGGATCAAGATTGAACATAATCTAACCAAAGAGAAGATAAAATGAAAATATGAGATTAAGAGAAATCTTACCAATTTGGTACCGGAAGAAAGAGGAGATCGAAAGGATAAAGACTAGAGGTTCGGATCTTCGAGAGTAGTCTTCTGGGCTAGAATTTTGGCATGAGAAGAGAAGAGGAAGAAGAAAGGGGCTGCGGTTGCTACTTCATTGCAGAGAACGAAATAGGATTAGGGCTAACCCTTGCTTAAGAAGAAGAAACGAAGGAAAAGATTAAGTTGCTCCTTTAAGTGGGTCCGGTGAAGAATGACCCACTTGAAGGATTTCTGATCGCCAGATCGCGACGAGTCAAGAGATAAAAATGATCAGCGCGACGAAACCTTTCCAACGACCTCAAAAATCATGGCGTTTGAAATATTTCGGAAAACACTCAATTTTCCTTAAGTTCCAAACTACCCTTATGATCAAACGAACTCGGAATCACACAAAACTTCGCAGACACTATTCTAGTGCTAAAAGAAGCTCGCTCATTATCTAAACCCACTTAAATATCTAAAATATAATTAATTATAGTAATAACAAATTAAACGGGTTAGGGCCTGATATTGGGCGCAACTAACCCAATAAGGTCACGGACCTTACAACTCTCACAAATAAAAAGAACGTTTGGTCCCCTAAATGCCTAAACATACCTCATCTAGAAAAAGATAAGGGTACGCCTTTTGAATCTGATCCTTCAGCTCCCACGTAGCTTCCTCCGGATCGTGGTTCTCCCATTGTACCTTAACCCATTGGATGGTCTTAGTACGCAACATTATCTCCTTAGTGTCAATGATCTGTGTTGGCCGCTCTGCATTGGTGACATCGGCCTGTAGCTGAAGTGGCTCATACTGCAACACGTGAGTGGGATCTGGAATGTACTTCCGAAGCATTGAAACATTGAAAACGTCGTGCACACCGGTTAATTTTGGCGGCAGCACCAAACGTTAGGCCACATCTCCAATCCTGCTCTTAATCTCAAACGGTCCCACAAAACTCTTGACAAGCTTCCCTTTCTGCCCGAATCTGACAACACTTCTCATCAGAGACACTTTCAAAAACACCATATCTCCAACTTGGAATTCTAAAGGTCTCTGCCTCTTGTCTACAGAACTCTTCTGATGATCACATGACTCCTTCATTCTCTGAACAACCCTGACCTTCTCACTGGAATCAGCAATCTCTGAGGGGCCATGAAAACTCCGAACTCCAACTTCTTCCCAATATGCCGGAGTCCTGCATCTCCTTCCGTACAATGCCTCAAATGGTGTCATACCAATACTTGAATGATAACTGTTATTGTAGGCAAACTCACATAGAGGCAAACTCTCATCCCAACTCTCCTTAAAATCCAAAACACATGCTATGAGAAGATCTTCCAGTGTCTGAATGGTACGCTCTGACTGTCCATCTATCTGAGGGTGATAAACTGTACTAAACTTTAACTGGGTACCCATAGATGACTAAAAAGTAGACCAAAACCGAGAGACAAACTTAGTGTCTCGATCAGACACTATAGACTTAGGTACTCCATATAGCTTGACTATATTATCCCTGTACATCTTAGTCATCTTATCCATAAACCGACCAGTCTTGAATGGCAGGAAATGTGCTGACTTAGTCAATCTATCCACAATCACCCAAATAACATCATTGCCTTTCTTGGTATTCGGTAACCCTGATACGAAATCCATGGTGATATTCTCTCATTTCCACTGTGGAATCTCCAACGGGTGAAGCAAACCAGGAGGCTTCTTGTGCTCTGCCTTAATCTACTGATAAGTCATATACCTGGAGACGAATTCTGCTATCGCTTTCTTCATTTTCACCCACCAATAGTGATTCTTCAAATTCTGATACATCTTAGTGCTCCCCGGGTGAATAAAATATCTAGTATGGTGTGGATCTTTTATCAACTCTGACTTGTTGTCTTGAATATTTGGCACACACAACCTATCCTTGCAGTGCAAAACTCCATCAAACTCTGGCTTGTCATCCACATGCTCAATGATTCTCTGCAACTCTGGATCATCCTTTTGAACTTCCTTGATCCTATTAACAATCTCTGGCTCCCAAACTCCCATAGTAGCAACTAGGACTTTCTCATTAACTGGCCAGACTACCACATCCATGTCCCCGAACTGCTCCATCCATCTCCATTCAGGCATTATACATCCACTGAATGTTGCATTCCTACTGAGAGCATCTGCTACCACATTCACCTTTCCAGGATGGTACTTAATCGGAAAGTCATAATCCTTTATATACTCCATCCATCTCCTCTGCCTGTTATTCATATCACCTTGTGTAAACAGGTATTGTAGGCTCTTGTGATCTGTATGCACCTCAAACCTCTCTCCATACAAATAGTGCCTCCATAACTTCAATGCAAACACCACTGCTGCTAACTCCAAGTCATGTGTGGCATATTTTTTCTCATGATCCTTCAACTGTCTCGATCCATATGCTATCACCTTCTCATTCTGCATGAGAACACATCCCAAACCAATCCCTGATGCATCTGTGAAAATCATAAATCCTCCACTTCCAGTGAGTAAGGCAAGTATAGGTGATGTAGTCAACCGGGTGTTCACCTCCTGAAAACTCTTTTCACACCCTTCCGTCCACATAAATGGAATATCCTTCCTCGTCAACTTAGTCAACGGAGATGCTATGATAGAGAATCATTTCACGAACCTCCTGTAGTAACCTGTAAGGCCAAGAAACCTATGAATCTCCGCTACATTCCGCGGGCTACTCCAATTAACAACTGCTGCAATCTTATTAGGATCCACTGTCAGTCCTTCCTTAGAAATAATGTGGCCTAAAAATGCCACTTGCTCCAACCAAAACTCACATTTACTCAAATTAGCAAACAATTGGTTATCCCTTAAAAGCTGCAAAGATGTTCTCAACTGATGCTCTTGCTCCTCCTTAATCTTCGAGTAAACTAACACATCATCTATGAAGACTACCACAAACTAATCCAGAAAAGGAGCAAATGCCTTATTCATCAATGCCATAAAAACTGTTGGAGCATTCGTCAACCCAAAAGGCATCACAGGAAACTCGAAATGACCATATCTCGTTCGAAATGCAATCTTAGGAACATCTTCCTTTCTGACTCACAACTGATGGTAACCGGAATGCAGATCTATCTTCGAAAAGAATTGAGCTCCCTGCAACTGATCGAATAGCTCATCAATCCTCGGTAACGGGTACTTGTTCTTAACAATCACCTGATTCAACTGTCTATAATCTATACACATTCTCATTGTTCCGTCATTCTTCTTCACAATTATCACCGGAGCTCCCCACGGTGAAACACTAGGTCTTATGAAACCTTTATCCAACAGATCTCCTATCTGAGTCTTCAACTCCTTCAATTCTACTGGTGCCATCCTATATGGGGCCTTTGAGATATGTGCTGTCCCTGGCTACAATTCTATCGTGAAATCCAACTCACGAACAAGTGACAAACCAGGAATCTCATCCGGAAACACATCCCGGGAGTTCTCGCACCACTGGAATCTCATCAACAGTCTTGAACTCCTTGTCTTCCGTAATAAATGCAATAAAATCTTCGCAACCACTTCTCATCAACCGCTCTGCCTTCAATGCATAAATCATCTGAATGGAGATAGGCTTTTCAGCAACAATAAACTCAACACTACGATCTGCACTCTACAACCTCATGGTCTTGTTAAAACAATCTAACACCGCTCGGTTAGCTGCTAACCAATTCATACCGAGTATTACATTAAACTTCGCCATTGGTAAGATGATCAAATTGGCGGTCAACTGAACTTCTCCAATCTGAATACTACACCCAGGGTAGATAACAATATGTTAGATCCCGACCCAGTCCAACTCTATTAGTACTAATTAAGGGAGTGTTTTGCCTTAAGTGAGTTTTAGTATTAGTCGGGTTAGAATATGATTAGATTTAGTCTTGGTTTAGTTTTCGGAATTTTGAGATCGTTTAATATTAGTCAGTCACACTCAGGGACGCCCTGGGTGCACGTGTGAAATGGGTGTTCATTCTAGTTTTGTGATTTTGATCTTGGTTTTTATGTCATTTGAATGATTTTATTATTTATGACAACTTTCGTTTTTAGCCCGTGTGTGTTTGAGGCCCAGAAACCCAAGTTTTGGCCCAAAAGGGGTAAATATGACTTTTCATGTATAATCTGGGCACAATTTTTGAAATCTCAAAATCATGTCAAAATTATACTTTTATGAAATTAGATATTTCGGCGAACGTTTTGTTCTTCTTCATCGATCTCATCCGGGGTCCACAAAGGCATGTTTTAACCATATTTAGCTTCAGCTGTAATGGGTCCCACTTCCCACTACTTTAAGTCACTCCTTCCTTTTCCATTTCTACTTTACCAAAATCCTACAACTTTTGACCAAGAGCTAAAGGGAGAAGTGAGCTTTTCTTCCACAAGCTTTTTCTTCTTAAATCTCATGCTAGAGAACTCCACGACAAGATCTAAGACCATCACCTTCTTCCTCTCACTACAAGCTCTCCATTTCCATAATTCTCTTGGGACTTCTAGCTAGGCAAGCATCATCTTCTCTCCATTTCTTCTTGTTGGTCAAACTCAAGGTTAGGGTTTCATTTCTCCTCTTTCATGGCATCCTTTTTGCTCATGAAGAGCTTGTTTTTCATGTTTTCAAACCCATTTTCAAAATGGGGGTTCGTGGTGAATAAAATGATGATTTTTGTGTACTTTCTTTGGGGCTTTTTGTATAGATTCATGGATCATCTCTTAGATTGGATCTTTGTTAGAGTTTTTCTTAGCATTGGGCTTGAGGCAAGTGATCTTTCTAGGCTCTATGTGCTTGTTTATTATGTTTGGATTTTTAACCCTAAAATGTTTATTTAAATGTTAGATTTGTAATCTATGCATTATTTTGGTTTAGAATGGATGATTAAATGATGTTTTTGACCCTTGGTGAGCATGGTGGCTCAGGGGTTTTATTTGGTTCAGAGATGCGAAGAAGAAGGAGGAAAAATGTAAGAAAATGGAAGAAGAGAAGTGCAGTTTCTGCACTCATCGCATTCAGGCAGAAGCATATTCGCTCAAGCGAACACTCATGATCGCTCGAGCGAACGTGCCTCTGTTTGAAGGATTTCGGACATAAACCTGTCCGCTCGAGCGAACACTCATGTTGGCTCGAGCGAACAAGCCTCTGTCTCGAGTTCGTTCTAGCGAAGGCATGACTGCTCGAGCAAACCTGATAGTTCTGAATTTTTTTATTTCCTTTTTCTGAATTTCTCGGAAATTGAAAACTAGTCTATGCTAAGGTTTGGTATTGACATTATGTAATTGGGAGTCTGTAATGTATATTAATTTAGGGACACCAATTTGTTTAATTTTATACATTCGGATTTCCGTTTCACAAGGGTCAATAAATGTCCTGGACATATACTTGAGAGACTTATATTTTGACCCTAGTTTGATATAATAAAATCAACATGTTTCGTTTCGAATTTCAAGTACAAGTGTATGTAAGGATTTGTTAAAGAAAGGACTATAAGGGGAATCACTTCTTTGCATCGATAAGTATAGCTTCTGCTATTTCATTCAGTTTTGCTTTGCTTTGCTTCGCTAAGTGATTTTCCCTTCTTTTCGATATGTTTTCATATATGTAATGCATGTTTTGATCATTCATGGACTCATTCATGGACTTATGTGAAAACCACTGAGCTTTAACTGCCCCTTCAGTTCGATCCACTAGTTGAGGGGTCTTTAAAAATAAGGACTGTCTGCAGATTAGTCATGTAAATTATACACATCTTTGCTTTGTCCTGGTTCCGCGACCGGTTTATCCCTCCCACCTCGTGTGGCTTGGGTCTTTGCTTTGTTTTGTTCAGCTTTGCTTTGTCTTTGCTTACTCTTGTCATCTTGTATGATGGAGAAAGGATGGGCTCAACGTGGAAATTCACTATTCATGATATATTTTTTAGTAAGCATGTTAGTTTTGTATTTTTAAAGCAATAATCAGTCTTGAAATGTTTTGAAATCGATAAATCATTTTTAGTATTATTCTTTCAAATTATATTTGCTTCATGCTCATACCTAAATTGATTACCTGCCAAACCGTCGTGTTTGATACTTGTTATTTTGGTGTCAGATGCAAGAGGTGTTACCTTTGAGGAGGAGTGCACGGAGGAGGCTATTGAGCCACCCCCAGCACGAGAGTGGCAGCCCGAGGACGTCATCCAGACGTTGAATAGGATCTTGATATTCGTTTCACCTAGTTTTGGGATACTTTTGGGAATTTTAGATGTATTGGCCTTTGTTGGCCTCTTATAGAAATGTAATTGGAATTAAGAATACATTTATATAACTTTGGAATTTTAATTGTTGGGAATGCTTTGTTTACATTCCTACTTTTGGTACCAAGTCTCGATGTTTATACTTCTCTTGCATCTTATTGTTTATGACTTATGTGACACGTTTTGCTACACGCTTCCTCATATCTAGTCTTGTGAGTTAGTTTCCTTTATCTAGGGATCCTCACCACAAGAACCTGTGGGAAATCGTAACCAACACACTTCACCGTCGCGGGCCCGAGTCTTAATCCTTGGAGCTTGGTCCAGGGTCGCGACACATTACAAGCTACCGATCTACCTACAGGGGTGGCTACGATCAAATCATACGGTAGTATCTCCTTATCCTCCCCCAAGTGAAGTGCAAATGTTGGTGCAATAAACAAGTGTGTGGATCCAGGATCAGATAGAACTTTAGCATTAAATCCACAAACTAAAAGTATACATTCTATAACATTTCCCGCAGCCTCTGCTGCCTCATGCGTCAAAGCATAAGCTTTCCCTATCTGCTGGGGACGCTGCTGATGGCACTGCTGCGGTGGTCTCTGACCACGACCTTGGAATTTGGGTGGTGCTGGAGGTCTCTGCTGATATCGCTGTTGGGGTACTGGAGGACGCTGGTATGGTGGTTGGGGTGGCCTGACTATCATCTGCTGCTGCTGCAGCCTGGCCTTTGCAGGAGGCATCTCTCTCAACGGCTGCGCAGGATGTAGTGGCCTGGGCGCCGGAGCTAGGAATGCTGGTGGTGCCACTCCTGTCTTTCCTGGGCAATTGCGAACCTTATGCCCTGGGTCTCCAAAATGAAAACATGCCCCTGACATTTTCCTGCAATCATGACCATACTGACTTCCCCCACAATGAATGCAAGTGACTTGCTGTGGTTGTTGCCGGAGTGTAGGCTCGAATCGTAGCCTCTTGGGTGCTGGTTGCTGGTAATACAGGGACGAAGAACCCTGTGACTTGGGCTGAGGTATCAATGCTAAGATCCTCTGCTGCTCCAAAGCAATCACATCTTTCAGGGACTCCTCTGCCTAATAAGCTTCCTTGACCACATCATCATAATTGGTCAACCTGCTGCGCTGAACCTGCATCTTGATATCTGCTGCAGTCTCTTGATGAACCTCCGAACCCTCTCTGATTTAGGCTAATTCAGACTCTCAGCAAACCTGGATAGATGGGTGAAGGAGATCTCATAATCCTGCACTGGTAGATCACCCTGCACCAGTCTCTCGAATTCCTCCATCTTCTGATCCCTGTAGTGCTCTGGGATAAACTTCTTCTGGAACTGCTCAGTAAATGTCTTCCAGGCTACACCCTCTTCAATTGCCTCATAAGGGTGTTTGACGGTCTTCCACCATCTCTCTGCTGCCCCACGGAACATGTGGGCTGCAAGCTGCAGCTGCTGAACACCCGTGCACTTAAACACTTCATAAATCTTCTCCATCTGGACTACCCACTCATCTGCAACCGCGGGATCCTCAATGCCATGGAACTCTGGTGGATACCTCTTCCTAAACTTCTCAACCAGCTCATTCAGATCATACTCTTTGGCCTGTGGCTGGCCCACCTTCTGTACTACCTCAAGCATCTGAGCTTGGAATACAGCCTGATCTTCGTTCTGCTTATGGCTCTGCTCAGCCATATCTTTCTAGGATTGGATGAAAGCTACCATGAACTGATGAAATTGGTTCTCGGCGCCATTTTGAGATGAACTATCCTCACCTCGGGTATGTCTGCCAGCCACAATCCTGTAAAATATTCAAGGTTAGTTCCAATATGCCCCAAGCTAACAAACAATACTAATACTAGAAACAAGACTAAGAAGTCAACCTACTGACTAACGGAATCTTCACACGCGTCCTATGGTTTCTACAATTCTTTTTACCCTGAGAAACCATCCACTGCTCTAACACCATTATGTCACGTCCCCCGGACCCAATTAAAGAATAAACCGGATCCGGAGAGTGAATTTTAGAACTAATTAAAATTTTGTCCTTTGGGCCCACGGATCGTAAGTCCGCGGTGATGATATAATATTTCAAGCCACAAGTAGTACAATAATTATAGAGTTCATACAACTCTAGACATATGGAACATCAACAGTGAATAATAATTCTCATTAAATATTAAAGTTGCAAGAAAGATAAATAAACAAAACTAAAGAATCAAGTTAATTATTACATTGGCCAACCCAATAAACAAGGCCAATAAAAGAAAACCAAGTCAATGAATAAAGGTCCAACAAGAGAAATAAATAAAAGAATATATCTAAATGAAGTCCATGTGAATCTCTCTCGTGCCAGATGTGATGACGCTACTCTACGTCGTCGGCACGCCACTCGCGTTCCTCCTTTGCTGGTTGGAGATCCTCAGGGATCTCCTCACCGGCCTGCTCCTCATAGTAGTAGTAACTACCTGAGGTGTCTGCACACCAAGGAATAGAGTCAACGACATGTTGAGCAATAGATAAACAAAGCATAATAAACATGACATGTATCAAATATAGAATAATGACAAGTACATGATCATAATAATACAAGGAAATCGAAGCTAGGCATAAAGCGAGAATAATAATAAATAGAAACAATAAAAGGAATCCTAGCAATCATCTAGCAATAATCACTATCCATGCAATGCAAAATAAGAAATAAGAGGGAGACTCCGAGGATGTCCAAGCCACCTCCCGGGGTACCTGTAACAATCAAGACAAGACTACTGATATGAAAGTCCGGCTCCAGTGGGATCCTAGCTCCCGGTCCTGGGAATAGCAGCATGGTCCAAGCCCGCTCCCAGCTATTCAATGTGATGGATAATGTCCAACACCGACTGCCCATCCCGACGACCGAGTAACCGGCCCGTCAATAATACCCCAAACTGCAGATGGCCATGATATGCTAATAGTAATAGAGTGGTATTGACACAAGGAAAACAAGACAAGCAAGTCTGGCTAGCTCAATGTACAAGACACGATCATATGGATTATCTCATTCAAGACAATAGAAGACAAGCAAACCACATGATAATCCTTTTCATTGCTAGCCAGTCATGTTTATAAGTTACATGACATAGGTTCCTAAGGTACACTCTAAGTCAGGTCCAAGTCCTAAATTCTACAAGAATTAATGTTTCATATTTGGTTAAGTATTTTATGCCAAGAGAGTGTACGAGGAAAAATAAGTAACAGATACAAGTCATAAGTCAAGGAGATATTATAATCCAATCCTAGGCAAGTGGTGTCATTCCTGTATTCCACAAGTGCTAACAGAGTACGTATGGAATTCGGATCGACGATGCTCTTAGGGAAATCCCTTGGTGTACAATCATGTTAAGCATCGGTCGATTCAGTTCCATATGCATTCAGTTAAACCATGCATAATACACGAATACCTAGACAACCTAATCGAATTCACACCAAGCCACGTGTTTCGATTTCAATCCCATTTATGGTCATGTGATAGTAGATTAGGGGTTTCCAACATCTAAGTCCAAAATCCGAAGTTAAGAGTATCAATCCTAAATAAACAAGGCAAAATGGCAATTTCGGTTAAGTCTCGGTCAGCCCTCGGTTAACCGAATTCATCAATTCGGTTAACCGAACATGGGAATTCGGCTGACCGAACTCAGAAGAGCTGAAAACCAGCTCTCTGGAATTCTGACCGACAATGGGTTTTCGGCTGACTGAACTCCCTGATTTCGGCTAACCGAACTCTGACCGAGAGTCTAACCGACGTCGACTAGAGAATAATAAATAGCTCACTGGTTTTCTGACCGAATTGGGGTTTCGGTTTACCGACACAGAGTTCGGTTAACCGAACTCCTATTTTCGGCTAACCGACAGTGCGGGATCAGCGCAGTTTCATGCCATTTCTGAAACTGTTCAGTCCCCAATCATTTTCCTCCCTTTCCAAGCCTTTCTAAAGGCTACCTCCTGCATAAAATAGAGCCTCCTGCTCTCCCAACAATCTATTCCATTCATTCCATTCCATTGAATCAAATTAAAACAATTGATTTCCAATTAAGATTAACAATTTCCAAATCCCCAAATTAATACCTAACATGATAATTTTCATTCAAACACAGGCTTGGAATTTAGGGTAATCTAACATGAATATATCATCAATCAATAAAAAGCATTACAGACATATAAATTATAAATTGCATATCTACTTGCCTCAACCAAAAAGAAGATATAAATTGGGCAAAACTCGAGGAGAAGCCTTTCTACCCCGAGATCCATAATCTAACCCGACCAAATACAACTTAGAACGCAAATGAGAAGAAAGAAAGGAAAAGGATCAAGATTGAACCTAATCTGACCAAAGAGAAGATAAAATGAAAATATGAGATTGAGAGAAATCTTACCAATTTGGTACCGGAAGAAAGAAGGGATGGAAAGGATGAAGAGTAGCGGTTCGGATCTTCGAGAGTAGTCTTCTGGGCTAGAGTTCTGGCTTGAGAAGAGAAGAGGAAGAAGAAAGGGGCTGCGGTTGCTTCTTCGTTGCAGAGAACGAAATATGATTAGGGCTAATCATTGCTTAAGAAGAAGAAACGAAGGAAAAGACTAAGTTGCCCCTTTAAGTGGGTTTGGTGAAGAATAGCCCACTTGAAGGATTTATGATCGCCGGATCGCGACGAGTCAAGAGACAAAAATGATCAGCGCGACGAAACCTTTCCAACGAACCCAAAAATCACGGCGTTTGGAATATTTCGGAAAACACTCAATTTTTCCTAAATTGCAAACTACCCTCTGCTATGATCAAACGAACTCGGAATCGCACAAAACTTCGCAGACACTATTCTTGTGCTAAAAGAAAGTCGCTCATGATCTAAACCCACTTAAATATCTAAAATATAATTAATTATAATAATAACAAATTAAACGGGTAAGGGCCTGATATTGGGCCTAACTGACCCAATAAGGTCACGGACCTTACAGATGAGATGCCCAATCACATCACCGGTTATGAATCAATTTAAGTATAGGATTTGTGATATATGTCCCCCGTATGTGAATCTCATCCACACACATGTATCACATCTAATATACTTATGGGCTCCGATTCATCTCATGAGCCATCATGTCGTTTGTATTGGTTGTGCAAGTAAATAATAAAACACCATTCATCTAATGAAATAAAAGCATGATTATTTTGATAAATAAAGAAATAAATCAATTTATTACGTCATCCACTGGATTGAGACCATATAATCTAACAGAACTCATATTGTAGTTTCAAAATATGGGCCTCATGCAACAATTCTAGCCAAGAATTCTCACATGTATAAATAGAGAACTTATAAAATTTAAGATGCATGAAATTCTCAAACAAGAACTTTAGCATAAATTAAATAGAATTGAGAACCCACGCCACCAATTTCTCTTTTAATCCATAAGTCCACCCACCAGCTGAGCTCAAAATAAATGGTTATTCTAACAAAAACTAACCCATTTTATTCTTTAAAGTGGGCCAGGGCCAGGGCCAAGGCCGAAGCTGGCCGACGAATTTGAAATTTACAGGTCGGAGGAATTAGGAACGTGAAGTTACCCGAAACGAAACGACCTACTTAGTTTGCACTTAGCATTTGCTTTTCCTTTTCAATAAGTCTATATGGCCTGACTCCATGGCCCGATTCGGGGACCGATCCCACGTGGAAGTCCATGTGGCGCTGAGTGGACCTAACATTTGGAAGCCCGCCAGTTGATTTTCGAAGCTTGCCAGAATAAAGTCATCATCTTTTGTGAAGAAAAACTCAAATAAAGAAGCACCCATCTCCAACAAGCGCTTAGAAAACCCCTTATGCATCTCCCTCACATTGCCCTAACCCTTTGCATCTCCCTCCCTCTCGGTCCCTTTCACATCCTCGCCCATCTCTCTCTCAAAGCACGCAGGGCCAGCCAACCATCACCATCTCCGTCTCGTCCAGCCCCGAGCTTGCGGACTGTCGCCCATCTCGCCTCCATCCCTCATCTCTCTGACCCATCCCTCTCTCGCCCGCGATCCTCTCCATCACCACCCAGCGCAGAGAATCCACAATCCCCATCTCTCTCGATCCCTCTATCTCCCTCACTATCCCCCATGCGCAGAGCACCACTCGCCGAACACCACCCTCGTAGAACGCTGTACATCCCTCACCTCTGCGCTTATCTCGTCTCCCTCGGCATCTCTCTCTCACGCTCACGGTTTCCCTCGCCAGCGCATCCTCTCCGTCCCTCTCTAGCAGCCGGACTCACACTTACAGGTAAGGGCTCTGCCTCATCTTCGTTGCATTGATTCTTTTCTTTTTTGCTCCTCCCATCTCCCTCTTGCTGATGGATTTTGATTCTTCTTGTTAAGATTTACATTGAAACTCACATGCCCCATTTCGATTTGTTAGCTCTTGATTTTCTATTAGAAGATGAAGTGACTTGTAAAGGATGAGAACTGCAAAGGGGTTGCAACGGACAATGGATTTAATTTAGCGCTGCTTTTTATTCTGTTAGTTGGGGTTGTTGTTTCTTTCTTATGGATCTATGCTGATAATGGACTGATTCACAAAAAGTTCTTAATTTTTCCTTTATTGCTACTTTGGTCTTCTTTTGTTTTTGTTGAGCAATTGTTGCCATAAAGATATCTAAAGTAGTTTGCTTGCACAAAGGGGGAATGTGGCCAAATGTGAATTGAGGTATGGAGAGTGTAGAACTAGTGGTTTGCAGGTTGCTACTAGTGTCTAGCTCACTTGTTATTATTGATAAAATCTATGGAAGTTTAACATGCATGATGAGATGCTACTTCACCCTGCCCTTCCCTCAAATATGTCAAGAAGATAATGAGTAAGAGCTGTGGTGGAAAAATATGGGGAAGGAGAAATTGGGGGTTGGGGGAGGGTAGAGTTATGTGGTCATAGGAAGAGAGGTTTGATCATGGATCAATCCTAGGCCACAAGTAACTGAAAGAAATCGTCACAAGGACCTGTAAGTACCCCCAAGAGGAAACTAATAAAAAAAATCTTCAAATCAAAGTATATATTCAGATGTCCTCTAAAGGAAGAGTTTACATCTGTATATAAGGCCTTTTGGCCAATCAGAAATAGGCACAAGGGCCATGATTGTCGCAGTTGATTCAACTATCAGGATGAAAGAAATATAATTGAATGTGAGCAATATATAGGAAGAGAAGAAAGGAGTAAGAACTCAACCTTATTTCTAGAATAGTTAGTTTTATGGACTCAATCCAGTAGATGATATAATAAATTGATTAAATTCTTTATTTATTCATATATTCATGCTTACTTTTTTCATGAGATGAATGGTGATTTATTATATATATGCACATAACCAATACGAATGACATGATGGTTCATGAGATAGACTGGAGTCCACAAGTATATTAGATGTAACACATGTGTATGGATGAGATCCACATACGGGAGACATGTGTGACAAATCTTATACTTAAATATCATCACAACCAGTGATGAGACTGGACATCTCATACTGACAAGGTTGCAGCACTTTGATCACTGTGAGATAGTGTGATTTGTCTCGATCATCAAAATGTAAGATTATGGATCATAGTGTTGGTACATTGGATGAATTGAAGGACCATGAGAAGCACCTTATAAACACTGTCTTTACTTTAAGGTCTGCTCTCATAATTTCCTAGCAATAGGCTCTCAATCCTGAGACATTAATGAACTCAAGTTTCTATCTATTCATTTGCTTTGATTCACCAATGAGTGAGGCCAACTGTAGGTCAACACCTCGGTGATTTGGGTACGTGGTAGTAGAGCTGTGGGAACATTCAATGGTCAAAATGGAATCTATCTCTAATATCCCCTTGTGCCAATTAATGGATTTATCATTGGTAAGTGCGAACCCATTCCGATTAAGAGTTAATTGGAAAGGTACCTATGATCATTATAATTAATTGGGGCTCAAGGATAATAAGATATGGATCTAGTTTGGAAGACAGGTCCAATTGATCCATGGATATTGATAGAGGGGTCTACTTGTGGTAATGTGGAAGTTTAGGGTCTTCTATGTAATATTCCTAAGACTGGAGTTCAATTGCATTTATATAGTGGAGTTATTTACAATTAACTGTGGGCCCGGATTACACATGAGATGTGGGGTCGCGAGTCCCAGTTGGAGCCAGCTTTCTAAGGAATTCCTAGTGGTCCCCACGCTAGCCCAATTATTAGAAAGTATCTAATTCTAGTTGAACTCTAAAAGGAAAGTTACTATTTCTATTTGAAGTGAGACTTCTAATAGTGGTAATAGTAGACTTACTAATTTTAGTAGAAGTGAGACTTCTATTTTAATTAAAAAGGAATTGAAAAGTTACTAATCATATTTGAAGTGAGACTTCTAATTATGATATGGTAAGTTACTAATTAATGGAAGTAAGACTTCTATTGTAATTAGTAAAGAGGAGGCAATTTGCAAAAGCTATAAATAGAGGAGAGGAGGGCTGGACGTCCCATGCATGCTCCATACATAGGGATTCACGCCCAGCCCTCTCTAGTGCAAAAGTTGCACGAGTTCTTTCTCCTCTCCCTCTTCTAGTTCTCTTTCTAGTTCCTCCCTAGAGTTCCTAGTAGTTTTCTCTTGGAGATCCCACCATCTTCTTGAGAAAAAGGAGAATCTGATACGGGTCATAACATGGAAGATCAAGAGGTCTTGGAGATTCCTATTTGATTAGTGAAAGCGTTTCATCATCAAAGAAAGACACAACTTCTCCATTAGAGCACAACCGAGCTCCAAAGGTATAATCCACTTTCTTGCATGTTGTAGATTATTATTGATGCTTATTAGTTGCTGTTTCTATCTTCTAGATAGATTGTATTTACTGGTCATGATGGCTGAGATTGAGGACATAGATCTTGGATTGAGTTTTATAGCCTTCTGGATAGTTGATCCCTGCGTCAAGTGGGTCAAAATTTTTTGAAACCTATCCTAGAGGCCCACCCTATTTCCAACAATTGGTATCAGAGCCTTACCTCATCTCTAATCATGTTAGATCAGTAAGCTTGGTCTAATCTTTGCATGAGATGCAAAGAGGATAGATCAAGGGCTATGTACGGATCAGTTTTGATGGTTTTGCTTGGATAATTAGTGAATCCATGTTTGGATAGTCACAAAATGGTTTAACAATGATGGAATGATGGTAGGAAGCCATTGGGAGTCTTCAGAAGAGTTCTGGAGATGTTTGGACACGAAATAGAAAAAACCCAACCTGCAGATTTCCGTCAGGTTGGTTGACCGAGCCCTCTGGTCGGTGGACCGAAGACACTGAGGTCGGTCGACCGAACCCTCTAGTAGGTCGACCGAAGATACTGACACAGCAGATCGCAGTTTTTGTTTTTGTTTCTGGGGCGCTGCCCCCTGGGCCCCCGCGAGCTGACCGGGCAGCTTGAACCCCGCTGGGGGACACCCCCGGACCCCCTCTGCGTAGCGCATGAATTATAGTAGTGGCAATTTTTGGCATCTTATCATTCCATTGTTGTTTGGTAACCTGGTTTTGTGAGTTGCTTTGCTAGTATGAGATACTAACATGCAGGTTATCATGTCCTCTCCACATGGCCCACAAGTCTTTTATTTTCTTTATGGATGAATATTTATTTTTGCAAGTTGTAAAGGGCATCATGGTTTCCTTGGTTTCCCAGTTTAGGGCAAGGCATGGTGAAATTCCCTATGAGCCTTTTATTTTCATTAATAGATTATCATGTAAGTCTCATCGTAGAGACATAGGAATTTATGTAATTTCTAAATTTGTAAATTCTGGCGATGTCTGAGACGAAGAAGGAAAGTGAAGCTGGACTCCTAATCAAAGAGTTTGAAGATTACCAAAGGTGTTTCGGAGTTTCCCAAAGAGTTTGAGGAATTCCAAATTTTTGGAAAGTCTAGAAGTCCAAGAAGTCTATTCCGCTTGGGCCATGTGGAGGAGAGGACTAGTTTCTAACTTTAGCGTTTTCTATTTATAGTTGAATGCTTTATTTAGAATGTTTCCAAATCTGATCCAAACATAGCAAGTTACTAATATTGGTCAAATCAAATTAATTTTTGTAAAGAGTTCTAATTAGTGTTGATGACCCATGAGATGGACACATTGGTAATACTAATTCAAGAAATTGGACTTTCCTTAAAATAACTTGACTTGGAACCAATCTTAGATCATATCATGAGATGATTTGTTGATTCATATATTTATATATGTGGGCCCTAATACCTTAAAAGGAAATCCTCAATTCAAAATATTAAGTGGGAGTGGGGCATTTAAATTGATAAATCCCCATGGTTTTCCACCATAGGTCCATTGTAAGGAAAGTATTAACCTCGCGCCACCAAGAGTGTGGCCGTTCCCTCGGAGGGTTTTTACTTGTCTGGTTAGTAGATATGGATCTCCTATGGATAGTGTTGGTGAGACGGGGTGGGGGCTTACTCCCCTGGGAGGAGCTGCTCACAACGGTTGTCATGCAATGCTAGTTGGTGGGTCACACTTAACTAAAATAATGATGTAGTATTCTGTAGGATTTGCCTCATGTATTTTAGAAACCAAAGCTAATCGGGAGTCATACATTATTTGGTATGAGATACCTAGATGATAATGAATGATGGGGATCATGGATAGTTAGTCTTAATTCCAATTTTGACGAACTTTGATCCGTACCAATCTATGGGGCATTTGCACTCCCCAAGGAGGCATGCCCTAGGGGATTGGGATTCCGATGTATTCTAAACTCAGTGCTTATGAGGATTCCCATATGAATTTGGTAGAATACTAAACCCTAATGTCATTTATATTCTTTCATTGAATGTATGGTTATGTGCTTTAATTTATACAGCATGAATTCGAATACTTTCAATTTACTTGCGACCATCCTCAACCAAAACCAGTTGATGGGATCCAACTATGTAGACTGGAAAAGGAACCTGGATATTATCTTGATAGCTTCAAGTTGCAAATATGTCCTTACTATACCCTTCATTCCTGAGCCTGAGCCTGATGCACCACAGATTGTGAAAAACTTTTACACCAAGTGGACCAATGACAATGAGAAGGCTAGATGTTTTATTCAGGCATCCATGTCTACTGTTTTGCAAGAACAACATCAATCCTATAAGTCAGCATATGATATTATATCGAACTTAAAGGAGATGTTTGCAGACCAGGTTAGGCCTGCTAGGCAGGCTGCTATAAAAGTGCTAATGGAGACAAAGATGGCTGAGGGAACCCCAGTACAAAAACATTTATTAAAAATGATGTTGGCATTGAATGAGTTAGATGTACTGGGGACTACGATTGATACAGAATCGCAGATCGACATGATCATTCAATCACTACCGGACTCATTCAAACATTTCGAGATCAATTATAATAAATTGGAAATGACCATAGCTGAGCTGTCTCGCCAGCTAGTAGTGTTTGAGGAAATCATGAAGAAAAGACCAACTGCCCTCATGATAGAAAAGTCATTTGCTAAGTCTAAACCGAAAGGCAAAGACCATGACAGCAAGAAGAAATCAAGTCATCAAAGGTCCTAAGGTGGAGTATGGTTCCACTAGTGGTGTGGACCAAGGTCAAGGATACGGGAGCAAAGGGAAACTGTTTCCACCGTGGTATGACAGGACATTGGAAGAGGAATTGTCCACGATTTCTGTCAAAGGAAAAGACCTCAGGTATGATTGAGTCACTTGTTTCTGAAGTTAGTTTTGCAACTAGTACTTCAGAATCTTGGTTTGTAGCTTCGGTGCAACTAATTACATCAGTAATATGTTGTAGGAGTTACAGGTAACCAGGAGGATTAATGACGGGGAAATCGGTATTAACTTGGGATCGGCAACCAAGGCAGAAGCAGTGTCAGAAGGAGTAGTAACTTAGTTGTTTTCAGATATTAAGTTGATTTTGTCAGATACATTATATGTACCGTTTTAAGACGGAGTTTTAATTTCTAGTATGATGAATAAGAGTTATTCTGTTACTTTTGGTAATTAAATTGTCTTAAAGAAGAGCGGTACTCTTATATATTCTGACATGGTAATCAATGGTTTTAATTTGTTAACTCCCACAATGTATGAGATACATGACACTGACCATCATTAAAGAGGTAGTTACCTTCATCTAATCTAACAAACCTTTGGCACCCAAGAGGCTAGGTCATATAAACCTAAACAAGATTGACAGGCTACTGAAAGATGGTATCTTGCATTCATTGGTGGTAGAATCAATGCCTGTCTGCAAGTCCTGTCTGGAAGGCAAAATGACCAAAAGACCCTTATTCATCTAAGGGCAATAGGGCCAAAGATTTATTGGAGATAGTATATACTGATGTGTATGGACCCATAATATTAGCGTGAGAGATTGATACGGGTATTTCATCACTTTCACCGATGATTACTCGAGATATGAATACATATACCTTATGCACCGCAAGTCTGAGAATTTTTTTGAATAGTTCAAAGAGTTTTCGAGCGGAAGCGGAAAAACAATTAAGTAAAAGTATAAATACTCTTTGATGAGATCGATGACGTGAATATCTCTCCGCTAATTTTATGGGATACTTATCAGAAAATGGGATTTGATCCCAGTAGTCTGCTCCTGGTTTGCCTCAACAGAATGTAGTAGTAGAAAGAAGGAACAAGACTCTTTTAGATATGATCAAGTCTATAATTGATTTTCTCAGGATTACCTATATTTTGGGAAATAGAAACTGAAATATATATACTAAACCTCATTCCATCTAAGTCTATACTTGAGACTTCCAGGGAGTTATGGACAGGGCGAAAGCCTAGTCTACAACGTTTTAAAAGGTTGTCCAGCACACGTGCTGAAGGATAAGACGGATTAGTTGGAATCGAAGTCGGAAGTATATATGTTTATATTCTATCCCAAAAGGAACTAAAGGATTGGTTGCTCTATAATCCCAGAGAGCACAAAGTGCTTGGCAACACCAATGCGGTTTTCTGGAGGGAGATTATAAGATTAACTGGAAATCTTTAGAAATGGTTATCTTGGAAGAAATTCAAGAGAAATCAATTCCAAATCCAAGAATAACCAAACTTTAAGAAAATCCGCTCATAACAGACCCAGTAGTTACGCCAGTGCCTTGTCGTAGTGGGAGTATTGTCAGGACCCTTGACAAGTTATCGGTAAATGGAAAGTCTTACAAGGCAATCCCGGTGTAACCAGAACAAGATCCCTGTAACTATGATAAAGCAGTTAATGACATAGTTTCGGGACGTTGGCTAGATGCTATGAAAGCTGAGGAGGAGTCTTTGTACTCCAATCAGGTCTGGATACTTGTGGACTTGCCTGCCAATAGCAAACCTATTGGGTGCAAGTGAGTCTCCAAGAGAAAAAGAGTTCCATCCGGATACTCTTATCCATTGCGGTTCATCTCGGTGACGAGATTTGACAAATGGATGTCAAGACAGCGTCTCACGACGACAATCTTGAGGAAGACATCTATATGATGCAGCCAGATGGTTTTATAGCTGATAACCAAGTGCAAAGAGTTTGCAGGCTGCATAAGTCCATTTATGGATTAAAGCAGGTATCCCGAAACAGGAACATCCATTTTGACAAGGAAATCAAGTTACTTGATTTTTATCAGTATCCAGATAAGTCATGTGTGTATATGAAAAGTCAAGAAAGCAGGGTAGTTTTTCTGGTATTATATGTCGACGACATCCTTCTCCCATGGAGTGACATAGGGATATCGTCAACAGAAAAAGTTTTGGTTGGCTAAGACTTTTGATAATAAAGGAATTTGGAGAAGCCAAGTACATCCTAGGGATAAATTTCCATTGAGACCGGAAAAATAGGATGATAGGCTTATCCCAATGATGTGTACATAGATAAGGTTCTGGTACGGTAAGCTATGCTTTGTACTAGACCGGATATCTGTCACGCAGTACGCCTAGTCAGCAGATATAAGTCTAGCCCAGGTCTTTATCATTGACTGTTGTAAGATGTGTTCTCGAATACTTGAGAAGGACTAGAGATCACATGTTGTATAGCAGTGATGAGTTGATTCTAGTCGATTACATAGATACTGACTTCTAGTCAGATCAGGATTCCAGGAAATCAATTTCTGGGTATGTGTTTATGCTGTAACCGCTTGAGAAGCAATTACGGAAGCAGATTGGCTAAAAAGATTCCTTATGGAACTTGGAATGGTACTTTTGGCAGGACAGCCGCTCACAGTTTACTGTGATAACTGCAGGGCAGTCGCTAAGTCCAAGGAACCCAAGAGCCAAAAAGCATGTACAGAGGAAGTTATACATGGTCAGATAGATTGTGCATAGAGGTGATGTACGATCACCAAGATAGCCTCTGTAGACAATCTAGTAGATCCCTTTACTAAGCCTTTGACTACCAAAGTCTTTGAGCAGGATGTAAAAGGGATGTGCATGAGATGCAACTCCAACTGGCATTGAGCCCAAGTGGGAGATTGTTAGTTTTATGGACTCAATCCAGTAAATGATATAATAAATTGATTAAATTATTTATTTATTCATATATTCATGCTTACTTTTCATGAGATGAATGATGATTTATTATATATATGCACATAACCAATACGAATGACATGATGGTTCATGAGATGGACTGGAGTCCACAAGTATATTAGATGTAACACATGTGTATGGATGAGATCCACATACGGGAGACATGTGTGACAAATCTTATACTTAAATATCATCACAACCAGTGATGAGACTGGACATCTCATACTGACAAGGTTGCAGCACTTTGATCACTGTGAGATAGTGTGATTTGTCTCGATCATCAGAATGTAAGATTATGGATCATAGTGTTGGTACATTGGATGAATTGAAGGACCATGAGAAGCACTTTATAAACAATGTCTTTACTTTAAGGTCTGCTCTCATAATTCCCTAGCAATAGGCTCTCAATCCTGAGACATTAATGAACTCAAGTTTCTATCTATTCATTTGCTTTGATTCACCAATGAGTGAGGCCAACTGTAGGTCAACACCTCGGTGATTTGGGTACGTGGTAGTAGAGCTGTGGGAACATTCAATGGTCAAAATGGAATCTATCTCTAATATCCCCTTGTGCCAATTAATGGATTTATCATTGGTAAGTGCGCACCCATTCCGATTAAGAGTTACTTGGAAAGGTACCTATGATCATTATAATTAATTGGGGCTCAAGGATAATAAGATATGGATCTAGTTTGGAAGACAGGTCCAATTGATCCATGGATGTTGATAGAGGGGTCTACTTGTGGTAATGTGGAAGTTTAGGGTCTTCTATGTAATATTCCTAAGACTGGAGTTCAATTGCATTTATATAGTGGAGTTATTTACAATTAACTGTGGGCCCGGATTACACATGAGATGTGGGGTCGCGAGTCCCAGTTGGAGCCAGCTTTCTAAGGAATCTCTAGTGTTCCCCACCCTAGCCCAATTATTAGAAAGTATCTAATTCTAGTTGAACGCTAAAAGGAAAGTTACTATTTCTATTTGAAGTGAGACTTCTAATAGTGGTAATAGTAGACTTACTAATTTTAGTAGAAGTGAGACTTCTATTTTAATTAGAAAGGGATTGGAAAGTTACTAATCATATTTGGAAAGTTACTAATCATATTGGAAAGTTTCTATTTTCTAGATAGATTGTATTTGCTGGTCATGATGGCTGAGATTGAGGACATAGATCTTGGATTGGGTTTTATAGCCTTCTGGATAGTTGATCCCTGCGTCAAGTGGGTCAAAAGTTTTTGAAACCTATCCTAGAGGCCCACCCTATTTCCAACACTTTTGGCCAATCAGAAATAGGCTCAATGGCCATGATTGTCTCAGTTGATCCAACTATCAGGATGAAAGAAATATAATTGAATGTGAGCAATATATAGGAAGAGAAGAAAGGAGTAAGAACTCAACCTTATTTCTAGAATTGAGTAAGATCTGGGTAAATGAGGGATTCAGTCATAGAAGGTCGAATCCATCCCAATTTCCAAAGTCTTGGTCCTTACAACCCTAGATGGGCTCATGCCTAAATCTTCAAAGCATGAAAAATCAATACTGCTCTCCAAATTCAGAGATGCATGATAAAGGATAAAGGGCTTCATGCCCAAATCTTCAATTAAAAAAAAAGCAATAATTCTCTCCAATATGCACTAAAATTTACTTAATCAGTGTGTAAATTGAATGATTTTGTTAGACTGGTCATTCTTATTGTTCACACTTGTTTTTCTACTCCAGCCTATAAGATTCTCATTCCATTCCAATTAATTGGCTGGATTTGATGTTTTTCATCTCATTGCCACTGGACTATTTTTTTTAACTTCGTTCCGTGTCATCTTATCCATTCAATGCTCTGTTTACAAATGAAATGTCACCAGCTTCAAAATGGTAACTGTAGAAGCTGTCGTCCAAAGTCCAAACACAACCACACAAGCAATCGCGTTTTCTTTTGTGTGTTTTGATTGTCCATTTTATATTTTTAGCTTTCACATACGCATGTTGCAATAAATTTGATACGAGGTGATGGATGATGTAGAGTGATGAAATTAAGATTTTTCTTTGGGATCTTGAGAAACACGGCATCACATAACTGGGAAAAGGAAAGGCCTCTTTGATTGGTTTATTGAAGAAAGAAATCGTCAGTTGTAGTTTTTATTATCAATTTCTGATTTGAATTTAAAATAAGTTTGAGTATGGATTTTGAATAGGTTTAAATTTTATTATGTTTGTTTATCATCTCTCTTGTATAAATTGGAATGTTTCCTCATAATAAAGACACAGTTACTTCAATCAAAATGTAGCCTTGAGAATTTCTAAATGTGCCTCTAAAGTTATCAAGCCTCATCCTCAAAACAGTTCTTGTTAAGAAACAACTACAATAAAGAAGTTATAAAAAGAGTTGACTCTATCAACAAATCCAATTTAAAATGCCAAATTCTAGTGGAGTATTCAATTGCTTTGGCATCTAGATTCTGGAATAATGGTTATATATCCATGTCTTAATTGATTATATTAAGTGGAGGTTTTTACTGGATAGGGTTTTGCAAGGCTGTCAAGTTCAAAGTCTCAACAAGCCAAGATAAGCATAGTTAAAGACAAAATCTTTAAGGTGATGTGGAGCTCAACCCAATCATGACAATGTTAACGAACCATATGTGGGAAATGTTAATTTCGATTACATCCCAACAATCATAAATCAGATTTCACTTTCACATCAACCAACTCAAATCAGACTTTGCTGAATTCAATTGAAATAATTCTGAAAGAAATCTTCAAATGTACATTCTATAGAAACATTGTATGTCTAGTGATTTTGGAGCTCCACATTTTGGGTTTGATCAAATTTGCTGAAGTACTTGTTTGTTTGTTTGTTTGTGAAGAACTTGAAGCAAATGGCTTCATATTCCTCTATTGGAAATTCCAATTGGCCTCAACGTGTATGTCGATGTGGTGTTGGCAACTGTGTGGTCAAGGTTTCACGATCAATGAATAATTATGGTAGACAATATTATTCTTGTCCACGACCATTGGTAAGAATGCAATATACTTGGGCCTTTTTCTAATTTTCAAAATTTGTTTTTTTGCACATAGACATATCTGGAACAACTAACGACATATATTTTCCATTATTTGCGAGAGGAAAAAATATTAATGCAACAACTTCATTGGTTGGTGTGATGAATATGTGAGATCGATGGTCAATCACCCATGTCCTTACCAGAGTACTCCGCGCTATGCCCCCCTTGAAGGTTAGAGCCGGGTGGTAAATGTTGTTACAAGATTGGAGAAGCTTGAGCAAATTTTTCGAATCTTCACGGTTGTTCTGATTGTTTACGGTGTCCTGCTTGTGGTATTATTTTGTCGAATGTATCATCCATCATGTAATCTTTTTGATTGGAAGATGCCATTATGTAAGGGGTTGGTTGATAAGGGATAGGTTAAATGGTAGACTTTTTTTTTTTTTTTTTTTACTTTGATTAATGGAAGTTGATGTGAACCAATTGTATCTGGAGTGAATGAACGAATCACTTATTTTTGCATATGATTATATGAGAGCTTAATTGTGGCAAATGGATGTTATGGGACAACTGTAATTCTCCTAATGTTGACTTTTGTAGTCCAATTTATGTACTCTAGTTTCCATGATGATTGTTGTAGCCCAAATGAAAATTCATGTATGTGGTAGATTGACATCTTGAATGTCTCTTTTAAAGGAGAAGTTTCAAACCATTTTCAAACCGCGCACCTTTGCAACATAGTAGTTGGAAATCTGCTGCAATCTTGCTGAGCACCCCTGTTTGGGGCATTGGTTAACCCGCTTCCTGAGGCATTTTTTATCTGAAACTTGGGGCTTTCAAAGTCCATATTATGAACTTAAAATACGCTATTTTACGGCATGATACAATCATGTTTGCCTGCTTTTCAAACCGCGCACTTTTGCAACACAGTAGCTGGAAATCTGCTGCAACCTTGCTGAGTACCCCTGTTTGGGGCATTGGTGAACCCACTTCCCTTGGGATTTGTTGTCCGAAATTTGGAGAAATTCAAAGTCCATATTGCAAATTTAAAATCTGCTATTTTCCGGCATTATACAATCACGTTTGCCAGCTTTTCAAAATGCGCACTTTTGCAACACAGTAGCTGGAAATCTGCTGCAACCTTGCTGAGTACCCCTGTTTGGAGCACTGGTTAGCCCGCTTCCCGAGGGATTTTTTGTCTAAAATTTGGGGAGTTCAAAGTCCATATTGCAAACTTAAAATCTGCTATTTTCCGGCACGATACAATCACGTTTGTCTGCTTTTCAAACCACGCACTTTTGTAACACAGTAGCTTGAAATCTGCTGCAACGTTGCTGAGCACTCTTGTTTGGGGCACTGGTTAACCCGCTTCCCGAGGGATTTTTTGTCCGAACTTTTGGAAATTCAAAGTCCATATTGCAAACTTAAAATCTGCCATTTTCCGGCACGATACAATTACATTTGCCTGCTTTTCAAACTGCGCGCTTTTGCAACACAGTAGCTGAAAATCTGCTGCAACCTTGCTGAGCACCTCTGTTTGGGGCACTGGTTAACCTGCTTCCCGAGGGATTTTATGTTCGAAATTTGGGGCTTTCAAAGTCCATATTATGAATTTAAAATCTGCTATTTTTCAACTTTATATGATCATGTTTGCAATGTTTTCAACTCGTGCACTTTTCCAACACAATTAAGGGTATGTATGAAAGCAGAATTTTGCTTCTTTTTATCACAGGAGAAGAAACACAGTTTTCCTCTACTACGGCATGTGCACAAATGCACCTAAAAAGTGTTAAAAGAGCAGCAAAGATACAATCATTGGCTACATCTCATGAAAATTCCCAAATGCACTCTAAACCTAACAAAATTTCAGGCTAACCTTATTCTTGTATAAAAAGAACAAATCCGTGCCAAGCTGAGTGTGGATGCAAACTTCAGGGTGACTCAATTTCCAAAAATTCACCGCAACTTCATTATGAAAACTTCTCAATTTATATAGAGAGAAAAAGGTAAACAAGCTTAAGAAAATTCAAACCTACTCAAAACTCTAAATCAAACTAAATTTAAACTCAAATTTATTTAAAGATTAAACTCAACTCCTATTATCTGCAACACATGAGGGCTGGTATGCTTTCCCATTCCTCATCTTTCACCAATCCCACAGACCTCTTCTTGCTCTACTGAAGCATCCACAAACCTCTCCATATTTGAATCAAATTGTGCCTCTGAGAAGAAATCTTTGTTAGCCTACTCTAAAGTTCAGCTAATTCTAGGATGTCTCTCCTCTCTTCGATTTATCTGCAACTGAAATAGAACCAGCACCCATAGACCTGTCCACAGTTGAATCAAAATGTACCCTTAAAAGATGAAGCCTCAACCCCTAGCCTATTCCACAAATCAGCCACTTCTCTCAAGTGAGCACCCGGCTGGCGAAGATATTCCCAGATCTTGTTTAGTAATATAAAAGAAAAAATTCCACAAATCAGCCACTTTTTCAACTCGCGCACAATATAGCCAGTTTCTTTCACTTCTACAAATAATCTCAAAAATAAAGCCTCTCTAATTTCTCAGATCCTCCACGCCAAATCAATGATCAAACACAACCAAGGTACTGAATACCTGCAAAGCCCTCACCAAGGTACTGAATACCTGCAATGCCAACACAACCAAGTATCTCTGACACAATTGAGATAAATTTGCAAAATTGTTTCACAAAGTGAACCATTGGTGGATCTGATATCTTACAAATCCAACATATCTTACAAATTCAACAAATCCAACAAAATCCAACAAAAACAAATCCAACAAAAACAAATCCAACACCAACATAAAGTGACAAAGTATCTGTGACAAAATCCAACAAATCCAACAAATACAAATGTATCTAAAGTGACAACAACATGAATGGAGGTAGCACTCCACGTGATCCATGTGAATCTTAAAAGATAACAGCCTACAAAGTATCCAAGTGATCTTCGCATATTTCATTCTTACAGATCTTCTTGAAGGTTCAATTCAAGATCTCCCGCCGAAACCTGCATATGCATAAAGTATATAAGGCCATATGCAATAAAGTTAAGCACAACATATAGTAAATTGGAGGAAAACGTTCTTACAGTTAAATTCACAGTCTCTTGTGTGATGATCTGGTCTAATCCCGCAAGATGTGTTATAATGTCTCCATGATCGACCATCATCGTACCCTGCACATGCATAATTTGATTTCAATTACATTGTGATAATTGAATGCTGTGTTTATTTGATTTAAAAAATAAAACTCTTATACTAACCTTCTTCGTCATCTTTTTGTTTGTTTTCCGACACTTCTTAATAATTGTCTCAATCTTAGATTGTCTTCTTTTATCTGGCAGTCGGCCTTTCTGGTGGCGTTTGATTGGATCACACACGCGGTTATTGCTCTCTTGCCCAGAAAGATTATCATCATGACATGAAGTTGAGGCTTTATGTACACCTATAGACATAGGTCTATTGCATACAGTAACCTCTTTAGAAACATCTAGCTCAGCTTCCACTTCTAGCAACGAGGACATTACCATCTGACTCTTTTCATCGGAATCCATGGCCTTATCGCTGATCCGATTGAAAATAGTCAACATTTTCTCGTAACGATGCCCTTCAGGTCTGCGTTCCCAATTGTCATACATGATCTTGATTTTTGTGTGGCTTCTTCTCACAGTTTTACTCCACCTTTCTAAAATGTATTTCCCCGGTATATGATAAACCTTCTTTTTCAAATAAACAACGATTATATGCTTGCAGATAATACCTCTGAACTCAAACAACTGGCAAGTACAATTAGCTTCTTTTGATACCTCATTAAAATGAACATGGAAAGCAAAAGGTCGGATATTGTTTTCTCCTACTATCACATCTTCCTCCACATCAAACTCTGAAATTTCAGCTCCTACCTTAACCGAGGAAATATTGCAACGGATCTTACCGGCTATTTCATTCTGAATCTCCTTAAATTTAGCAAAAGTATACGCTTCTTGAAATTGCCTCTCAAACTCATAAGGGGTCACACATGGAATGTATAGATTTAAACAACGGGCGTCTTCCTCAGCTTCCAGTTGCACCTTCTTAGACAAAGCATTATCATATTGCTCAACAAACTGCTTAAGTGTGGTCTTAGAATTGATGTAGCCATCAAAAAAAGCATGCATGCTCTCACTACGCTGGGTTGTTGACATCCCTGCCCAAAAAATATCTTTCACAAATGTTGGCACCCATCGGTACCTCTCATCATACAATCCAGCTAGCCATTCATTGTCCTCTAGCTGATATGTCCTAACAAACTTGGCCCAATTCTCTTCAAACTCCTCTTTTTTCATCGAATCATAGACAACATTAAGAAGATGAAATTTAATTGAATCGTAGTCATTATACCCCCTCAATTTCTCAGGCACCTTTTTCAAGATATGCCACAAACACCACCGATGCCGTGCTTTAGGAAATACTATTCCTATTGCATTTTGTATGGCCTTATCTTGGTTGGTGATTATGGCATTAGGACGACACCCAGACATGCAATCAAG
Source organism: Litsea cubeba (assembly GCA_012931725.1). NCBI lineage: Eukaryota > Viridiplantae > Streptophyta > Magnoliopsida > Laurales > Lauraceae > Litsea > Litsea cubeba. The sequence goes on from CM022944.1 coordinate 56,006,193, forward strand.
CCAAGACTGAAACAACCATACAAATGTATCCGTGTCCTCTCGTGATATCAATCCACAACCTAAAAGTACCGATTGTCCATGCTGATTCATACCCACAAAAGGAGCGAAAGGCATATCATATTTGTTAACCAAATAAGTGGTGTCAAACGTGACCACATCACCAAATTCAGCGAATGCTGCTCTACTCCTTGCATCAGCCCAAAATATGTTCCTTACTCGATGCTCTATATCAAGATCCATGACATAAAAAAAGGATCCGTTGTCTTGTTGCATTTTTTTGAAATAGCTTAGCATTGCCTCGGCATCCCCTTCCTTGAGTTCTAAGCATTTGAGTTTATCCAGGTAATTTCTTGCATCCTTTGCTAACCATGGCAAACTCCCATGCCCCCCCGCCTCTACCACATATGAGCTATCAGTTTTGTTCAATCTAATTCCTGCTTTGTCATTTAATTCAAGCCGCCTCTTCAAATGTGGTGGGATTACCCGATTACTCTTGTGATATCGAGCTTTGTTCGGACTCATATCATGGTTATGCTCAAGTACAAATGAGTTCAGAAGCCACTTCCCGTCGAATTGCAAAGAAAGATTCAATGCTGCTTTGCAATTTGTTCTTGATTGTGGACGAGGTTGAACTGGGTTGCTTGCACTTGGTTTTGGTTTTCTACCCTTAGTGCAAGCAATTGTAACAAACCTCTTTTTTCCATCCGATCCTTTTTTCGAGGTTTTTTGGGCGACGGCAAACCCGATATGCCTGGCATATCTTGCATAATATTCATGTACTTCTTCAATTGAACCAAATATCATTCCCCTTTGAGGTTCCATTACTACCTCTTCTATGTTTTCACCTTCCTCCAAGGGCTTCTCCATCTCAACACTGTTTATTTCCTGACAAACCGTCCCAATTCAATTGCATTGTCGTCTCCATCAAATTCATGTGATGATTCATCTTCTTCCATGCTTCTAAAAAACAAATAAAGCATTCAGGTGTTGAGAATAATTCGATAAAAGAATATTAAAGATCATTAGCCAAAAAAATAAGGTCATTCAAAACTTGAATATTAAAGAAATGAATTACAAGTTTTTAATCTTGTAAGATCATTCAAGTACCCCACAATACAGGAAAATGAAAGGGGGAAAGACAATTCTACCGAATTTTTAGTAAAAGATTTCTTCAGCAAGTAAATATCAGACAAACCTAACAAACATAGTCCTGAAGCAATCCCTTCTCTATACAAATCACAATCTCCATGTCATAAATTACAATAAATAGAGAAACCAAAGAAAAAGAAAAGAAAGAAAGTAAAAAAAAAAAAGAACGTATTAGGACCAAGTTTTTTTTTTTTTAATCAATACATATCAAACCCATTTGAGAATTCCTAAGCAGAACAGTTCTAGATAAGAATAACATTTAGAATTCAGAACCCAAAAAATTCATTTCAGTGGAGTGGATCTTTAGTTTCATTAGCTACATTTTGACTGTTCGACACTATCATAATTACCGAATAGCACATCAAAGCCTTGCATCTTAAAAAAAATGAAGAGAAAAAACAAGAGCAGAGCCTCCACATACCTCCTCATCTCATTCCACATACCCAAATCAAAATATGTATAAAACACATATAATCAGAACTATATTGCCTTAACAGTCACAAAGATAACACTGTTCCATCAAATACAAAGCCACATCCGGACTAAGCAGATTAGCAAGAGGCCTTGTAAATCTAAAAATCTCTTATACATATGGAAAGCTCTGTGTTGGTAATCCCATAAATCTACAGAAAAAATTTACAGCAATTTAGGAACATTAAAGCAGCAGTCATGGATACTTCTACTATAGTATTATGTGTAGTTTTCTCGTCACTTGAGATTCAATAAAAATGGTAGAAAAATAAGAATTTCTTGTCTATATGTGCCACACCGTGAAATCAGAATTTCAAACATCCTTGGAGCTAACACAGTTTATATAAAATAAATTAAAACCTGCAAACCACTAGTTCTACACTCTCCATCCCTCAATTCACATTTGGCCACATTCCCCCTTTGTGCAAGCAAACTACTTTAGACATCTTTATGACAACTAATTGCTCAACAAAAACAAAAGAAGACCGAAGTAGCAATGAAGGAAAAATTAAGAACTTTTTGTGAATCAGTCCATTATCAGCATAGATCCATAAGAAAGAAACAACAACCCCAACTAATAGAATCAAAAGCAGCGCTAAATCCATTGTCCATTGCAACCCCCTTGCAGTACTCATCCTCTACAAGTCACTTCATCTTCTAATAGAAAATCAAAAGCTAACAAATCGAAATGGGGCATGTGAGTTTCAACGTAAATCTTAACAAGAAGATTCAAAATCCATCAGCAAGAGGGAGATGGGAGGAGCAAAAAAGAAAAGAATCAATGCAACGAAGATGAGGCAGAGCCCTTACCTGTAAGTGTGAGTCCGGCTGCGAGAGAGGGACCGAGAGGATGCGCTGGCGAGGGAGACCGTGAGCGTGAGAGAGAGATGCCGAGGGAGACGAGAGAGGCGCAGAGGTGAGGGATGTGCGGCGTTCTGCGAGGGTGGTGCTCGGCGGGCGGTGCTCGGCGCAGGGGAGATAGTGAGGGAGACGGAGGGATCGAGAGAGATGGGGATCGTGGATTCTCTGCGCTGGGTGGTGATGGAGAGGATGGCGGGCGAGAGAGGGATGGGTCAGAGAGATGAGGGATGGAGGCGAGATTGGAGACGGTCCGCAAGCTTGGGGCTGGACGAGACGGAGATGGCCACGGGTGGCTGGCGCTGCGTGCTTTGAGAGAGAGATGCGCGAGGATGTGAGAGGACCGAGAAGGGAGATGCAGAGGGCAAGGGCGATGCAGAAGGGCTTTTCTGCGCGCTTGTTGGAGATGGGTGCTTGTGTGTTTTATTTGTTCTTTCACAAGAGACGATGACTTTGTTCTGGCGGGCTTAGAAAATAAACTGGCGGGCTTCCAAATGGTAGGTCCACTCAGCGCCACATGACTTCCACGTGGGATCGGTCCACGGAGTCGGGACATATAGACTTATTGACCCCCAATCCGTAAGACAACTCCATCCCTGTAGGCTATGCGATGCCTGTCCGTTCCGCCATCGGACACGATGCTCCTGGAAGCTCCACGTATCGGCCGGCATGGAAACCTCTACATTTTCTCGCCATCGTCTTCGCTGCTGCTGCTACGACAACCCGCTGCGACTCTCCGATCCGACCCGACGATTCCCTCTTTAAAATGGTAAGTTAATCTTTCTTTCCCCATCTCTCTTTGGTCCGATTAGGGTTTAGGAATTGGGTGATTCTAAACTCACCCACATGGTTTGCTGAACACACCCACCTTTTAAAAAAAAAAAAAATACACATTACGAAAATACCCCTCTCCCTCTCCTTCCTTCTCTATCCCTCTCCCTGCTCCGGCGACCTCCGACTGGGAGGGAGTGACATAGAGAAATGGAGGGATAGAGAGAGAGACCGGAGGGGGAGAGGGAGATGGAGAGGGCGGGGGGAGGCAGAGGGAGTAAAGGAGAAAGAGGGAGAGGGCGGGCGGAAGGAGAGGGGAGATGGAGCGGGTGGGGAGACTGAGGGAGGCAGAAAGAGAAAGGGAGAAGGGAGGGAGGGTTGGCCGCAGAGCTTCCAAATATCTGGTCTCCGTCGAACAATTTCACCAGTCCCAAACGGAGAGCGGGAGGAACGGGGACAAATGGGTCTGCAGGTGCGACGACGGATAAATGCAGCCGTGCATATCTCATTTGCACGGGGTTGATAAACCGTGCAAATGAAAAATGCACGGTGTTTTCCAGCCGTGCACCTTACTATGTGCATGGCTCCGAAACTCCGTGCACACTGCGATCTGTGCACGGATTGTTGGCATTTGTGGTGGGACCCACTTGTGTTTGCATGTGGAAGGACCCCACTCACAAAGATACACCCCTCACAAGGAGTCTCATGGTGATAAGGATAAAGATAGCTTGAGTTTTATCCAACTCTCTATCTCTTTATCATATCTACATTCAAATTCAAATTGAGAGAGATTGATCATAATCATCTCTCAATTCGAATTTGAATAGAGATCTTATCACCCATTAGCCTAAGGGCTATATATAGACATGAGAAATATAGCTTGAAATAACTTTTGAAGAATTAATCTTCCTTTCACTAGATCTCAAATTCTCCATCATCATCTTCTGCATCCAGGGTGTCCATCCTTGCCCTTGGATCTTGAAGAGTGACTTGTATGTGACTGATCTCTCGTAGACAGTCATAGATCTCCACACCATTGCCTGATTCAAGCCGATATTCTCCTAATTGCGTTTGTAGCAGCCAGCATCTTTAGATCGCTGCTTCCGCTATACTTTCATCCTTCACGGATATGATCAACCGTGTAATCTGGCCGTGCACCTCTCTATATGTACGGCTCCGAAACTCCGTGCACCTCGGGAGAAGACTACGATCAAGAGAGGGCGGAGAGAGTTGTAGGGCGGAGGGGAAAATGGAGATGGAAGAAGAGATATGGTGAAGCATGGACAAAAAGAAACAAAGGAATGAAAAGAGAGAGGGGAGAGATGAAGGAGAGAGAGAGGGGGGAGATGGAGTGGGCGGTGGCAGAAAGGGAGAGAGTGAGATGGGTGCGCAGTGGGGTGGAGAGAGTTGCAGGGCGGAGGGGAAAAATGGAAATAGAGATGGTGAAGCAGGGAGAGGAGAAGATGGCGAAGAGAGAGGTGCGCACTGGGTGCAGGTGGCAGGGAGGAAGGGAAGATGAGGAGAACGGTGGGAGAGAAGATGAGGGTATTTTGGGTATTTTTTGAAAAGTGGGTGGGCACAGCAAAAAAACGTGGGTGCATATAGAATCTCCCTTAGGGATTTGATCTATACATAAAAAGGGTCTATAAGTAATACGGTGTATGTACAGCGTATATGCTGTCGTCTTCGTATCAATCGCTGTTCTACTTTTTGGATTTGGATTTGGATTTGGAGTGTTGAAAGAATCTGATCGGATGTGGGACCCACAACTCCCCCAGCGGTGGGCCACGATCTGCTGCCTACAGTTTGTTTGATGGATCATGAAAGACGCGGGCCCCACCTAGCTTATTATTTATTTATGGTGATAATTGTTTCCTTGGGTGATTTGGTGCGCAGCATGACAAAGTGGGCCCCACCTGACGGTCCATGCCAATGGACCGCACACAGTGACCTTGAACAACACGGGATCCCTGGATTTACCCCCTGTTTTTGGAATGGAATGGGATGGGATGGGATGGGATGAATGGATGGATTGATTGTGCACCCTCCGTTTTAAGTGATGAAACTTGTGGGCCGTTTATCAATCAAGGGGTTAGACTGATCAAGCCACCAATTCTGTTTATTGATTGGGCCCACCCAGATTTTTCAATCCAAGTTTTACTAGATTATTACAAACTTCACTTTGGTGACTAGGGCATAAAGACTAATGAGATTAATCATCATGAAACATATGCACTGTTGGTGAAACTGACTTCAATTTTGAGTACTTTATTACTCGCAGCTGATCTCTCATAATCGTTATATCAACGTTATGTCAGATATGTGTTTCTATGGAGAAGGTGTATGTGGCTTTGCCTCATAGGTTCATTCAAGGAGTAATTTGTAAGATTACGAAGGTAATTTGGATACCGTGCGAATCTTACTTTGTTGTCAAAGAAGGGTGTATATGGCTTTGAGTTTTTTCCTAGAATAGCACCCTCAAGTAAGCTAATTCCCATAAAAGCACCCGTTTGAAAATAATACACAGAATAGCATCTCGAGCCTATGTGGCATATCCAATCCTAATACATGAACATGCTTCAGTGAAGACCTGAACCCGCCGGAAAACTGAGTTTTGAATTTGTCCATTGACTCTCTCTCTTGTAGCCAAGCATCTCTCAACGTCCGTTATTCTTTGCCATAGTCATACCTAGAACTAGCAAAGATAATGAATCTCTCTCAGTAGGCGTCTTTCTTTAACCACATGCCTGTAGCATGTCAATAATTCAGCTGCGCACAATTAAGCTTCAACTGCCCGTGTTGACTCAAAACGTTTCATTATTAACGGGTTCCTTAGAAGACAACCATTATATGGAAGAGAACAATTGTCTGAGTTGATATTGAGGAAGGGGACTTAAATTCTTCCGCCTTGTGAAAGAATTTAAGCAAGAGAACAAAAATCATCCCCAAATATTTATGAATATTATCATTTTACCAATGTTTAAATAAGGCAGAGGTCATAGGTAGCAGCAAAGGAACTTCTGAAAATAATTGTCAAAAAAATATTGTGATTACCCTTGCACAATATCATTTCCATGGACTGCCATGACCGGCTGGATCCAACGGTTGGCGATCCAGTATCAGCATAAGCTGAACCAGTATTATAATTTACAGTGAGAGATAAGGCGTTTATCTCATGTTTCCACAATACGAATGATGAATTGCCGAATCACATGCAATAGACTAATAGGTGACTGAAGCCAAGTCATGTATTAGGATGGGATATGCCTCAAGATGCTATTCTGGGTATTATTTTCAAATGGGTGCTATTATGGGAATTAGTTCACTTGAGGGTGCTATTCTGGGAAAAAACTCCCTAATACAAGGCGTTTATCTCTCACTGTAAATTATAATACTGGTTCAGCTTATGCTGATACTGGATCGCCAACCGTTGGATCCAGCCGGTCATGGCAGTCCATGGAAATAGTATTGTGCAAGGGTAATCACAATATTTTTTTGACAATTATTTTCAGAAGTTCCTTTGCTGCTACCTATGACCTTTGCCTTATTTAAACATTGGTAAAATGATAATATTAAAAAATATTTGGGGATGATATTTGTTCTCTTGCTTAAATTCTTTCACAAGGCGGAAGAATTTAAGTCCCCTTCCTCAATATCGACTCAGACAATTGTTCTCTTCCATATAATGGTTGTCTTCTAAGGAACCCTTTAATAATGAAACGTTTTGAGTCAATACGGGCAGTTGAAGCTTAATTGTGCGCAGCTGAATTACTGACATGCTACAGGCATGTGGTTAAAGAAAGACGCCTACTGAGAGAGATTCATTATCTTTGCTAGTTCTAGGTATTATGACTATGGCCAAGAATAACAGACGTTGAGAGATGCTTGGCTACAAGAGAGAGAGTCAATGGACAAATTCAAAACTCAGTTTTCGGGCAGGTTCAGGTCTTGACCGAAGCATGTTCATGTATTAGGATTGGATATGCCACATAGGCTCGGGATGCTATTCAGGGTATTATTTCAAACGGGTGCTATTATGGAAATTAGTTTACTTGAGGGTGCTATTCCGGGAAAAAACTCTATGGCTTTGACCAAAGGGTTCCAGTAAAGGATAACAATATCAAAGAAAGGTGGAGGGAATATTTTAGCAAAACTTTAAATGAAGACTATGTAGGAAGACATAAGAACAAGAGATCATACTTTGTTAGCGGAACATCCTTCTTTCCGTTGAATTATGGTGGTGGAAGTGAAGAAAAAATTGGCACAAATGAAGATAGGAAAGGCTGTGGGCCTAGATGACATTCTGATAGAGGCTTGGAAATGCTTAGGAGAAATTGGGAGGATTTGGTTGACTAGGCTATTCACTAAGATAGTTGTATTGGGTTGGGTTGCTTGATATACTTCTCTTATACGGGCTCCCAAAATTTTTTTTTTTTTTGGATTTTTTCCTTTGTTGTTGTTCTAATATTCTGAATAAATATATTTTTGTTACCTTTATTTAAAAAAAAAGATATGAACGATAAAGAAAATGCTGGATGAATGGAGAAGTGTTGTCGTACTTATATATATGAACAAGGGAGATATACAAATCTTTACCAACTATTATGAGATTAAACTTATGAGTCGTACTATAAAGCTACGGGAGAGAGTAATGAAGCAAAAACTAAGATGTTTCAAAATCAATTTGGTTTCAATGTTTCATGACATGGAGGTTAACTATGGACGCAATCTTCTTACTTAGGCAATTAATGGAAAAATATCAAGCAAAGTGAAAAACTTTGCATATAGTTCTCATCAATCTAGAAAAAGCTTATGAAAGAGTACCTAGATATTTAATTTGTGGGTTTTTAATAAAATTAATGTTCCAAGATATTATATTAAAGTTATTAAAGACATCTATGAACGACCGGTAATGAGTTCTCATGGAGAGACAAGTGAGTTCCCAGTGACCATGTGTTTACATCAGTGGTCAGCCCAAAGCCCTTATCTCTTTGCACTAATCACGGATGCGTTAACTGCTCATATTCAAGAGATGGTGCCTTGGGGTATTTTGTTTGCAAATGATATGGTGTTGGTGGAGGAATCAAGAGATGGTGTGAATCAAAACTTAAGAGATGGCGGTCGGTTTTCAAATAAAAAGGCTTTAAAATAAGCCGTACAAAGACAAAAACATATGGATTAAAACTTTGATGGGCATATACAATGAGTTGAAACTACTGTGAGAATTGTGAGAATTGAAGCTCAGGAGGACCAGAAAGAAATTTATTCCGTTGCCTTGGCTCGATAATTAGTATGGATGGGGAGATTGATGAAGATGTCTAACATAGAATTAAGGTAGAATGGTTGAAGTGGAGACTTGCTTCTTGGAATGCTTTGAGATCGGCGCATGATAATAAGATTGAACGAAAATTTTTACATGATATCGATTAGACCAACTATGACTTATGGAGTAGAATGTTGGCCAATCTAGAAACAACATATGCACAAAATGGATGTAACAGAGATGAGAATGTTGAGGTGGATGTGTGGTAAAATTAGGAAGGATAAAATTAGAAATTTTGGCTATGCAGGTTGATGGCCCACCAATGGAAAGGGGAAGGCCGAAGAGGATGTTGATGGAGGTAATAAAAATAGATCTGATGACGTGCAACTTATTCAAGGATTTGGCTCATATAGATCAAAATGGAGAAAGAAATTCATGTAGGCCACCCTAACATAGCTGGGAGCCTGGGACAAGGCTTTGATGATGATGATTATATCTGTGTGATTGTGATTAGTAGGGTTTGTGACACGATTCAAGGCTTGGAATTATTTTTGAGCAACATATTTGATATAAAGGACATTGGTCCTTTAAGGGTTGTTTTCTTGCAGTCGTTTATATATGTCAATGATTCACATGCGTAATTGTTACAAATCATCACATTTGTTTGCACTCATTCATGCACGTGATGGATGAATGAGGTGTGAAAATGGTGAACAAATAAGGCCATTTATGCACCAAAGAGGTGTGAAAATCATTTTCACACCTCTTGCAAAAGGCACTAGCGTAGTTCTTATGCGGTGATTGCATTCCTATGGGCCTCATCAATTACCCTTATTTTTTTTCATTCCGGTGGGCCCCAATTTGTAACCCAAACCGCTCCATTTGTTTATTGAACTAATAAGCCCAAAGACCTTGGACTGATTATATTAAATCTTCATAGATTTTGAATAATTTGTGAAAAGCCCCAACTTATAGATATAATTTTCCTCACTTTTGTGGGCTCCCAATGCATGATCCAAACCATTTAATGATAAACAAGAAGAATTTTTGTTTCATTTCTTAAATCTTCAAGAATTTTGAGAAAATTGTGAAAAATGTCCTAATCATCCAAATACAATCTAAAACCATTGGATGTACTCATTTATTCATGTGAAAATGGTGATTTTTACAAATATGGTATTGTGTTTCACGTGTAACATTAACATATGTAAATCCCATTTTCCTATTCCATGCATAGAAGGCGAATAGAATTTATGTAGCTGATGCATAGGTCGAAATAGGAAAACAGAATTCATGTGGTTGAACCCAATATAGTTGGGAGAAGGCTTTGATGATGATGATGCGTAGAAGGGAAACAATTAGGTAGCCAAGTCATGCAAGGGTGCAGTCATCTAACTAAGGAAAGACACATTGCATCTACTTCCAGATAACGGCATATAGGAGTTGGACCTATTGGTGCCTCGATTGAGCAAAGTCATGATTTTAGCTAGATGTGTTTTATTACCAAATTCAGGGTTACATCAAAGATTGGTTGGTAAACTAATCTCTTCGTCAATAGCCCGATTCTTTGGTGGTCTTTGTTTTCATTAGGATAATTACGGTAATCCATATTTATCCATCACTCAAAAAAAAAAAAGAAAAAAAAAGAAGCTTGACTTGATATTTCCTATGCTATTGATCCCGATAGTCACTTATTGCTCCTCAAAACTCGAATAGGTTGCTTTAATGGAGTGTATCACATACTTTGACTTGTTAAGAAGTCTCTAGGGCGTAGCATCCTATGCCAATTGTTGATCATGATAATCTCAATTTTGAGATTTATATAGTGCATATTGGGCTTCTTCCTTCTGTGGATATGTATATTACAACTTGGCAGAGGTCACCTTTGTTCTACCTGTAGCAAGCTGTACATTTTTTTCTGCTGAGGTGGCCCAGTGGCCAGGAGAGGAGAGTGTAAACCACCCTGCCAGGGATCGATCCCTGGCAGGGGTGATGGGAGCGGGAGTTGCTATCCACAGCAACTCCCTGTGATTCCCATAGCAAGCAAGCTGGACATTATTTGACAGATGTACTAGCTTGAGGGAGAGTGTAAAGAAATTTCAGTGGTGATTTTGTTTCACTTTTATCACTAATCTAGTCATGCTGGCAGAGCAATGGACCAACATTTAGAAGGTTGTTTTAGTCACTTTGACTCACATATAACACTCTCCCTATTTTCTTCTTTTCTCTTTTTTTTTTCTCCAATTCTTTTCTTGTTCTCTCTTCTTCTCTTCTTCTGATGACGTTAAATTTAGACTATCATGTTTTTTATCTGGTTGACCTCTTCTTCAATCAAATTTGACTGAGATGTTAAACGCCAGGAGAAGCATTAAAAAAACTTCAGAACATGAAAAACAAAACCAGCCTTTTAGAACTCGTCTTCCCAACTGCTGGTTTGTATTAGTTTTGGTTGTTTTTTGACCCGTCACAGTCCATTGGATTAAATCATTAAGAAGCTGGTTCCTGTGTAACCTGGTCCCATTAAATGGTCTGGTCTAGTTCTTGAATTTAAGTGGTGACTTGTTCCCCTTTTGCAATTCATATCTTCTCTGCCAAAACATTTGAAAATATTGTTTCCCAACTTGTTTAAAACAGGTGAGTCCTTATAAAACTCTGTGGGACTTTGTGTAGAAAATCTGTGTATGCTCCTGTGCTCATATGTCCAGGTAACATAGGTCCTTCTGAGGTAGGAAGAAATTCGGTTGCTAATCTCCATTATATATGCATAGCTTTGATGGACTATCAGTGCATTTCCTTTGTCAGAACAGAGCAGAAAACTTTGAGAATGGCACTGCATACTCGGAAAAAGTCAGAGAGGTCTCACTTATTAAAGATACATTTAAGCTCATTGATGCTGATTTCTTCAGTGATTTAAAGGTGATCAGTTTTATAAGAATCTATTCTGTTCCCGTCAAACTTTATCTCTAGTGCATGATTATCTGTTGTTATATTAGTGAAGCTCAAATGGTTGTAATGATCTTCTTTCACTTCTACTCAGGTGAAGGAAATAGTTAAGGGTGCTAAAGAATTCAACTTACCTCTGTCTAGAGCAAACCGGAAATTGGTCGCTTCTGTTAATGGAGGACTGCATGACCCATCTGTTTTAGTTTTCAACCCAGACTGGGATGCTAATGAAACAACCCACAAAAGTAGGAGATTCAGTTATCCTTCTGTCCCTTCCATAAAAAGACCAGACAATAGTGAAGATATAGCCTTCATGACTGTAAGTATTTGTTCCAATTCAAGTTTAATTTGCTTCAATCACTCTCCTTTAATATTTGTTTTTGTGCATCTATCAGGTTCTGGAACTAGGACGACTTATTAAGACTAAGCAAATTACATCTCAGGAGCTTACTAGAATATTCCTACAGAGATTGAAGAGGTGAAAACTGCAATCCGAACTTCAGCTGTTTTCCTTGCTTCACAGTTTGGGTGTGTTTGGATGTACTCCCTGATCACAGTTGAGGCGAGTGGTAAGTTTGGGGGCCAGTGCAGAAAGCAGAAAATTTCAACTTCCTCTCTTTCTGCACAAAACCAGTTACTTGCTTATTTCAAGTAACACCTGAAATGAACCCACTATTGTTCAACTTGACAAAGAGTTGGTTTACATGTGCTTCCCAAGACATCCAGAGGACTTTTGGTATCATCTATTGCGTGAGTTCATGTTCTTTCTGTCCTTTCTGCTGATGCATTGTGAGACTGCTGCGCTAGGTATAATCATGTATTGAAAGCAGTAGTGACATATACAGAGGAACTAGCATACAATCAAGCCAAGAAGGCGGATGACTTGCTTGACCAAGGAGTGTATTTGGGTATGCTTTTGTTTTGCTGCTTGCTCGTAATAAAGTCCTTTGAAGTATATTTTTTGACTCTGTGGTGGCGAAAGGGGTAGGTTCTGGTGACCAAAGCAAACATACTAGGTTCCCTACTGTAATTGTCCATTTGCTGCCACTAAATGGATGCATTTGTCTAATGACAGAAGAAGAAAGATGATAATGAAGAGAATTGGAGAATTTGTTGTCCCGGTCGACTGATGTACTTATATATACACATGATAGGAATGCCGATTAAGGCTAGAATCAACAATCAATTACAGTTAATATATTGTATCAAAATCTCCTATGATTATTAACTGCCCAGCTGATTAGAATCCTCTATGAATAACAATCCAGATGAACTCTTAAGGCCAAATCCCCCTATGTAATGCTAACTGAGTCTCACGTGGGGATATTGCTAATGTACAAATGCGCTGGACTTTACAGATGGGATTTGGGCTTTGAACTAGATGGGCCTCTCTCTACATTTTCATCCCATGATGTGATTTGCAAGTGAATGGCTTAGATTTGTGCCAGCTTAACATTACTGGTCTGGAAATATCAATGTGATTTTCTTGGTCAAGCATCATATAACCTTTATTTATGAAATTCAGGCATCACCATCCATTTTATCATTGACTGCAATAAGTATATTGGTTCTGGTGCTGCTTCTTTCCTTGTGTTGTAGGGCCTCTACACGGAATTCCTTATGGTTTGAAAGATATAATATCGGTTCCAAAATATGTTACGTCTTGGGGTTCATCCACTTTCAAAAATCAAGTTCTTGATATGGAAGCTTGGGTCTACAAGAGGTATAATAATGAACTCAAATGCTTGAATACTTCACATAGTAGCTTGTAGCTTGTTTGGCTCTTACATTTTTCTCGACAGACTTAGGTCTGCTGGAGCTGTTCTTATCGCAAAGCTTGCGACTGGATCACTTGCATATGATGACATTTGGTTTGGGGGACGGACTCGAAACCCATGGAACATTGAGGAGTTCTCTACTGGTTCATCTGCTGGACCAGCTGCCAGCACTTCAGCAGGTTTGTGGGATGTTTATATATATAGGGAAATATTTTGGTACATCCGTTCACAGGGGTTCGCGTCGTGCGAAACACGTGGTGGGGCCCACCTATCAGCTATCCAAACCGATCACTAAAAGAGGGACCCACCCCCGCCCCCGCCCCCAATAGTCATCTATCCTGGCCGATGGATGGCAGGTCGAAATCTTTTTCGAATATGAAGCCGTCAAACTCGTGGGTCATGGATGAAGGGGTTGGGGTCAAACTTGATACTTGGGATGGTCCCACATGGATCTTTACATCCCCCCAAACCCATCCCCAAATTGGATCCACAGTGGGCCCCATAGCTGGTTTGCTGGAGAAGTTCACACCAGAACATTTCCCATATATACATGGGGCTTAAAAAAAAAAGAACTGGAACTCAAATTCCAATTGAAAACTTAATGAAACAGTAATTGGTTCAAAATACACATCTATAGAAACGTAACAAAACACACAGAATGAAAAAGGAAGATACAAAATCATTTGTTCTATCAGAATTCTCATTTAGTGTATATCAAAAGCACCTTAACACACACACACACACGGAAAAAAAATATATAAAAAAACGCAAAAAAACAAATTATGGATTGTATAATTAAATTACATCACAAACTTAAATTCCAATTTTAAAAAAACTAAATGATTGAAGTGAAAGGAACCCTAAACCATATGCAACATTATAAAGTTTTAGTTTCAAATCTCATAATGAAATGAAGCATTAAAACCATTAATTACATAGAAACAAACATGCAACCATTAAATACAAAAGTATAATACAAATACATTGACCATCAAAACGATGATAAGTTGCAATTTCTCCATTAAGCTTGAGGTGTGGTGATATCATTTTAAGCAACTTTAAGCATTTTCATTAAACGAGATATAGATAAAAAAGTAAATGGATGACAAGGAAGCTTTCTTTATATGAAAAAGTGTAAAGAAATTATTCTTAACAATACTTGATCATATTTGAAAGGACAGAAGCATAAAAACATATGCCAAACTAAGGCTAATTCCATTATACATTGAAAATATATGAACGAAAGAGAAATTTAATTCTCAAGAAGAAAAAGGGAGAGTTCTTACGAAGTTGCCATCTTTACTAAATTCACAAGATACACACCTGTCTCTATCGATAAATTCTCGAAGTGGACTTCAGTTGAATTTTGAATTTGACCTTATTTAATGGTATGTGTTGACATTAAACATCGGTTCTTTTATTAGTAATAAAAACTTATAAAAAATGATAAGATGCAAGGACAACCAAACCCATAGTTTGTGATATATACCAATTTAAAGTAGAAGTATGAAACTAACAAAAGAGATATAGTTAGCATATTTACATAGTGGGGAAAAGTTTTCTTTATGTTTGGTTCTCTGTAGGAATATTTATAATGGCATATTTTTTATGTTTTGACTCTCTGGAGAAATATCATCAATTGATAAAACAATGAAGTTAACTTCTGAGCTGTATTTAGAAGCCTTCAACTGAATCATATATTCTTGTCCATTGAATTTGTTGACAATATTTCTGATTTCATCAATGTTTCCATACGATTAAGATAAAAATGTAAGTTCAATATTAAATATTTATAAGATATGTGACTACTTGTATGGATGTCAATTTGATAGTAATTATACCTCCTTCGAAAACTCCATCATTTGAAGTGGCATGTCGACAATTTCTTCATTTCATTTCCAAACAGAGTGGCTGAAATGGTCCCTTTAGAATCAGATGGATTTCCTATAACTCTAAACATGAAAATTAAATATATTAATTAGCAAAAGAAGTTAATAAAAATAATTATATACTTTAAATTTGTCTTATCGTGGTTGTACAGTAGCATCCTTGTTAGGACATGAACATGAGATTGAATTGTTATAGTGTTATATTTTTTTTTTCTTGCAGCTGCTACAACGCATATGTCAAAACTTTCTGTTGTTGATTATCTATTGAAATTGATGCTTTTGTGCAATGTATACATCCTAAAAATAAGAATTTATGGATTAAGTAATGCTTGAAAATAAGATATATATATATATATATAACGAAATGATGTTGATTTGAAAGGATTTTAAGTTGGTTGATTAAGTACCATTTTTTTTGAGTTAGAATCTCACAGATGTTTATGATTCCTATTGCCGATATAGTTGCAATGGTTGTATGAGGATTATTTATTTGTAGTTGATTAAGCTTATCTTCATGGTTAGAATAACTAGGGAAAAAAATAAATCGTGGTAATAATGAATTATATTATTTTTTTATAATGAAATGATTTATAACTACGAAGTGCATAATGAAGAAACTTCTGGTATCTTAGGGTTTGTGATGATTGTTGGGGAACCTCTTGCATTTAAGCCTACTACACCTGCAAAAAAAGTACAAGCATGTCAAAATTTTTTTTTATAAAAATCATAATAAATACATTTGCTATTTGTATACCATTAACTTTGTGTGTGTTAACCGGTGCTCTTAATAAAGCTTAAATCTCTGTTTACATGAAGTCATTCCACGTAGATATAATGATCATCCTCAAACTAATAATTATAAAAACAAGACATTAATGAAAGTAGTTATCAATTTATAGTACAAAAAGTTATTAAGAAGCTAGATGATATTGAATCTGCTGGCATTATTTCTTGAAGTGTGAGGGTTCGTGACCTAACCACGTTTGAGGGAAGTACTTACAAAACTATAGTAATTATGTCTAGAGTAATATACGAAACTAGGTAAGCAGTTTTCATATTTTTTGATAATGAAGATTATTATCTTAATGAATAAAATTGATATCTATTTGATTTTATTGCATGAATGATGACAAGAAAAATATTATTTGATTAAAAAATTGTTTACCTATTTCTGCCTTTTGAGTAAGAGTTTCTGATATCAGATAGTGAAACAAAGTTGTAAATGTTCCCGTTGATGTCTTTTTCCTCTTTTTTGACCTCTTCATTATAACATGATTATTTATAAACTATTGATATTTGGTATCTCCAAATTTCTATCCTGAGTGAGCTGGGCGGACCAATACATTTGAGACATATTAACTCTTTAATACAGTCAGTATGTTTTCAAATAAATCAATATCGCTATCAAACGTAGTGGTCAATACTCTCTTTCCCGTATACATTTGAAATTTATTTGCTTTTAAATGACAAACATTTCACAGAGCATTGAAACATAAAATTGGTCAATATTTTGGCAAATATAAACTATTGTAGTTAACAAAAGAAAGTTTTATTGAAACATAAAATTAGTTAATATTTTGGCAATTTTTTTATAAACTAATAATGTAGTTAACAAAAGAAAGTGTTACTAAACCTGTTGAAAGGACAAAGTTCTTATCGAAATTATATTTGTATTTTAAACTTATATCAAACATTAGTAATTTGATGTTTGAACTATTTCCGATATATAAAATAATGGAATAAGAGAAGATATACATATGGTTGTTTGTTTACAACACAATCACTAATTATTAGATTTTGATATATTTCAGTTCATCTAATAACCAATGAGTAATGCTTTTTTTTTTTGTACAATTTATTGTGTGGTTTGTTGTATTTAGGATCTTCTTGCAATCTTTAGGCATTTTCTTCAACATGTAGAGGGAATAATTGAAACATTCATTAGACATGGTAGAAAAACATAAGTTATTTATTTATATGTGTGAAAAATTATCTATGTGCATTAGAAAATAAAGTATCATGATAAAAAGTGTTGGTATTAAAATTACCTATAACAACATTAGATGCTAAAGGCAATTGACAAGTGCTAGTACTTCTTGTTATACAACATCTAAAGCGATGTATTTTCTGATATGTCACCTTTGCTCGGTTTAACAAGAACTTTTATTGTAGCTGTTGTTTTTGCTCTGTTTATGACAAAATACAGTTGACCATGTGAGAAGATAGGTTGTGGAACATATATATACTCACATGTTCCAGTGTTTTCCATTGTCATTTGTTGATCATCATGACAAAACTTAAATGAATTGGAAATTGTTTCTTTTTTAACATGAATGGATACCTATTATTTTTGGCTGGTTGAAGTGTAATTTTTGAAAAGAAACTTCTTATTCCATGACGGTGACTAGCAATTATTTTTGCATTAATGAGATTTGTTGTAAATGTTCGACGTTCTAACCGTATCGATATTTCGTAGCAATATTATTGGATAACTGACCTTTAACATCAACTCATGTGGAGGTAGTCCATTTGGCATTAAGTTGTGCAAAAAATATTCTTTTTGGACTTGCTCTGTATCATTTATTGCTAAATCAAAGCTATAATATTTGACCTAGATGATATATCCTCCACACACACTGACCACTCCATAAATTCATTTGGGTTCAATTTTCCATTATATTTGATAATCACTAGCTTAATCCCTAAATCTCGATCAACATTGTTTGTGGGTTGATCTCATTGATTCTGAATATTTCCTTCATCATCTCGGTTAGCATCCCCACGCTGATTATTTTCCAAATTTGTTATTCTGATATCCATCCTCATAAGAGTTTCTTGGAGTTGAGCAATCGTTGTAGATATAATTGAGCAATATTTTCTGTTAATTCCCCAACGGTTTCAATCAAATTTTCCATGGTCATGGATGAAGACTCTACTTCTGCCTTCTTATGAACCATTTTTTTAAATTCAGCTAAAGAAATTGACTAACCTGATGTGTAGATCTACTATCCACGAAGACGCTGGTGAAAATGGATATGAAATTGGACTTTAGACAACTCCAAAATCACAAAAAATAAATTTCTGCCCTTGCTCTGGTCAACCTTGCTTTGACTGTTCCTTGCTCATGTCACCACTTATGTTGTTGGGCTGCGGTTCTTAATGGCCGGGCATGATCATATGTGGCTCAACTACGCTTGACCATGTCCTAACTGAACCCGAACTCAGGCAAAAAAATTGCTGCAATGAAATGTAGCTAGGACAGACACGTGTCACAATTTCACATATGACTAGCTCTTGGCTTTTGTGCGGGAGAAAGAAACGAAAGGGCTGGAACCCTAGGGCATTGTGAAGGGTACTGTGAAGAGATGGGAGGTGGGTTATGGCGGTGGGGATTTGATGGTTTTAGGGTACTGTGAAGAGATGTTGAAGGTTTCGGCTAGGGTTTCTAGGTGTTGGATTGGAGTGGGATGGATGTTGACGATCGAAGGATTGATGGGATTCGGAATGGTGATGGATGAGTTGATGGTTTGGCCATGGCAATACAAATCTAGTCTCTTGTTATTGAAAAGTTTTGCCAGACAGAAGTCTTATGTCCTTCATCTTTCAGCGAGTTTATGAAAATCTCCAAGAATAACTGGTACTTGTTGCTCAAGTGCTGAACTGTTTGGTCCAGCCTGCTCTCGAAGAATTCACCTTTCCCTTTAGTTTCTTTTTTGGTTTTTCTCTTTTGCTTTTTTGATTTGTAACGTGACTCAAAACTCAAATCCTTGTCATACTTCAATGATTCCATTCTCTCTCTTCTGCAGGTCTAGTTTCATTTGCAATTGGGTCAGAGACGGCTGGATCCATAACGTACCCTGCGGCTCGTTGTGGTGTGACTGCATTGCGCCCAACTTTTGGGACTGTTGGCCGAACTGGTGTTATGAGCATCTCTGAAAGCTTGGTAATTTGTTCACATTCTATTTTCATAAATTAATTTTTTTTTTATAAATTTTTATTTAATGAAATGTGGAGTCCATTTGTGGTAACAGCAAAAAAAAAAAAGGAATAAAAAAAGAGTGGAATCTAAAGCTTTTCTACTTAACAGGATAAACTTGGTCCTTTCTGCAGAAGTGCTTCTGACTGCGCGGTTATACTGGATGCAATTCGTGGAAAGGATCCAGATGATCACTCATCTAGAGATGTTAACCTTGAGGACCCTTTTTCAGTCGACATCACTAAACTTACTGTTGGATATCTTAAAGACGCCGAGACAGAGGTAATGTAATATATATATATATATATGGAGACTCTCTTGTCAGAGTTACTCTCACGGTACTATGAGAGTAATGCGAGGGCTCCCACCCTTACTCTCATAGTAGTGAAAGTTACTCTCACAGGAGCATTTCACACACACACACACATATATATATATATATATATATAGCATCATCATCATCAAAGCATTGTCCCAACTATGTTGGTTATATGATATCCTATTGGATAAAGAATACAATGCCAGGTTCATTTAAAAAGAAAGAAATAGAATAAAAGTAATGACGTCTGGTCGAGCTTTCTCTTGAACCAGTGTTAGATTTTGGCTCCTTTTGGTGATTGGTATTGTTCTTATGGTGGATCCCTCAGCTGAGCAGCATGCTTCCATACATGATTTAATTGGGTCCATTTAGTCTTGAACCAGAGTTTGATTTTGCAGTCCCTTTTGGTGATTGATGTTGTTCCTATGCTCCATCCCTCATTCGATCAACATGCTTCCTTAGATGATTTAATTGGGTCCACTTAGATGTGGGCTTTTTGCTGTTGTTGTTGTCGTTGTCTTCATCCTTGTTTCTGATCAAATGGATAGGATCATCTAATAGGGGGCATTGGGTATATGGGACGACTGGCATGGCTAATATTTATGCATGATGAAGGAACATCTTTTTTACCATTTGAGTCAGTGTAGTGAAACTGAGGTTCTGAATATTAGTTTCCGAATAATGATACATGTACATGCTCAAGTATGATTGTGTTTTACATTAATCTGCTGTTTTACTTCTGTCAGGTAGTAAATGTTCTTTCCTCAAAGGGGGTCAGTCTAGTTCCATTTAAACTAAATTACACGGTTGAATCTGTTCAAGGCATTCTCAATTTCACAATGGATGTTGATATGTTATCACACTTTGATGAGTGGCAACGAGCTGGACAGGATGATGCATATGAGGCTCAAGATCAGTGGCCAGTAGAACTAAGGCGTGCACGCTTAATTACTGCAGTTGATTACATGCAGGTATGATTGCATATTATATTACATGTCCTGGAAATCAATTTCAGTTAGAAATTGTTTGAGGCTGAATCCTAACAAATAATAAATATGCTTAGCCTTTTTTTTCCTATATAGAACTATAAAGAATAGGAAACCACAATAAAGGAAAGAACAAAAAAGATAGCAAATTAACTATAACATTTGTCTATATTTAATATTTAATGACTATTTACTGCTATTTTTTTTCCTTTTTGATCACTAACATAAAATATCTTTCAAAGGGAGATATGAAGAGCCAATACATAGGAGGAAAAAAGAAAGAAAACAGGATTCAAAGGTTATAATAGAATTATATTGACCCTTGGAACAACAGGCTATAACAAACCAAACAAAAAGCACAAAACTACACAGAAGGAGCATCGAATGCAATGTCAGCAGACACTGCCCGTAGCCAACAAGTCCGCCTCATTATCTGACCAGACAACATGCTGATAAACCACCCTCAAAGACGAAGACAATGATATCTCATTCAAATACAATTGGAACTTCCACAACCCCCTTTCTTGCTGGTTTGCTCAAGAAATTGCATGAGAGAGTTGCTTTCTACAATTGATGAGTTTTAAAATGAAATTGATTAAATCCTTCAAGCTTTTAGAATAGCCAACACTTCTGCTTCATTGTAGTCTTTAACCCCAACAATACATACTTAGAAAATGAGAAAATGAAAAATCACTTAACCTTCATTACTGTGAAGGACACCTCCTATACCTGCCGGGCCTAGCTTCCCCCTAGCGGTCCCATCCACATCTACCTTTCAAAGGAGAAGATCACATAATTATCTTTTTAACTTTGATGAACCACAACCAAAACATGCTTCCCACTTACGAAGAATGAGATTCAAGTAAACTTCTCAAATTTTTTTCCATGTCAAAGCCCATTTGCTTCTCACAGTCACAACAGTAAGAATGTACTCTATGGACGCTATGAAGCTTTAAATATTGTCATTCCTTTCCTTCCAAATTAAACACAAAATACTGGAAGGAAAACATTATAATACTTTTTGCTGGTGCTAATCCTTTCTTTTCAATTTAATCCTCTCTGAAATCGCCTGATCTTGAAGAAAAGAAATCTTCAAGAAAAGTGAAAACTTAGGCGATCTGAAGAGCTTCTCTCACCTGCAACGAGATAGGGCTTGGAGGCGAGAGCTTGAAGACGAAGTTCAAGCAAAACACATGAACCAGGATCAAATGACGTTAGTCAATATGGCTCTGATACCATGATAACATGGCAGACAAGAAGAACAGAGCAGAGGAAGCAGAAAGATTTCTTATTCTCCAAGTTATCTATTACAGATGACCAGTCCTCTCCTTTTATACATTCAGACAGAATCAGTTAATTACCGTAACTAATTCTGGATTAGTTTATGACACTTGCGCAACTACAAGCACATGACCTACTTCTGTTACAACCACCAAACCTATATATGTGAATAGATACAATCAGCTACAGCAGATCTAGATTGACTAAGCTTCATGGCCCAATTACCTTCACTTGTATATTGTCAACACCTTCTAGTTCTTCATCCACTCAATTAGGGAACATTAACTCTAATGCTAAACTTATTGTTGATATGCTTAATGGAAAAAATTATAATGAGTGGGCTTATTCTGCCAAGTTTGCCCTTGGGGGAACTCAGAAGACTGGGATATACTGATGGAACCATTAATCAACTCTCCAAAACTGACTCCAAATAATTTGAATGAAAGGCAGAAAAGATGGGCGTTATGAACTTGATTCTTAATTCTATGGAAAGCAATATCTCAAAGCCTTTTGCTATTGTGAAACATCAAAAGAGTTATGGAACCCAATTGCTAATTCCTATGCTTGGAAAAACAACCATGCTAGAATTTATCAGGTGACACGAGAGCTGGCATAATTAAGACATGGTGATATGTCTTCAGGGGACTACTATGCTTAAAGTTCAGGATATATGGAGAGAACTTGAGTTATATGAACCAGTGTCAGAGGGCCATGAAAAGGTGTGGAACGTAAAATATAAATTTTGAATTGTTGAGAGGAGTTAGCCCAGAATACTAGCTAGTTTGAGCATAAATTCTAAGCTAAGACCCCCTTCCACATATTGGAGTAGTGTTTGCACTTACATTTTTCATATTTTAGTAATTAAGATATTTATTTATGATAAAAGTATTTGATAAAATTTATTTACAGCAAACCAAGTTATTGAGCTCCCCATTTGACTCAACCCTTTTAGGCGAGAGTCTAGTTGACCCGCTAGCTCAGAAAATTATGTATGTATGATGATGTACATTTACCTATCCACTGATTTATACACACACACACAAGCTAGTTTTAGAAATTTAATGTTTTATACTATTCTAGGTTGCAATTGAAAAAAAAGCACAATGGATCATGTGAACATTGTGAGGAGAGTACCAATTCTGATACCCCGGCGTAGCATGATGCATCTACAAGATTGAGTTCCTCTAGATAATTCCTTGTAAATTAGTTGTTCCCAAAATACCCTATGACATATCCTTTTTTTTTTTTTTTTTTTAAAAGATGACTATTCATTTCACCAAAACTTCACAGTATAAGAGAACTATACTGAAAACAAAAAAGCCACAACCACCCCCCCCCCCCCAAAAAAAAAAAAAAAAAAAAACGTGGGCAAACCAATCATCCCCATAGAGAAAGGGGTGACAACCCCCAAAAAATTTTAGGCATTGACTCAAAGAGACAAGAGCAAATTAACAATCAGTAACAATAAGCATAGAGGGTTTGGATACTCCCTCTTTCACTAGGTGATCCGCTTCTGAGTTGGCACAACGCTTGATTAGATGGAATGAGATGTCTATGTTCTTAGATTTCTCTATCACCTCTTCCATGATGTCTGCAAGGTACCAGGGAGCGGTAGATGGTTGAGATGCCCTCTTTATCGCACATGAAGAGTCCCCTTTAATCACCAATAGCTGAGGATTGAATCTCAAAGCTTCTCTTAGCCTGATGTCCAGAGATAATAATACTGCAGCTTTGTTAATTGAGCATAGAGCAGCAGGACCTGAGTATGATAACAAGGTGGTTCCTTGATCGTTACGGATATCACCCCCTACGCCCGCCCTTCCCGAATTGCCTTGAGCACTTCCATCAAAATCTAGTTTCAATGCACCACTAGGTGGAGGGGTCTTTAAACCCTTTGATAGAGGTATTCATGCAATTGTATATTGTAAACATTAGTATAAATACAAGGCACTCCCTCAGTGGGTACAACAGTTTTTATGCCAATCTTAAGTTTGTCAAACATAATGTTTTCTTCCGTCTAAAGCAATTTTTTTTGTCAAACATAGTATTATTTTCCGTACAAAACATTTTTTGAAGAAAAGTGGGTACCCAAACTTCATGTATAGAAATCATTGGACTGTGCCACTGTGGAATTAAATTTTGATTGGGTTTGAGGATTTAAAGTTAATCCTCCATGTGTACGTATCCTAAATGTCAGCTTATTAATTTATATAATATATATTTTTAGCAACTCTTCAGACCACAATACACATCAATGGATAACCAGCAAAATTTTAAAATTATGATTGGATTGTTCCCAGGCACAAAGAGCAAGGGGTAAATTGATTCGAGAGATCCATCAGTGCTTTGTTGTTGATGCTTTCATTGGAAATGCAACCGATTGGGAGAAAGTTTGCTTGGGTAATCTAGTTGGCATGCCAGTAGTTATTGTTCCAACTGGATTCAAGAACATTACAAATCCACCAGAGGGTGGTAGTCGACGGAGAACCACAATCACAACTGGCATATATGCTCCCCCACGACGAGATCACATTGTAAGTTGTTGGTCAACTCTTCTGTTATAATCGCTTCTTTAAGAACCACCACATAATGTTCACCCTTTCAGATAATTAGCAATTAGGACATGAGTTACCATTTACCAATAGTATGATAAATTTTGTTGAATCATTGAAGTACTCTTTGCTGTTCTTGACTATGGTCAGCTTGGTGTGGGGGTGGAAGCCATGATCTTTTTTGCTAGTGATTTCTAAATCCGAGGATATAAAACCCGAATCATTTTTACATGTACACCCATGCTTTCCTACGATGATCGTGCATTTCCACATCTGGTGCAATGATCTTGGGGAAATTATTGCTAATTAGAACTAACATTTTCCCTACAATTATTGAAATTGGAACAATTATATATATGATCCCATTCGTTCAAATGATATGTTCTTTTTCTGAACATGAGCTATCCATATACTGTGCTGCACTTATCTCTGTAACCCAAATGAATCTGGAAAGTGATTGTGAAATGAAATTATTGGCTCTCCATGTAATTTTGACCGAGTACACAAACATTCTAACGTTTGAATCTGGTAGTTGTTGCCCATTATATATGGATCCATAGAAAGACATTTCTGTGCTAGTGTTTTTAGAAGTGTTTGGGGGCTTATGCCTCTCTTCTCTTGTTCTGTGGCAGGGCTTCCCAAGAATGCCCTCTGCCTTAGTCAGAGGCGCAACTTGCATTGGGCGTATGGCTCACTCTACGAGGCACATTGGACAGATAGTGTGCTTGAGTCATGCTCCATTTAGTGGGCATCCCCATCTTGCTTTTAAGAAAAAGGGTGGAACAATTTGTAATTTTTAGAACGTAAACATCATTTTTTTTCCATTTAAGAGTCATAAATTTAAATAAACCCTAACATAGCTGCGCTCACTATGCTTGATTGAAGCTAGGTGGTGCCCACTCAAGATTCCAAGGTGAAAAGACCTAACTAGACTCCATCTTAAGAATGATAACCAATTATAGGAAAGCTACTTCAAATAACAAGAAAGTTTGACTAAAGTTGTGTTCCGCACTGAGTAGCCCTTCACAAACCTCCAACTGTATCAGACAAGACTAGCAAACTAGTATGTTAAACAGACAAAACTAGACAACCTAGCAAACTATACGAGTGGTACTTGATGAAACTGAACTTGGACTTAACCAAAAACAATTTAAGTAAAATCGAGCAGCATTTTGGCATGAAATGGGTAGCCCAAAATGGGAAGAAGGTTTAAGGGAAATCCGAGCAGTGAGGAAGGTAGCAATGCAGAGTATGTGTGCTTACCGACCAAGTAAACTACCTCCAAGGATCATGTCATTCCATAGGAGACTCGGGCAAGTTAATGCACATAGAGTCCCAAGGACCAACTTATATGAGTCAAATAGCTAAACTAAAGTCGGGTAAGTCATGGGGTAAGACAGACGGTACAAACTACATACTTAAGAGGTGCATGCCCGAGGCCTCATCATGCATTTTTTGATTGCTTTCTCTTGATATCTCCTATGTCATGCTAACTAGTAGTTAGACGAGCCTCAACAGAAGGTGTTGGAGGAGCTAGGGGTGTAATTGTTCGGTTAACCGATCATTTTGGGAAAACCGTTAACCGAATCATAACCGCGGTTTTCTGTCTTTTAAAACCGTAACCGTAACCATATCCACAAAAACCGTGGAAAACCGAACCGCGGTTAACCGTATTAGACGGTTCAGTTACGGTTAATAACCGTGGAAAAATCTATTTTTTTCTTTCTTTCTTTGTAATTTCATTTTCTGAATTATCTTTCTGATTCTGAGAAGATATGGAAGCCGAGCAATCTGGAGGTAGCAACTCATCAAAGAATTAGCAAAGGAGAAAGAAAAGGAATTTTCACATACATAGAATTTGGTCATTTTGCTCATTCAAGAAAGCAATGCGTTAGCGTTGCATGTTGGAGACTCCAGTCCAGTGCATTCACAATGAATGTTTAGCCCAGCCTCCCATTCATATATTCTACATTTCATGTATGAAAAAGGACAAATATTCTTACTTCTATATAGCTTTTAAGGCATCTACCACAATATGAAGAGAGTTAGATTTCTATCTAGTGTTATCATGTCACCAGAGCCTTAAAACAGAATCTGAGACACATGGATCTTCTTTTTCACAAGCCAACCTTTAGCAGCTTCTAATTTTCATGTGTCCACAAACACAATTGCAGTTCCTCAAAACACATCCTCATCTTCTGGCACATCAAAAATCATCAAAGACTCCAAGCACAAAAAAATACAATTTCAAGATCCCCAAATCGCTCCAATATTCAAACAAAAGATCCAACCCGTTGAAACCACTAACATTCCAATCTCCACATAACGAACACAATCCAACCCCCTCTCCCGCCCCCCCCCCCCCCCCCGCCACCCCACCAAAAAAAAAAAAATCAATCTTACTAATCATTCAAATACAGCAGATCTCCACAAAACCCCAAAATCACAACAAACCTTAAATCAAACCACCAAATAAAAGCAGAGCACTCAATTTCACACCCAAGACCAATTGCATAAAACAATGCATATCAAAAATAGCATACCACTCTTCTATTAAACCAAGAGAAAGAAGATAAGCAGAAAAGAAAAGTAACCATAAACAATGTCACGACCCAAATTCTGGGGCCCTGTCAGATCTCTGGATCGTGATAACTTGGCAATATTTACCATATATTCATCAAATAATTCTCATAAGTGTTTGCAATAATTTCAATTAATCAATGAGTTATAAATACTCATATTCTAATATGTCCTGTCTGCACCAATAATGTGCTAAAACATTAAATAAATTTTCCTAAGCAAGGGCTAATCCCCTTAACAACTAAATTAACTTTTCTCGTTCTCTCTTGTCAGCCACGCATGCCGAAATCTACGTGCTGAACATCGTTCTGCTCTGTCCCTCCCGTAGCGTGATTACCTGAAGGGGGTAACACAACATCAGTACTACTGGTGAATGAATATTCCTAATTACACAAGTCACATATAATATAACATCACATAATTCAGCAAGTCTTATTCAATAATCAAATATTATTAAAAATTCTTTCACATACAAATCCGTGCCCATGCACATCACCACGCCTCAAAGGCCTTATCGTATACATGTATACCGGTCACAATGACCCTGTCTAATCAGACACGTCCATCAAGGACCAGCCATCATAATGGCCACTCACGTCCATTAAGGACCAGCCGCTATAACGGCCACCATGGCCCGAAGCCATCACTCATCCTGACACAAGTCCAACATTCCAAATCAGAAATCCGGTGCACAATATCTCACAATCACACATCAATCAGAACTCAACATTATTAATAATATACATAATCAGCAGTGTGGGCCCAGCCCCCTACACAATTTGTCTCTTAATGCCCCACTTCTAGTCATGACTAGTATTAATAGATGTAGGGGTGGCCCACTCTTTATCATAAATAGAACATTACACAGTATCACATTAATTTCCATATATATAATCACATTTAATTAACGACAAAACATATAGTTAATCATAGTTTTTTTTGCTATAAGGTAAATTTGTATTGAAGAAAGAGAGGGAAGGGCAATAGCCCACAAAAAATAAGGGAATACAGCAAAGGGAGGCAAACAAAAAGGCCAACCCAAAGAGGAAACCCGTCCAAAGAGCTACTCAACACAAAAGAGAACAGAAAACGACCAGCATGAAGAAACACTGCACAGCACAGCCGAAAAGAAAAAGCAAAAAGAAAATACAACCCAAAACCACCCAGCTAAACTCCAACCTGCACAGCTAGCAAAAAAACCATGCAAGCTACGACAAAGAAGAGCAGAACAGAGCTCTAAAGCACAGCACCCAACTCCACTAAAATACCACAGAGAACATTGAACCCGCCATAGAGGAAAAGAGAGCTAAGAGGAGCTTTGGCAAAACACTCCCAGGGAAAGGAGAATTGGATGAGATGGAAGAGGATGATTACTACTCAAACAAGAAGTAGCAAGGTCCTTCAAACAATCCACAAAAATCCTCTTGGCCCTTACCTGGGAGGTTTCCTATTGTGATGCTTAGAATCATTTCTAGTAGTCCATAGCACATAGATGGCGTGAAGGAGAATTGCAGCAGCACTTTTCCTTCCAGAAGCGTCGCTGTCTTTCCTTCCAGGAGGAAAGATCACTCCGCAGGAGGAAATAAGCCAGCTCCAAAACTGATTAGCAAAGGAACAGGAGAAGAACAAGTGGACATCATCTTCTTCAGCACAGAGACAATTATAACATCTAGAAGCCAGAGTAAATCCCATGTGCTTAGCCCATAAATCTGTTGGGGTTTTTCTATGCATTAGGCGCCAAGAGAAACAAGCTAATCTTGGATTGATGAAATGGTTCCAGATGAGAGCAGACCAGCTTTTAACGGAGGACTTATGTCTGAGAAGATTCCAAGCATCAGGGAGAGAGAGGCTACCTGTGGAATTCCCTTTCCAAACCAGGATGTCAGGGCTTTCATTGATCAGCAGAAGGTTGGTAGATAGCTGAAGAAATTCCTGAAGGTCTATTGGAAGAGATGAAGGAATATGCCAAGTATTGTTGTCAATAATGTCTGCCACCAGGTCTGACTCAGAGAAATGGATAAGAGGGAACTTGGAAGCAATGGAAGATTTTTCGATCTAGTTGTCATACCAAATGCATATGGATTTGCCATTGCCAACTACCCAGGAACACTCAGACTACAGAGATGAGGAAAGAGATCGGATCTTTTTCCATATGGTGGAACCATTCCTAGGATTATGGGGATGCCATGGAGAGCTAGCTTTGCAATATCTAGCTCTGAACCACTGAGCCCAAAGAGATGACCCTGTGACAGCCGACCAGGCTAGCTTCAGGAAACAAGCATCATTGAATTCCTTTAAACGTCTAAGGCCAAGCCCACGTTCAGATTTAGGCAGACAAATGGTGGCCCAACTGACGAAGTTGCAGCTGAGACGATCCGGGTCTGAGGACCAAAGGAAATTCCTCATAAGCCTCTCTAGCTGAAGACAGGTTTTGGAGGGAAGAAGAATGACCAAGGATATATGAATTGGCATAGAGCTGAGGACATGCTTAACCAGAGTTAGCCTTCCTGCAAAAGAGAGGAGTTTTGACTTCCAACTTGCCAATCTACTACTGACTGAGTCGAGAAGCTTTTTGAAGAAGGGGTGGCGAGCGCAGCCTAAAAACAGAGGAGCTCCAAGATAAGAAGAAGGTAGGGCAGATAGATTAATCTGAAACAAGCTTTTGACCATCTGAACTCTACTAGCAGTACATTTGCCTAGGAACATCTGACTTTTGAGGAAGTTAAAAACCTGACCTGAAGAGTCTTGGTAGAGATTGAGCAACTCAGCCAATTTTCTCAAACCTCTTTTGTGGCCTTTAAGAAAGACCAAAATATCATCTGCAAATAGCAGATGACAAGGGGAGGTAGGAACATGGGAGATGGAAGAGATGGAACCTTCTTGCCTTAATCTTTCAATCCTGAGGCTGAGAATCTCCTCAGCTAAAATGAAAAGGTAAGGGGAAAGGGGGCAGCCTTGGCGCAAACCGCAGGAGGAGAAGAAGCCAGAAGGACTTTTGTTGACCAGAACTGAGGCTCTGCTGGTACAAACCAATTCTGTGATAATATTTATCCACTGTTGAGAGAAATTGAAAATTTTCAAGGCCTAGAAGAGGAAGCTCCATTGAATTCTGTCGAAGGCTTTGGAGATATCCAACTTCAAACACACTGTCCCCCCTCTCATTCTGGAATTAAGCTTCTGGAAGAGTTCATGGGCCAAGGCAATATGCTGATGGATAGACCTACCTTTTACAAAGGCAGATTGGTGGTTGGAGATGAGATGGGGTAGGATTTTAGAAAGTCTATTAGCCAGAATTTTGGATATAATTTTGTAGGTGAAGTTTAGGAGGCTAATTGGTCTATAATCCGAGAAGGAAGAAGGAGATTTGGATTTGGGGAGGAGAGTAATGAAGTATGCATTGGTGGCTCTAAGTAGTCTACCAGAGGAGAAAAAGTGGGTGACAACATGGATCACATCTAAGCCCACAATATCCTAGCAACTGGTGAAAAAAGCACCAGAGAAACTGTCCGGGCCTGGCGAACTGAACTTCTTAAGCCCAAAAACCGCTTCACAAATTTCAGTAGGGGAGGGAGATTCAGTAAGGGAAAGATTTTGGGCAGCCGAGACTGAGGGACCATCAATCTCAAATAGGGAATCTATAGGAGAAGTGGCTGGAGAATTGAGAAGCTGCGAGAAATAGATGGAGGCCTGATTTCTGATCTCTTCTTCCTCCTCAACAAGAGTATTTTCCACCTGAATCCTGTCAATGAGATTGCGGATACTTCTAGATTTGGCTGAGAGATGGAAGAACTTTGTATTTCTATCCCCGTCTTGAAGCCAATTGATTTTGGATTTCTGCTTCCAAAGAGTAGCCTCAGCATTGAGCCAATTATGAAGGTCAGACTTACCATTAATAAGAGCCTGAAGATGCCCGTCACTAGGATGATCATCATAAGCCAATTGAGCTTCCAGAGCTGAGGCCTCTGCAGCTGCAATGTTCCTTTTGAGATGGCCAAAAACTTCTAGATTCCAGGCCTTGAGGTTCTGTTTAAGAAACTTGAGCTTTTGAGCTAGAATATATTGGGGGTTGCCAATCACAGGGATGGCCCAATTTTTGTCAACAACAGCTGTGAAGGAAGCATGAGAGAGCCACATCGCTTCAAATTTAAAGGGAATGTTTTTTTGGGGGGGTCTACTTCTATGGGATAGAAGAAGAGGATTGTGGTCAGACGATAGTCTAGGCAAGTGGGATACTAGAGGGTCCTCAAAAGAATCGAACCAAACATAGTTGGAAAAGGCTCGATCTAGTCTGGCCGCAATGTAGGCTTGCCCTTGCCTATTATTTGCCCAGGTGAAGCTATTACCTCTGAAACCAAGATCCTTCAGGCCAGAAACAAGGACCATATCATTGAAATCCTTGACTAGGGAGGGGGGGGGGGCAAGTACTCAACTTTTTAGAAGCCAAAAGAATAGAATTGAAATCTCCTATGACACACCAAGGAAGGATGGTGGAGGAGGAACTAATCAGGTATTGCCAAAGAGTTCTTCTTATTCTGTAGTCAGTAGATCCATAGACCCCTGAAATCAGACCAGAAGAAGGCCTAAGAGGATCAGTAAATTCAATAGAAATGTGTTGGTCGGAAAAGTCTAGAAGAGAGAATTTGAAGTTGTTAGTGGATTTGCAAAAGCACCAAAGGGAATTGATAGAATTAGAAAAAGAAGTATTAAAGCCAAGAGACTGAAGGCCAGAAGAGATGGAGGAGTTCAGGATGATTTTGGGTTCAGCTAGAAAAATGATGTCAGGAGAATGAGAGCCTAAGAGATGGTGAAGCATAGTTTTAGTAGGGGTATTGCCTAAACCTCTACAATTCCAGAATAGGATCTTAATCATTGGACGGGGTGAAGGGAGGATGGCCACTAGAACTCCTAGTTTTGGGACCAGAGGAAGAGGAACCTTTTTGTTTTGTTTTCCTTTTGGCTTTGGGCTTGAAAGGGGATAGGTCTACTACAAGGGTAGTAGCCTGAGTGGGAGGCTGTGTGGGATCTAAGGTAGGTAAAGAAAAGGGATCGGAAGAAAGGCCATTAACTACCTGATTAGGAGGAAGATTGTCACTAAGCAGGTTCCCAGAATTAGAGGGTAGGGGAGGGGGAAGAGGAGATAACTATTTACAAACCTTATAATTAGATACAGTCAATTAATTAATTTATGTACTCTATCCGTCCACCTCCCTGTACACAGAATGACCAAAAACTCAATGGTTCACGCCTGAGACCCTTTGATAAAAACTCAGTGGGTCCCACTGGGCCAATCCATGATCAGGCTTGATGTCTTTGGTCGCCCAAGGCTGATATATCATACCAGTGAATTTGATTCATCATTGGACCATTCCCTGGGGCCCACAAACCCAAACGGATTCTTCAATTTTCCACAACAAGTCACGCCTGGGGTTATTTGCATCTACTGGACAGTGGGTCCCACTGTTCCCAAACCCCAAATGTCCAACTCCACCATGGTCGACCAGGGGTCCTCCAAAAGATGTGTGGTCTTGATCCTTGATCAGATCAATAGATGGGCCCCACAACTACAAACGACCAATGCTCTGTTTTCTTGGTCATTCACGATTTTTATTGTACAGGTACATAAATGGTGGCCCAAACGGGGTCCATCTCACATGGTTCCAAGTCCATCTTGGTCGACCATGAGTCTACTACAGGATCTGTGGATCAGATTTACCATCCAGTGGGACATGGGGTCCCACAAACCCCAACTACTATTCTTAGCATTCCTGCTATGCTTCTGTTCTTTCAAGTTTCATGCCTATACAATGGGTATTATGGATTAAAACTCCATACTGACAAAGTACTAACATAACCCAACAATTGAGCAATTCAGTGATTGACTTACTCAAGTTCGATGACTTCTAGTTGACCCTATACACTTCCATTACACAGCACTTGAACAATTCTCAATGCCAAACATCCAAATCATCAATAAACAGTATTAAGGAAGATTCACTCACCTTTGATAAACGATCGTCGCCTTTGCAATATGTGATTGCGAATAGGACATCAGTAGCCTTCCTCTCCTTCCCCTAAATTGCAATCCACAAAGCTTTTCTCTCAGAATTTTCTCCAAGGAAAAGATGAATAGGATGTAGTGGTCATTGGTCGTTGGTTAACATATATATATAGGGGAGATGGAATTTCTTAGTCCTCTCAACTTCTTATTTAGAGTTGTCATACAACTCTACTCCTTTCTAAACCCAGTCACGTGGGATACTTACTAGGTTACTAAAAGTATTACTTTTACTTCCATTATAACTTGGGCCAAAATATAACTAAGATACTACTTGGGCCAGACTCATCCTAGGCCCATGTAACTCAGGATATTACAAACAATCAGGCATACCGCTCTTCCACACCTGTCGACAGTTTTTATCCAAACTCATGTTCCTTCTGCATACGTATACAATGACAGGCATACAATAATTTACATATCATAACTAATTTAGCCCATGTTGTTCATTTCATTATCAATGTTTATACATGTTTGTTTGCCTGTATGCAACTGCACCAAACATGAGGACAGTACACCTGCCTAAATTGAGTGATATAAGACATGGGCGGGCAACACAAATACTGATAAAACAGTCCATAAAACATAAATATCCGGAGTCTTGGAAGCACATGCGTCTGCCTTCGATTGAACATAGCTTCAATTCAAACGTCATCAAAATCAACTTTTGACAAAAAAGAAAATCATTATTAATCATTTGATCTAATTTAAATTCACAACAAATTTGAAATAACACGAAATCTCAAGAGAATTAAGGAATGTTTTACCTAACCCCTCGAAGGCTTGAAATTCCTCCGTGACATCTTCCAAATCAGCTGCTACATTTGAACTTCGAAACCAATCTTGTGCACAAATAAGGCCTTCTACTGTTTTGGGTGATAGAGAACTACGATATGGATCCAACACACGTACTCCCGTACTAAAGGCAGATTCCAAAGCAACAGTAGAGAACAGGAATAGCTAGAATATCTTGTCCAACTTGAGAAAGAACTGGATACCTTGAAGAATTTACTTTCCACCAAACCAAAATATCAAAACTAGAATTGGCTTGAACTTTTTCACGAGGAAAATCCCAGTATAGTTTAACTTCATTTTTGTCCACATCATTTTCTACTTCTGCCATATGCTTTTCATATTCCTCCAGCTCATCATTTTCATTAACAATGGGTTGGTCAACCTCCAATTCAGAATTAGCACTCGAAGATGAAGCATTAGAGGACTCAAGTTGTTGGTACTCCACATACAAAGTATTAAGTGTATCCATTATCTTTTCAGTAAGCTCAACCACCTTGGAAGACTCAAGTTTGAAATAAAATCCATAACACCATGTCACATATGTCAACTTGTAACATGGATCCAACACAATAGCAATCAACAACATCATATTCATTTTCTCAATTGGTTCCCAATACTTCTGAAATTTCAATTTCATTTTGACAGCCATAGCTTTTAAACAAGGATCAAAACCAGACATAAAGGTATTCAATTTGTTCTCAATGGAAACAACTACAGGAAAATACAAATGAGAAGTCACATATGAAGTGCCAGACAACTTAGTTGTAACATCATAGAATTTCTGCAAAAAAGTGGTCAAGAGCCTACAGTCTTCTCAATCCTCGAAGGTAGGAGGTCCACCTACGTCCTTAAGTTCCTTCTTAAATTTATCATCATCATCAATCATTTGATCAAATGCCTTTTCAAATTTAGCTGCACTTTCCAACATCAGAAATGTAGAATTTCACCTAGTTGTAAGATCCAAACACAACATCGTTTTACAAGCTATTCCCTCCTTCTCCACACAATACTTAAATATCTGTGTGTAATATCCTGAGTTATGTAATATCCCGAGTACTCAAGATATTACACTGTGCCCTTTGTGGAGAGCTCCTAGCATATTTCACAGCAGCCCTAATTCGATTTATGGCACCATCCAATCCATCTTTCACAATCAAATTCAACACATGTGCTCAACATCTCATTTGAAAATATCGACCGCCTAAAATAGAACTGTCATTTCTTTTAAAGAAATTTCTCTTCAAATAAGTAATGGCAGTGTCATTTGATGTAGCGTTGTCAACAGTTAATGTGCAAAGTTTCTGAATTCCCCAATCAACTAAACATTCCTCAATCATTCGACCTATTGCCTCACCTTTGTGGCTAGAAATCACACAAAAGTTCAAGATTT
The DNA here is from genome assembly GCA_012931725.1 of Litsea cubeba. Lineage (NCBI taxonomy): Eukaryota > Viridiplantae > Streptophyta > Magnoliopsida > Laurales > Lauraceae > Litsea > Litsea cubeba. Next base: position 56,041,249 of record CM022944.1, read on the forward strand.
TTTTGTGCAAGTTCCAGTCTTTATCTATGAAATGAGACGTAAGGCACATATAAGAAAGGTTCTGATTTGATGTCCATGTATCAGTAGTGAGACATATCCTTTGTTTACTTTTCAAAAACATACTCTTCAATTTTTTTCTCTCCGCCACATACAAAGCCATACAATCTTTAGCAATTGTAACACATGAAATATGTTTGAATAGAGGCTGCATCATGCTACAAAAGTGCCTAAACCCCTCATTCTCTGCAAATTTGAAAGGCAATTCATCTAAGACGATCATTTTTGCAAGTTCCTCTCTACAAACATCCTGACTAAATTTCCAAAGTGCAAGAGGATTCACATTTTCAGCTCCACTACCAGATTTCATTACTGATGTAATTTTCTTTTGTCTCTGACTATTTGCATTTATATTTTCTGGAAACTTAGGACATATTTTCAAATGATTCCTCATTGCACTAGTTCCATTAGCACTCAACCACTTAACATGAGCATCACAATGGCCACAATGGAGTGTATATTGAATCTTAGGGTCATAATTGTTAGGTCTAGAAAAATGTTGTCAAATATCTGATTCTTTGTTATTTTTTCTTTTGAGAGAGGATACCTGACTATGACAGTGACTATCAGAGTGAGTTCCAGGTTGAGGAGCATCAGGCGGAGAAAGTGGAGTCTCAGCCATACTAGACATGAAAATCTGACAATGAAATTGAACAAAAAAAAAAAAAAATACACTCAGAACAAAATAAAAAAGATGGGACTTGTGGCAATCTATCACTCATGGAATTATCATCAATCCATCATTAACAAAGAACTCAAATATGTAGGAATGTAGGATTGGAAACCACATCAAGTGACAAATAAACTGAAACATGCAATCAAAAGTTACTAACAAAAAAAGGAAAATATCAACAGAGGGATGCGGTTTGAGGTGAGGTCACAGAATTTGGGCTATGGCCCAATCCAACTCACACCCACCTCACCTCATAGCAGACACTGCTGTTCGAGTATAGGGTGTGAGCTGAGGTCACAGAATTTAGGAGCTGTTGATTACATTCCAATAAACATGAGTAATGGAGATGAGAATATTTTGTGTCATAGATAATGAACTTTCAACATGCTTAATTTTTCTAATGGCTAATCCAGGAGATAATCTGCAGATTGAAATGGTTTTAATTGGAGGCTCAAGTGAGCCAATTTTGGATTAATACAATTAGTACCAGTTACTAAATTGTAGTCTACAGTCTATATATGGCGACTCCTAAAACTTGGTCTCAACTAGCCCACTTCAGAGATCTATGTAGAAATCCAACCAAACCAATGACAGATTTGATTTGGTTTGTACATATCTTTCTGATTTTATAATTGCTTATTTAAATGGATCCACCAACACAACACTGAACACCTATTGTTTTCATGGAAAGCAAATCTGCTCTATTATTATCCAACTTTCCTGTGAGGGGTCCAACCAAACCAAAGCAATTAATCACCTTATTATAACTAAACCCCTAGACTATTCAAAACCAATCATCCCTCAAACCCAATTTCCCTTTGCTTCTCCAATTCCTCTCTCTGATGCAGAAGGGTTGTATTGTGCACTAGCCTTTGATTGTCATGTTGGGTGTTCAAGCCACAACCAGCCAAGCACAAGAAAGAGAAGAAAATGAAGAAGTCAGGGACATCTATGCCTTGACAACGCCAACTTCCCAGCAGCAGCCCCCAAGAAGAAGAGAAGCCTGGGAGACTAGTAGCCACAGATCTTCCAACCTCTCCAACTTGAGTGACAGATTGAGTGAGAACTTCTCCACCATGAGTAGAGAATTCAATGCCCTTGTGCTGGCTGGCTCTACAATTGAGCATGGTAACAGTGATGGGTTTGCTAATGGCGGGACCAATTTGTCTAGGATTGGCGAGGAGCTAGAAGAGACCCAACCCATTAGCAATTGTCCCAGACTCCAATTATTTGAACCCAACACCTTCTCCTTATCTAAGAGATGTTGGTGTTGGTGTTGGTGATGGTGTAGGATCATCTACGAGGAGTGATGTTGTGGAAGAGGTGTCTTTGTAGAGGGTGAAGAAAGAGGAGACAGATTCAAACAAAAACATAAAAAAAAAAAAAAAAAACCCTCTGAATCCTAACTTTTTCATTTCTGTTACGACAGATTACATCAAAATCCAAACTTTGAACATCTAACATTTAAGAACAAAATAAACAAAAAACCCTAGAATCATGATAAGAACACAAACAAACCTGGATCTGGACAGGAGAGTCTTATTCTTCTTCTTCGCCTCTAGTCGGTGCAGGTCTGGTCTCCGTCAGGGAGTCTCGAGAGAGAGAGGCATCTGAGGCGAGAAACGAAGGACTGAAGAGAAAGGGTTTTGGTCCTTTTGGACTTGCTAGTTGTTAGGGTTTCCTTTTGTTAACATGAGTTCAGAATTATTTCATCTAGGCCCTTATTTTTTCTTGTATTAGTATAACGGTACGGTTAACCATGTGCGGTTAACCGAACCGTATTTTACGGTTCGGTTCGGTTAAAAACCGTGAGTCAAAACAGAAAACTGTAACTGAACCGTGAAGTGCGGTTTTTGGAGTAAAATAACCGTAACCGTAACCGAACCGTGAACCACGGTTATTAACCGCGGTTCGGTTCGGTTCGGTTCGGTAGACGGTTTTTCGATTTTTTTTACACCCCTAGGAGGAGCTGGAGGAGGAGGAGGAGGTTAATCTTCGATTGGAACTTGTGGATGTTCGCTATCATCTGCTGGTAAAGAGGATAAGTTAGCACTCCCAAAAGGGGCATGTGACTCAACTATCTCACCATTAGGGACTCTCACATTGTAAACCATGTCAATGTCAGACAGAAGAGTTCCAAAGGACTGACATTCCTACCAGGAGAGTACCATAATTGGACAATGGGGCCACAATTCAGATATGGAAAACAAATGGAGACTCTTGTAGCTACATGATACCGGACATTAGCCATATACGGAGTCAAATCAGAATGGTTCCCCTTTCATGGATACACATTGAATGTAAATATATTGTGCAGGATTCGAATGGAGGAAGGAGGGTTGTGGCCTGATGAAAATATCCCTCTTTCCAGGGAACAACACGACCACAAATGGTTTCTGTGACTGTCCTCCTTTTGTCTTTGGTAAGGGTATCTTCAACCGATTTGGGACCACGGTCTTTGGTTGGAGCCCTAATAGTGGAAGAGATATAAGTAAGACTAAAGAGGATCTCTTCATCTGAAAATCTGACTATGAAAGACAAATCATCTTCCTCAAGTTTGGATCGTACAGTGGATGCATACATAGCTTTAATAATGGAGGGAAATGCATCTCCACCCTAATGTAGGATATTTTCCTATCCAATGGCTGAGAGGAGAGTATGAACCCCATGGGCAGCCACTAATTCTACATTTACCCTCCGTTCGACAGTGATTTGCTTATCTTGGAATTCACGGAGACCATTGAGTTCACAGGAGACAAGTGTACATGGTGGAGAGCGTTGTCATGATGATGATGCATGCGTGATTCTAGGCCTCTTAGCATATCGATGTGCCACTTTCTTAGATCTCACAATTGTGAAAGAGAGAGGGACACACTCAAACAAGGGGAAATAGGGTGAAAATCTTGTGAAAATGAAGGAAAATGGAAGAAATCGAAAGAAAATCAAGGGAAATCAAGGGAAATCAAGGGTCAACTAACCATTTTGATGCAGTCCAACCCAAGACTAGGACCCGTAGGTCCTGATGGGCCCACATGATCCCTGATCTTGCAGAGACCCCTATCCTTAATTTAGATATTCTCTAAATTAGTAATGTTGCTTTGTTTGCTACTCTATATATATAGAGAAGCCTCTCATTGTAAGGTTATGTTTTTCTTCAATCAGTTCAATTACGTGAGTTTCCCTATCAATGGGTTTGATGGTTATGAGTGCTGTTTTCTTTGGAATACCCTCATTTGATTCGATCAACCCCATCTGAGGCGTTGATCTATTCGATTGAGGATCCAGGGCTAAGCCACATTTGACTTTGGAAATCTACCTAGGGCCTTGAGAAGAAGGAGCTGAGGAATCTGGTCTTGAGATCCCACCAACACCTTGAGATTTTACTTGGTTAAGCTTAGGTTGGTGAGGATAAATCTTAGGTGATGAAAAGGAAACTTTCCCTTTACCTTTCTTCCTTTCTTATATGCTCCCAACTTTTGCCTTTTGAATTGAATATTTAATTTCCCAACTTTCTTCATCAATTCTTTCATTCTTTTAGTCAAGGGAGGAAGGTTAGACATGTTTTTCTTCTTCCTAGGAGACTCTTTCTTAAATGATCTAACTTGTTCGTACCTTTTAGAGTCTTCCTTGATTTTATATGTCTTCCCTTTACTTACAATTGATTTACCTTTATCAGACATCTTGAAGGGTGTGGATTTGAGTTTCTTACTTAATTTGCACTCAAACTTTAAATGTCCTTGTACCACAGTAATGACATATAACATTTGGCTTAGATGTTTGAGCGCTGGAGAATGAGGACTCACCTTTCAAAATACTGTGAAGGTTCTAGGGCCATGAGAAGTATACCTATTATATCCAAGGCCAGCCCCGTCTCCTTAAGATTTACCCAATTTAAGCAATTTGACAAATTTTTCTTCACCTTGGGTAAATTTCTGCTCAATTTTGTCTTTAGAGGATCTAAGTTGAGTGACTGTATTATTTAAGGACTAGTTTTCAGATTTTAACTAAGTAAGCTCTTTCTCAATTTTCTTAAACTTGATTAAGTCTTCATTAGGAATCTTTAATTCTGTTTTAACCTTTTCAGGCTCATTTGCTTATGAATCCTTTTCATTTTTGACTTGTTCAAGCTCATTTCTCAATTTAGTATGTTTAGCCTTTTGTTGACTTACTCGTTCAATTAGTTTACAACTCTCCTCATAGAGTGAGTCATAGGCATCCTGAAGTACATCATTTTTTCATCACTTGAATCTTTAGGTTCTATTTCACTACCAGAGGCTTCAACATCCGATTTAACTGTTGGTTTCATTGCCTTGTTTGTTTCACTGCCTCTATAAAGTTGAATGTTGTGGAGGCTATCAGGATAGGATAACTTCCAGTTTCCTCATGGTATGACTCATTTGGCTCGGACTCAGATTCTGATGAATCATCCCACGTGGCATTAGTAGGACATTTTGGTGCTATATGGCCATACCTTTTACAATTGTAACATTGGATGTCCTTTGACTTGCTCTTAGAGAAGCTAGATTTAACTTTGCTTTTATTTTTTATCAAAGGACTTTTCATGTTTGTTATCTTTTGGTCTTCTCTTGCTCTTAAAATGTTTAAGGAGGTTTTTTGGCAAGAGTTGCCATTTTTTTTTCATCTTTACTTTTAGAAGTTGATTCTTCTTGGATTTTATTTTTAGAGACTGAAGATTTTAAGGCAATGGATTTCTTTTTGGAAGTGTCACATTTTTTAGCTCATAAATTTGGAGGGATCCAACTAGGTCTTCTACTTTCATATTCTCGGGATCCTTATGCTCCTCAATAGAGGTCACCTTAAGATAAAACCTTTCCGGAAGTGATCTTAAGATTTTATTATAAATTTTTCCTTTCATTATAGTTTCTCCTAGTGCCCACAGAGCATTTACTATTTCATTTAATTTCGTATGAAATTGTGTAAAAGTTTCATTCCCATCCATACGAATATTCTCAAATTGAGTAGTGAGGAGTTGGAGTTTGGACCTTTTCACTACAAATGTCCCTTCATAGGTCGTCTCTAGAATGTTCCAAGCTTTCTTGGCTGATGTACAAGTCATTATTCTTTTGAATTCATCAGGGGACTTAGCACAAGTAATGGCATTTAAGGCCTTTGCATCATAGTACGGGGGGTTTTAATAGGAATAATTGAAAATAATGACTAAATAAAAATTACAAAGTCCTAGTACAAACAATGATCACTCAATTTAAACAACAAGATATAACTATTGTGGAAATAATTAAGTGATTAATAGTGTTAATTACAAGATAAAGAATATGAACTACTACAAAGTCCTAGTACAAACAATGATCACTCAATTTAAACGACTAGATATAACTATTGTGGAAATAATTAAGTGATTAATAGTACTAATTACAAGATAAAGAATATGAACTACTAGAAAGCTCGAACACTAAGAAAATGCCAATAAGTTCTTAATGTAATTTAGCACATGTGAGTTGTATGCCAATCCAAATAAGATATGACTATCTAACACATGTATCTCATAGCATAAATGTAAAACATTAAGGCATAATAAAGATGGAGGCACACAACGATTTATAGTGGTTCGGTCCTTGACCTACTTCCGTTCCTAAGAGAACCACACATCAATGGTCTATTGGCTTTTACTATGAAAGGTTGTCAACAGGTGCACCTCATAAACCTTTACACCTAGATTTTTTTTTGATACGGTGGTTCGATCACCAAGGTTTACTCCACCACTATTTTTTTATTTTAATTTTATAGTGGTTCGATCACACAAGTCCCATCTACTTTACGATTATATAAGAATAAAATAAAAGCAAGAATGCTTGCCTCTTTGTCGACGACTAGCTTGATGCGTGTTGTATGAAGATTGAACTCCAAGCTTTGACTCCTTGCTTTACTCCTTGGTGATGAAGATGCTCCAATTGTGCTGAACGAAGTGAGGAAGGAGGTCTGGGTCTAAGGTGACTAAGATAGATGGGTTCTTAGAATTTGTGGAAAATGGTCTTGAAGGTCTAAGGCGATTTTGTCTATGGGGAGTAATCAATCTTCAAAACACTAGATCCTAATTCTAATTATCATTCTCTCTTGAGCTTTGAATGCTCTAAGGTCTAACTATTAAATCCTTGGAGAGTGAGTGGAAAAGGATTTTGAGGTCTCTAAAATGTGTTTAACTGGATGTTAGTTCATGGTTTAAGAGGGCTCTCAAACTCACATTAGTTGCTGCCTTGAAAATGAGCTTGGGTATTTATAGACAGAGCGCCAACGGATACTTTACGGCTAGCCATGAAGAGGCTACGGCCAGCCATAAATCCCAATGACTAGTTTGACTGGAAATTCAAAACAGGCTGTTGTTCGACGGTTAGCCTTGTGGCTCACCATGGGATGACCTACGGCTAGCCATAAGTTCACCGTAGAGCAAAATGGCCAAAATCGGCTAACTGGAAAATCTCATCGATGTGTAGCTACGGCAGGGTTTTAAAAAGCGTGCCTAGGCGCGCGCCTAGGCACAAGGCTCGTCGAGGCCCAGCAATTGCGCCTCAAGTGATGGGAGTCGAGGCGAGTTGAAACAAGACCCAAAAAAGCCCCTGAGGCGCGCGCCTCTTGCGCCTTATTGTCACCCGGGCTTTAAATTAAGAAAGAAAGAGATGTAAGGGCTAAATGAAAATTTTCTAATATAAATAAAGATGCCGTGCCCTGCCCTAGTTGTTTCCCGTATCATCCAACGAAAAAAAAAAGAAGGGAAGAGAACGGAGAAAGGAGAAACACCAGCCAGCGATCCACTCCAGCCAGCAGCCAGCGATCCGCCTGATTAGCAGCGAGTGGGGCCCATGCTGAAATTTTGGGATGACCTGCACTGGCTGGTCTGGGGCTTTTTTTTTTCAAACGCATCATCAAATCAGTGGGGCAAGGATCATATTTTGCTTATGCCATCACCGACTTAACCATCCATCAGTGGGGCCCATGCTGAGATTTTGAGATGACCTAGTATGGCTGGTCTGTGGGCTTTTTTTTAAAAAACATCATCAGGTTATCACCAATCTCGTTAGGTCCTCCTTAGGAGCATCTGTGTTGTTCCTTTGACTTTGAAGTTGTATTGGTTTTGATGGATTTTGGTACTTTTGTTGAATGTTTAACATTTATAGTGATGGATGCTTTATGACGTTTAGAATTTTTCTAATATTCCTTGCCAATTATCTGTCAGTCTGTCTAATTTGTTCTACTTTTGTTCTATTTTGTGAATTATCTATCTATACCAAATTATATTTTTTTATATACAATGTGCGCCTCGCTTCAATGAAGCCCGCGCCTCGCCTCGCGCCTTAGCGCCTAGGCCCTAGGAGACCTTAGCACCTTGATGCGCCTCGCGCTTTTAAAAACACTGAGCTACGGTAAGCTTGCTTGTGCTCATATGGTTTGTCGTAAGTCCCTATAGGGTAGCCGTAAGGCCTGATTTCTGAATTCAATAAGTTCAGATCTTCTCCTTTCAAATCCATTAATTTTACTGGTTGGTTTGAGGGACCCAAAGGCCTTTTCTTGGTTATTCTTAGGGTCCATTTTACCTAAATAGATTGGCACATCATGGAGAATTTGACTTGATGATCCAGGGCATTTCAGGACTTGATCCTTTGGACTTGAGCTTGATCTACCTTTCTGAAGCTTCCAGAGGCAAGGTCTTGGACTCGACATAGAATTGACAAGGCTAGGGAAGGAAGTGCTGATTTAACTATGGCACCAACACCTACTACACTGGAATTTGCTGGGTTTTTTGTTTCTCATGTGAAGGTACTGAATGGAAGCGGGATTTTCTCCTACGGACGTTTCTGTTTGCGGACTTTTGTATTCCCCCATGGACATTCCTGTACACAGACTTCTGTGTCATCACAGTCGGCACTTTGAATTCGGGGGAGGGGGGGGTACCCGGGTCCTGATGCTAATTTGCAGACTGATCAGAACATCCGCTTGGATGGAATGTTGAGGAGCCAATCTTCTAGACTAAGTTGTTTATTTGTTTTTTTTCTTTTTTTTTCTTTTTCTTTTCCCTTTTCATTAAGGTTGAGGCCATTCTGCCTGTTTTTAGGCATGGATTCTTTTTATCTTTATGTTCCTTTAAAAAATTAATCAGTCACCATTTCCGAAAAAGAACAGTAAGAAACTGTTAGCGCAATGGAAACATGCATACCTATGGTATAGTATAGAAGACTGATAAAATAAGCATGCAACTCCCAGTATCCCTTCTTGCCTGTTAGTTTTTTGGACATCAATAATCAAGCGCATATAGAGTCACTATATGGGCATCCAAGCTTGTAATACTTTCCAGTTTTGTTGTTTTGTATTATCTTCTGCTTTGTAATTTCTTTGATCTTAGAATACCCAGTCATTCATTCATCAGCACAGGAAAACTATTGGCATTTTGCTGTTTATTGCAGGGTGGTTGAAATCATTGTAATGGTATTACTGTTATTTATTTAATTATTCTAATTAATTCTACTTCCTTGCATGCAGGCTCTAGCATTAGCCATGGCCTACCAATCTGTCACAGACCATCATAGGCAACGCCCACCAATCAATGATCTCGGCCCACACGACCCTGTCCCGATAAATTAAGATCAAGAAATCTAGTTCTTTCATCAGCAAAACCTGTATTCACTGTGTGGATACTGGCTTCATTTGGTACTCGTCTACTTCTTGTTAAATGCCAATAAGAAGGCATCTCTTTTTTCTGAGTTGCACATTTCTTTCTTCCAGTATGTTAGTTCATCTACTTGCCGCAAATTATATTATTCTTCAGAACCCATTGGATCCCATACGCCCATTCCCTGACAGTGAACCCTAGTTATCAGCTGATTTGGTCGAAACTATTTGTTCCAGTCAGTGGGCCAAAACGGACGCCCTCAAAAGATTTCAATTTATATTTTTTTGGCCACATCTAATGTTCTATTTCTTCACTTGGTACTCATTTTTTGGCACTTAGGTATAAATAGCATATTACATTTTTTATTTAATAGAATGAATTAAATATATAATTTATAAGCTATTTTCTCTTTTTAATATTTCTCATATCTTCTAAATTGATTTATATCCCTTATTTGTTTCATTATTTTCTTTTGAAACAGAACTCTGGTATAAAATACTGTAACGCTGAATATGTCTATTAATTACACTCTTTTTCGGTATCTGAAATGGGGTCCAAAACGAAATTGACAACTATGCTGCAATTGTAAGCTGTGGCAACTTCAGGCCAGTAACTAAGCTGACCACTTATATGTGGTAGGCCTATGCACTGATAGCCAATGTTAGGCCCATGGCCATAGCTGGACATACAGGATACCCCATTGCGTTTAGGGGCTCTTCTGGATGTGGAGAGACCAGATGGAGAAAAACTGTCAGCAGAAAAGTAAAGTACTGTTTGGATTTTGGTTCCCCTGCATTCAGTTTACCTCTTAAATCTAATGACCTGTAACTTTGTTTACTCTCATAACTGGTTTTCTAATGTCAGAACAAAACCACTGGTTGTCCCAATGTTGAGTTCTGACTCGGCCTCGAAGGGCTGAAAGGGCTCTGAACTTGGGACAAATCTGCCTCCATTTTTTCCACTTAATTAGCATCTAATCACATAAATCATGGGTCGGGTCTTACAACCCAATACACGAGGATATTTCTCTTGAGCAGATTTGATTTTATATTTGGCCTTCTTTTTTTTTTTTATTCATATACCTGTATACTCTGATTTCTTTGACCATACAAAACATGCCATTAGTGTTTCCAACTATTTAGGGACAGAGCATGTGTTTCCAACTATTATCTTAATAAAACTAGATCATAAATTACAGAGCAACAACTGGCGATGTCCCCGTTCCACCCCGAGCATAGGGCCTGTTTCGTTACTTAGAATTCAAAGAATTTATGTATGGAGATTTCCTAAATTCTCCAACATGTACAATTCCTGAATCCTTCTTTGTACTTGCATCTAAAATTTTTAGAAAAAGGCAAAGAGGTTGAAATTGCAAAATTCCCAAGGGTCTTTTGAGACTTTTTAGATGACTGAAATTTTGGAACTTGGAATTTTTATTTGCTAGAATTTCTAGATGCTCAGGTATATAGTGGCGGCCTTGGGTGATATGTCACGAACATTTAGTTTTGCAAATAAAGACCCAATTTTCCTTGAAATGACCTCCATCTCATGCTTTTTAGCTGGTTTTCCCCGTGGGCCTCGGAGTGGTTCTGATGTCTTGTTCTAAAGATCATTAATGTGGTGATGACAAGCCTCTCAGTCCAACTGTAATTAATCACAACCACTAATTGAAGGTTAACAAGAATCTTTCATGTCTACGAGTGCTAGCTCTTGCAAAAGGTGCATAGATGAAAAAAAAATGTTCTAACAAATATATATGCAGAGATGAGGCTACTTCGTAAGGAATATTTGGTTGGATGTCTAAAGCCAAGACGAAAAAAAAAAGGTGATTCTAAACGCACCCACAGCTATTGCTTTACATTTTCACATTTTATTTTATTTTTTATTCACCAAAATGCCCTAAGGTGAAATGACGACATCACCCTTTTCCTGCCTCCTTCCTCAAGCTAGTAGAAGCTGGAACGCTACATCAACCTCTTCCCTCCTCTTCCTTTGGTTCTCCTACGTTGTTTCTTGCCCTCCTCTCTACTCATCTCCTCTTGTTCTTGTTCTGCTTCTTCTTCTTATTCTTCATTATCCCTTATATCCACTGTTTTGATACTGTTCATCTACATTCATTCATCACCATTGATCTTCATCTCTTTCCTCATCATCTTATCCAGCTCTTAAAAAGTATCCTCAAGTCTCCTCCATTTGTTTAAAGATATTGGAGGCACTCATCTCCCTGCACCACATTGTCTATACTCTTGACTTCGTTTCAAGCATTTTAAATAAACTTCGCGCGTCGTGCTCGGTATTCCAGAGCCGTGCAAATGAATATTGCACGGCGGAAATACCATTAAACATATTAGATTTGCACGGAATAAATATTCCGTGCACAATTTTTCTGCACGGCATCAATAAATTTTTGCACGGCATATTTATTCCGTGCAAAAATTTATTGCACAGCAATAGTAAACCGAGCATATTTCACGGAGATTAATTGGAGAGTGTCGCAACACAGGAGTCCAGTTAATATTGACAGTGATTAAATTCTTGTACTTTCAACTTGATGTAAACAAATTTAACACATGATGTTGAAATGGAAGCAACCTTTTATGTTATTATGTTGTTTGTTTATTCTTTAAGACCCCTGCTTGGTTGCATGGTATATGTTGGCCGAGCAACATGTATCTGCTTGGTGCATGTTGGCCGAGCAGAATGCATCTGCATGGTACATTTTAGCCGAGCATAATTTATATGCGCGGATTGTTTTGGCCATGCAGTGTTGTAGGTTGGTGGACATGTTGTATCCCATTTTGAAGATGTAGGTAGATGTTCATAAAAAAAAAATAAAAGGAATCAACCATTTCATATAAGAAGTTAAAAATCATCAAGAATAAAATTCTTCAATTGACACATTAAAGTTTGTAATACATATCCGAGCTCGAGATACACATGAACCAAAGAAAAAGATATCCCTTCATGAAATTACTTATATATCTCATCAAAAATTAGTTTGACAAATTCAAAAGCCCTCCTATCATCACTGCTGCGCACGTCGGCGGTACGTCACCGGTATGTCATCTAGAATCTTGAGGGAAGTCTGCAGTGCCCGATTATAGAAATCGGCTGGCTCATCCATTCGCGCAAGCATAGCACGGATATGGTCATTCACTCGACGGATATATAAGAAACAATACATGTGTCAAAGATAGTTTGAAAGAATAGATGCAAATATTGTTTGGGATAAGAGTTATTTACAATGCCCTCACCGTTCTTGGAGTCGGGTCATCTCTACCCTCATTAGGGTCATAGTGGGAATGGCTAGCGGGGTTCTGTACATGATGGTGTGATATCCTAGTGTACCACTCGAGATAGTCTGGGGAACACTCCCATGCATGTCGTACTCGATGGCCGCGGTGCGCCAAAGATAATACATGGTCCTCCCATGTAACCTAGTACTGGTCAAGAAATGTATAAGAGACCTTGTATTTACCAGCATTAGTTCCCCGAGTTGCATGAATAGGGGCGAGCGGTGCGAGTGGGATGGTCTATACGTAGCCAAACTGTCGAAGAATCCTGTGTGGGTGGTAGGGTTCAATGACATCTAGAGCTCTCAAGCAACCATAGGAGAAGGATATCTACTGAAATGGATGCTGAGCCCTTGCACTAGCATACGGATCCCAACTGGTCTCGGGCTGCCATCTCTCCACAAAACTCGAAACCAAGGGGCAGGAGATATATCGGTAGTTGAAATGCCTCAAGTCTGCCAATCCAGACTCTTCTATGATAGCACGAAACTGAGGCACATGAAGATCAGCATCATCTACATGCAGATGTATGTACCAGTCCTTCATCCGACGCCAATGACTGATACATTTGAGCGGGCTACGTTCCTGCACATTACAAGTATAAATCTTTATTAACATATGTTATTATAGACTATGAAACACCTTATTTGAAAAACAATTACTTAAAACATTGTAAGAATGAACATGTACCTCCCTGTCCCATATGGATATGGCCACGTGTGTCCTAACACTCACAAGGATGGATAGGTCGGCCGGACCACCGAGAATAGGATCCTCCCCTGATGCCGCCATATGAGGACTAGATGGTTGTGGAGGGCTTGACGGCCCTGCCTCATCCTCTGAGGAGTCATCCTCTGTAGAGCTCTCTATATGCTCGTTGATCGGATCGGGCAGTGGATCTTGCTGCAATTTGTGTCTTCGTTCAGACGCCGTTGGCTGTTGACGGACGCCAGTCGAAGTACGGCATGCACACCTCGACGAGGAGGTCTTGCAATGCCAATCTTAGTCCGCACTCTCGATGGCTCGCTAGAAGTACTAGCATGTCCACTTGTCGGATGTGAGGTGCCACGAATACTTCGAGCTGCTCTTCTAGGCATTTCTTCAAACCTGTTAAAAAATAAAAATCAATAAGAGGAAAAAGCGTAACATAAGAAAGAGAAATTCTATATGCTATGCAACCTCCCATTCCATGCAGAATTCATGTGCCCAGCACATATATGCCGTGCATATATGTTCTGCAGGGCATGCATTTACCGTGCATAATTCATTTGCACAACATATGTATGCCGTGCAAAAGTGTTTTGCATGGCTGATATTTGTCGTGCAAAATTCATTTGCACAAAGTATGTATGCCGTGCAGAAATGTTACGCACGGAGAACATTCGCCGTGCATAAACCCCGTGCAAGAACCTGCGATACCGAGCATATCAAGATGAATGCATCGTTCTTTTTTTTTCAAAATGCACAGAGATTATGCACTTCGGATGAGAAAGAGAAGAATAAGAAGAAATTATGACCCTAATGCAAACGTTTGTAATCTTTGAGTAAAAAACTACGACCTAAAAAGAATGTGAAAAATTACAACCTAAAAGGAATGTGAAGAAGAAGATAAATAAGAAGAAGAGCTCACCTTCTTTAGGATTCGTACGAAGAAGATAAAGAAGAAGAAGAGCTCACGTGCTGCTGTCATCTTCAACCTTCAAACCGTCGATGAGAGGGGCGTGCTGCTGTCGTCTTCAACCTTAAGGAGGACGGGCGAGAGGGAACGTTAGAGGAGGAAACTCGTGGGCACTTTGGGAAATATGGTGGGTGGGCTCAACAAACTATTTTCAAAATAAACATATGGTGGGTGGGTTCAGAATGTGGGTGTGTACAGCAATAGCCGTGGTGTGTATAGAATCACCCAAAAAAAAAAAACTCTCTCAAAAGGTTGGTCCTTCGGTGACCACTGTGAACTCTCAATACAGGTGCATTGCATGTCTGCATGTCAACAGTTTGTTTTTAATCCCAGCCAAGGGACTGGGACCCTAGAGAAAGTATGCACGGACGAAAAGATAGTCTATGCAAAAAAAGAGCCTGCAAATGCAGAAGCAGAAAGAGAGGCCCCGTAACGAGGTTCGAACCTAGCAGCTAGGTGAGAATTGCCAGTCAGGAGCCATACGAACTCATTCCTTGTCACCACTTGTGGATGAGTTTTCAATCATTTATGACAATTGGTGAGCGGAAGCGCTTGCGGACACCAAGTGGCCATGCATGTGGCATATTGAGGATGCTTATTCAAGGAGATACAAAACAATCACTCAAGCTAATCAGAAGACGTGGCAAGAGCATAGTGGAAGAAGGTGCTCATAATTCAATCTTTGAGCTTGTGAGTTCAAGTCTCCAGGTCAAAAGTAAGTAATAAGAAAAAAAAAAAAAAAGCCGCAATTTAGTACCCCATGAATTGTGGTCCTTGGATGGCATTAGAAATCCGATTGAAGGCGCGTCTAAACTTTGCACCTGTAGGTGTACGCACTTTAAGATGCACCCTTATCCAAGGTAATCCACCCTTTCGGCAATAAGCAATGATGTAACCTCCTACACTCACCTTACCAAATGCAATGCTAACAAAAAATGAAATGCTTAACAAAAAAATCCAATATGTGAATTTGGTTTTGATCTCTCTAACAGTTAAAGACACTTAATTTTATATGGTCCTTAGTGTACCATAACGTTTAGAGGATCATCATTATTGAATAACTAGAAACTTCCCATGCCTTTAAGGTACGACGCACCACCGGACCTAGATATGCCTTAGACCGACCGAACCTAGATTCCATGCGTCTCGAAAGTAAGTCCAACCATAAAATGGATTCCACAAAAAAAAATCCAATTAATTGCCAAATGATATAATTCCATTCATTCATTTATTCTTAACAAAACTGAATCATGAAATCTTTCACCCAATTTGCTCATCTCATCTTCTTATCTTGGGCCCATCTCAGCATCAATGAAGTAGTGATTTTTTTTTAATGAAGAAGGGATGACAATACCTGTAAATAACTCAAACTTGTTAACCCTTTTTGCTTTTGATGAGTATGGCAAAAAACTTGTAAATTTCTCCAACTTTTAGCCCCTTTTCTTTTAAATGAAAAATGGATGGCAATACCTGTAAATAACTCTAACTTGCTGCCCCCTTTTGCATTCCCCTCTTAAATCCAAGGGTCCAAAATATCCCTTGGATTTATATATATAGATCCAAGGGTCCAAAATGTCCTAGGGTTCAAAGTCTACTCTCCCATATTATATAGATTTCTAATATACCATGTACTTTCTTAGCTTCAAATAGTTAGTAGATAAGATTATTATTACTACTGGATATAAGACTTTCATTGTAAATAGGGTGGTTGAAAGCATTAACTCAACACTTCTTAAATCCTGTGTTACTTGAGTTGTTTCCTGGCAGGCTCTCTCATCCTCTCCAATTCATGTGAAAAGGATTCTTTTCCAAAAGACTGCCCATTAGCATGTAGACCATAGTTTTTATTACATCTGTTGTAGAACCCACAGAGTCCATATAACAACCCAGATTTCCATATAATTCTGGCTCTCGACGTATTAAATAGATTCTTCTATAAAAACAAAATTTCTGGTCAAGTCTGATTGTAGCGGACATTAATATCCATTAACCATTCCAATATTCGATAACCAGAGCAAAGGAGAATAGTCTATTAGTTATCTTTCTTGGTCAGTTTAAATAAAGACTCGTTGGGTATCATAAGAATAATAATAGATTCGGTACACCAAAAAGGCTCTCATAGTTCCCTAATAACAATAAAGGCCCTACTACAAGTTTTCCCTTTTATCTTCACCTGTGTCTTCTTCTTCTCCTTTCTTACTCATTTCCCTCTTCTTTTGTCAGGCCCCGACTTAGGTTTAGTATAATTAATTATTATTTTAACCGTGATTAGCTGCTAAGTAAGATTAGTCGATGATTAGCTTAGTTTCTAAGCTAGAATAGATTTTATAATAGCTTTGGGATTTTTGAGAGCCGTTGACTTAGGTTTGACAATGCCCGGGGTGGCCTGTGTGATTGTATTTGTGTGAGAGATTATTCTCGATTTCAAAAAATTTCAATTTTTATTCCTTTCAACTTTTTTTATTTATCTTAACAACTTTCATGTTTTGTTCGTTTGGATTTGATATTAAGAAATCACGTTTTTCGAGGAAAAAAGGAAAAAAAATGACTTTTCACACTAAATCTGTACTTGAAATTTACAAAAATTGGGGAAAATATACATTTTGAAAACTAGATATTTCGATGATCGATTTTGTCTTCTTTGTCATTTTCGTTCGGGACCCACAAATATCAGTTTCAGCCACTTGCAGTTTTGGGACCCACTTGCCCACTTTATAAAACCCAGCTAGACCCTTCTTCCTTCTCATTCATTTTCCTGCAACTCGTTGCTAAAAAGAGGGTTTCTTCTTCTCTTCCAGCCACTCTCTCTCTCTCTCTCTCTCTCTCTCTCTCTCTCTCTCTTCTTGCATGCACATTTCTTGAGTGCTAAAGGAAGATCTCAAAATCTTCTTCCTCATCTCTCAAGCTTTCCAAGGATACCATTTTTAAGGGATTTGAGCTAGGACAATCCCTTCTCCAAGCCCTTCTTCTTGATTTGAGATTGAGAAAGGTTAGCAAATGGTTTTTCTCCTTCTAATCTTGCTTTTCCTAAACCTTTAGAATATTTTTTCATACATGCAAAGGATTTTCTTGGAGATTTGCAAATGTTGGATTTTTAGGGCTTTTTCATAGGGTATTTTTGCGGGTTTTTGTAGATTGGAGCTTGGGGCTATAGAAAGACCATTTTGGAGCGATTTGTTTCTCTTCTTGGCCAAGGCAAGTGAATATTCTAGCTAAAGTGATGATTGTTGCTTAATATGAATGATTTTGTGAATCTCTACACTATATTATTTTTCTCATTATAAATTGTTGGATTTAACTTTGAATATTTGAACATTTGTTCATGTTTATTGTTTTCTAAGTTATTGTTTTCAACAATCTAAAGTTGTTTGGTAATGTATCTTCTTGAGTGATTATTTATATTTTCAATGTTAGTATTTTGATGAATGGAAATGCTTTGGTTATATCAATTTTCTTTTTGTTTGGAATGACGGAATGAATTAGTGTGTGGATGGTTGATTGGAGTTTTTGTTGAGGCTAGGAGAAGCCCAAAATATATGTGAATGTGTGGAAGAAGAAAGTGGAAATGATAGAGGATTAAGGGAGAAAGGAAAGAGTGGAAAATAGCTTTAGAAAAGGCTTCCCGTAGCTGGCGGTCACCTGGCGGCTAGCCGAACTAGGCGGTTCCATTTCCAGAGACCAGCTTTTCTACTCTGAAGCTGGCGGTCACCCGATGGCTAGCTAGCCGACCTGGTGACCGACGGCTGACCGAATTGGCGGTTTCATTTCCAATAAGCTGCATTTTCAGCAGATGCTGGCGGTCAACCTCGCGGTTGGCCAGCGGCTAACAGCCGAACCCTTCGGCGGCTAGCCGCCAGCTAACCGCCACGTAAACCGAAATCACCCAGATTTTGTAAATAAGGAAGATTTTAATTTTTGAATTTTTGGAGGAAAAATGTTAGGTTTTAATACACATTTCACATTCTTAAATGTCGAAGATCTTCAGTGGTACCAAACTTTTTATTTATAAATCGATATTAAGGGGTCTAAGTGTGTATCAAACGACTCTAAATAAACCATTTGAACCATTGTACACTATTCATTCCAAGTTAGATAAATTTGTATACTTTCTACAAAATTATTTTGAAATAAATTGAGTGGTTCGCCAGGTTTGAAATATCGATAAAACTACTCGTTTGATCGTTTGATATTGTTCGTTTGCAAATTGTCCGGAGTAGTTACTTTTATCGATGAAAATTTATTGAAATGATTTGATTGATCGGTTTATGATTTTTTGTTCGGCACCACTAAGCTTGGGATCCTTGTTGGATTGATCACCCGACTTGGAATCCTTATAAATTATTACCAACTGCAGTTTGGACCCCTATTGATTGATAGGTTTTTTGGCCATTGCTACGATTAGATCGTTCCATCCATTTTATATGGTTCAGAATTGATCGAGTAGTCTCGTTACTTCGGTTAATGAGGTACGTTATTGATCTGAGTACTCTCGTTACTTTTGTTAATGAGGTACATTATTGATTGAGTTGCTCTTGTTACTTCGGTAATAGGAGCATATAGCATATGTGGATTGCCATTACTTTATTTGATTTGCCATGTTTTGCTCATTTGTCATCGTTTTATCTGCTTCGTCATATTCCTTGAAATTTGTTAATGCTTTAAAAAGTGTTTTTCTTTACCTTGTTAATATTTATGTTTAAACTTTCAATTGTACTTAGATTGGTTATATTGTTTTACAAACTTCTGTCATCCTATTACCTGTTTATTGCTTGCCAAACCGTTTGTGTCGGAACCCATTCTGTTGTTTGGTGCTAGATCAAGACCCCTCTACCCTTGAGGCGCAGTACAAGAGGAACCGGTAGTTCCGATTGAACGTGAGTGGCAGCCTGATGATGTCGTTTAGACGTCGGGTTGAATCTTGAGCTTTGAATCACTTTTTGGGATGAATATTGTTTTGGCAACTTGTCTATAGCCATTGTTGGCTTTCTTTTGGAATTGCGAATTGTAACTTTTAATTTACTTTGACTTGGCATTAAACTTGAATTAACTTTGGGTCTATGTATGATATGTTTCTCATTTTGAGCTAGTCTTGAGTGTCTATTTTATATATATGATTGGAATTAAATTTTTGCTACATTGCTTTCCGCGAAATTTTGTATTACTGTGAATGTGATTATTATAAAGTGATGGACTGATTTGAGGATCCTCACCACGGAAACCTATGGGAACTAGCATGCAGCGGGCGGAATTTTCCTGCTCGCCGCACCACGACCCCGGATTAGGGATATGTTTTGTAGGGTCTTGGTCCGGGGGCGTGACATCTTTGCATATCTCATCCCATTTCTCGACACCAAACAATTTGAGCCCATCATTCCAAACTCTAATCCACCCTACGAAACGGGCCCGTTCATCACAAAAGCCCGATCCACTTTCCTCCATTACCAAAGTCAAACAATATGAAAACACCATACATCATCATCTCTCACCTAAACACAACTGAAAACAGCATACATCATCATCTCTCGTTTTCCATCTCTATCCTCCCAAAGAAACAACCCCCTCTTCATCTCTTTGCAACATCGTCTCCACCCCTCACTCATGTCGGTGTCTAAAATCAACCAATTCTACTTCATCACTACACCATCATTATTTTACATCTATACACACATATCACATATCACATGTCCCACCTACAACCAGTATCTAAACAAATCCAAACCAACACCCATCTTCTTCATCTCCACTCAACTGCCAAACCCCACACTGCAAATCCCACACCTAAACTCAATCATCCCTCCCTCACCTACACCGCGCAACTCACACTGCCCAGTCCATTTTTCCATCTTTGCAATACCCCCACGCTAGCCAACAGATCCCCCTATCTCCCACATCTTTGTTTCATAAAAATTACATTTGTGAAGCACTAGGCAGATGAAGAAAGAGTTGGGAGAAAAGGAACAAAGGAGAGAAAGAAGAAGACACGAGCAATGATATCGTTGCTCAACTGAAACGAGTAACAATTTCTGTAAGGTCCCGTTCCCTAGTTATTATGGTCCCCTCGAGCCATCTGCATTGCAGGTTTGGGTCTATGTGGGGAAGTCTGAAACTATAATTTTAAGGCTTAGGGAGGTTTGTTTTGAGACCCAATGCAATGGTGAGACCTAGGGAGTTTTGTATGGAGGCCGGTTGTGAAAGATGCCCCATCATGGAGGTTCATTAAGGGTTTTCAGGGCTTATCAATGTGTATAGGGAGCTTGGGATGTCTCCAATTTCATGGAGTGCCAAGTCAATATCAAAATCGACATACGGAACCCTTATACACCTCGATTCAAATCCTAAATCCTTAATGCATGGTCCAATACTTTTTGGAAATCCCTTTTGTACTTTCTTGACTTGGATTTCTTATGTACTCTCCTGTTTTCATGTCGTTTTACAAGCCCTGCTCCAGAATTATTGATTTATACACTTAAAGTGTTTTGCTAGACCTGTATATGCATGACCAAATATGAATGTGTTATATGTGCTTACGAGCACCTTGTCCCGCATACTTGGGTGTTATGCACCATTATAGATATATGTATACATCCTGATTTCTTTCATGTAACCTATAAGTCGACACCACTAAGCTTGGACAACCTTGCCAGTCTGATCCACCGAATTGGGGTCCCCCTCTTGCTCCTGCCAGCTGCAGTTTGGATCCTGCCTGTCCCGTTACCCGGTTCTGCGGTCGTGGTCTTGTCTAGCTATATGTATATATTTAGTTGGT